>OX439045.1:47280899-47743399 GCA_949317995.1 Acholoe squamosa | reverse complement strand
TTTGTCAATAAAAACATACCCAAGATCACCCACAAACCCTTCCCCACATAAACAAATGGCTCTGTCAACATTCAATTTCTACACTGAAAGAATAGCAAATATCACCATATAAGCTGTGTTTGTGTCTCCTTTCATGAGAATAGCTGCGATTCTCTGGGAAAATCACGTAGTGGAGCCTCCACTAATAACGCTATGGGCTTTTTACATGCGTCTGTAGCAGCCTAGCAATTGGTTTATAGAAATCTAGAAATTTAGGCCAATTGTAGCCAATCAGATGGTCTGTTAAAGGTTCTATGACGTGTTGCAACTACATGCATAACCGCATAACCCCAAGTGGACATGGGTAATCGATCAAAATTAGGTTTTATGATTAAAAAAAAAGGGGGGGGTCAACTTTCTAACCACAGAAGGTCTTTAAATTACAGTAGGGTTTTCTTTTCGTAGGCTTTCTCCGATATGTATGGCATTATATTATGTATACAATAACTACCTAATTCTTCCTCTATACCCAGCAAATTGTCGTGACTCCTCGTCAACCTGTGTGAAGTGGCTCACACATGTCGCTAGATGGAACACGACGTCGCTATAGCACAAGATCACCAGGAATAGCAATGGTGGTGATCACATGGCCTCACCTCAGATGGCGAGGATGGTGATCACTCAGACTCACCAGGGATGGCAACATGAGTGATCACTCATCCTCACCAGGGATGGCAACATGAGTGATCACTCACTTCGCTAGATGAGACGCACACCACGTCATAATACACATTCACCACGGATGGCAAGTATTGTGATCAGTCACCTCGCTAGATAAAACGCGTACCTCGTGATAGCACAGGTTCACCACGGTTGGCGAGGATCTTGATCACTCACACTCACCAGGGATGGCGGCAAGAGTGATCACTCACCTCGCTAGATGAAACGCACACCATGTCATAGCGCATGTTCACCACGGTTGGCGAGGATCGTGATGACTCACACTCACCAGGGATGGCAAGGCAGTCGATCACTCACCTCGCTAGATGAAACGCGCACCACGTCATAGCGCAGGTTCACCATGGATGGCGAGAGTGGTGATCACTCAGACTCACCAGTGATGGCAATGCTGGTGATCACTCACCTTGTTAGATGAAAAGCTCATGATCATCGACATTGGTAATCATGCAGCCTCACATCTGCCAGATCAAAGTATGTTTTGCCAGAGAAGGTATTGCCATATGTATCTTCCCTCTAACCACAGACAAGGTGTTCATGTTGATATTTCCCTATGTATTTTTCCTGTAACCAGAGAAAAGGTGTTTATGGATAGTTACTTTCATTTTAGAGATACCTCTATCTAAATTCAATTGATATTCTCTCTATATAATGTTGTTTGATTCAACTCTGAAGTATTACATGGAAATCAGTGTGAAACAAAGCACATTTGATACGTATGGGACTTATACTTCATGCCCACACTTCCTAGATAGGCTACATGTTGAACAGTGGTGCTGTCTCAACAACTTTGGCAATGGTGGTGATAAGTTGCCACTGTGAGTGAGAGTGAGTGACAGATGATGCAATCCCCAGAGAGCATTGACTTGGAGTGACACAAATTCACGTATTGAGTGAGACCAATGTTAGCAATGGTGGTGATAAGTTGTCATTTTGAGAGAAGATTGACTAGGAGTGATACACACTCACGCAGTGAGTGAGAGCCATGTGGCAATGCAGGTGAAAAGTTGCCATTCTGAATGAGAGTTGACAAACAGTGGCACATATTGACGGAGTGAGTGAGATCCATGTTGGCGATGGTGGTGATAAGTCACCATGCTTTGTGAGGAATGACAAGGGGTGGCACATACTCACGCAGTGAGTGAGATCATGTTGGCGACTGTTGTGATAAATTGCCATGCTATGTGAGACTGACACACAGTGGCGAAAGATGACGCAGTGAGTTATCACTCAGGAAGGAGTCACCATTGATGACCGATCATGGCGACAGATAACGACAATTTGCTGGGTAGCGTTTGGATTTCCATGGTCTCCCAGTCCCTACACCATGCCTAAAGAAATGACGACACATGAAAGGGATTTGAATATTACTTGTCTTCGGGCTAGCTACATGTGTGGGAATTATGGCAAACTGCTGAGCTGAACGCAGAAAATACTACTGCTTTTAGGACCTGTGGTATTAAGTTGACAAGGCTGTCAGGCTAAATTCTCTCTGTATTGGCTAGGAGGCTTGGCGTACATTGTCTATTTCATATCATTCTTCTTTTTTCATCATTAAGATATTGGAAAATCGTATTGCGTTCTGAGTAAACGTCATGTTTCATTGAGTCTAAATCCTTCCGCATGTGAAGGGATTCAACCCTCCTTAATGGTGCCTTTTTGTAACCCTCCGTGTGGACTATTTTCTGATTGGACGTACATGGTTTGGGAGGCAGTTGTGGAGTAAGTCACCATCATCAACATGAAATTGATTTCCAAACTATCAGTTTGGGTTAGTAAAAATAAAAATGCCTAGTATCCAGTCAACAGTATGATATGTTTTTGACACATAAATGCAGACTCCTGCCATAAGAAGCCCCAGGTTGCAGTACGGTGGTGCAAGGAATCTCTGTGTAAATAATGATGGATCACTGGCAGTTTTAGGACAAGGATTCCATCGTTATTTCAAGAAGTGTTTTTTTAAGTATGTTTTATTGTACGAGGACAGGGATGTAAGCGATATATAACACAGGGGGCATTATAGGCCCCCTGTGCTGTACACCCCTTTCAACACTGTCCAATTATATAATAACCAGCTTATACCAGAGGCTGTATGCAATATATAAGAGGTGTGAAATCCATTGTTCTCCATGCCCGCTGTGGTATAGTCGCTATAATCATGCTGTTAGACTAGCCATCTATTGCCAAGCTTAAAACTATGACAAAGGCTTCACAATAATATCGTCACAAGTTCTCAAAAACGTTATATGTTTCATGTAACATGCTGACAAATGTTAAGGAGGGCAGGTCGAGTTGATTGGTCGCCTATTATCAAGAATAAGCTTCTTGCTATTATTAAGCTAACATATATACCGGTGATGTGTTTTCACCTAACCCGTCATAAGTCGCAAAAATGGATTCCTGGGTTATTGACTATTTTAGATATATCAATTAAATTCTAACCAAAATTCTTGAGACAAAAATCGATTACCGCAACTAAAATGGCTAATTTCGGTGATTTTCGACCCTTTTTTCTCACAAAATCTTCTGAAATATTGCAGGACAGATATTAATCTATTCAAACATCAAATAAACCTAATTTGGTGAAAATCATTATTTTCACCCTTTTCATCCAGTATCTCAGCTCTAGAATGTGCGAGATATGACTGGTTTGGTGAAAACACATCATTAGGTGAGATATTGGAAAGAGGTAAAGTCATGAGCAAAATCCCCTACACGTTGGCCACGAGCCCAGTGACGGATCCAGAATTCTGAAAGGAGGGGTGCCCTCTATTTAGCCTCCGTCGTTAACTAAATTTTGGGCATATATACTAAAGGAAAATAAACGCCTAACTACTGGCAACACGGGGCGTCCCCGCCATTCCCGTTCCCCATCTAAATCCACCATTGTTAGTCTGCATCTTTTCCATGAACACTTCAGTAGAGTTGACCTCCCGTTTTCCCTCACCCTAGTAACAGTACAACTTATACATACATTCAGTTGTTTCAGATAAGAACGCCGCCTGTCTGATATACTTAAGATCTTTACACAACATACTGCATACAGATTGCAAATTCAATTGCGGAATACTGTAGCAGCCGCCACTGAAGTGCGAGGAGGGTGACTGCATTTGACCCCTTCATGCGGTCAGCAGTTCCTGCTTTAAAGGCTTTAGAGTCCCACATAGCGACCCAAGCCCAGAAAAAAATCTCTGCTTTTTAGGCCTTTGATTTCTAGCAGCTTTTAAACCCATAGTCCACTTGGTCTCTGTTGTGCAATTGAGCCATACATTTCCTATGTAAATTTCTTTGATTTCTAGCAGCTTTTAAACCCATAGTCCACTTGGCCTCTGTTGTGCAATTTAGCCATACATTTCCTATGTAAATTTCTGCGGCAGAGGCCTGGTGGACTATGAGTGTACGAATACAATGATTGCTGATATCATTATTGTTTCATTTGGATTGAGCTGGACAAACTTCGTCTTCTAGGGTTCTGCAATGCAAGAGACCAAAAGTCGCAGAGGTTCTATAGCCATAGAAGGACGCCAAGTTTGATTCGACCTTAACTGCCACGTTCACCATCTTTTTTGCCATGCTCAAAGAGAGTTGCAGTTCATAATCTTCATTATAATCATAGTTCTGAAACACAATGAATTTCAATTATACCAGTTTGATTGTGTGATACCCATGAGGGCCTACGTTATTATTACAAAATCTTGTTCTCGCACAGAAATTATGTACAGTGTTATGTCGCTAATATATTACTGTCTCACGCGATATATACAACACGTTATTTCGGCTACAAATGACTACACGAGGCCCCTCTGGGTCATTCAACAGGTAGTAACACAGAAATAGTCATTCTCTCTCAATTTACATATCATGAATATTTATAACCTTTTACCAGCATCGGTGAACACACATGGTTTGGCAAGTTACATGATTAAGCCTCAAGCGGTCATTTCTGCTGATCAGGGGCTTTGCAGCTGATCAATGTTGCAGAAATGTCTTTCACATTCCAGTAATACAACCTTCCCACTTTCTCAAGAATTGATGGTCATTTGTAGTGAGATTATCTTGTGGTCATAGCAGGTCTTCTTTACAAAAGTATAGTCCTAGTCTAATTCGCTGTCTAATCTCGATCTCTTCTAACGCCTAACCTTCTCCGTGTAATTGCCTCAGAATATGATGTTTTATGGCAAACTTTATATCGCATACCTATACCTTCAATGGAAAGGCTCTAATTTAGGACTTACTTCTAGAGTAAGCATAACAATAACACTTTTATAGATTTGCACTGTAGAGTCATTTATATACGTGTTGGCTATGTAGTTGCCCCTCGACTAGTGTTTGACAGCGAACTACATGTACAATGCTTCACAATTGGTCTCCATATATAATAGTAGTGCACATAAACTGATATCATAATGATCCAAAGGTGCTGAATAACCACGTATACTAACTTAAAAATAAAAACACTTTGTACATGTATTCATATGTCATTGTGGTATCTACAAAGCTAGCAACAGTTTAAAAAAAATGAAACACCCTGGGTTAAATCTTGACTTATTGCATTGTGCACAAAGCAATGCAGAACATGTAGAACAGTATACATGTTTGTCTCTGTACCACCTCCTGTCTGATACCCCATGTAGATTATATATGCTAATTTGACTGGAGGTGAGGAGGTGGTAGGGAGTATTGGCTAAGTTGTCAGTGGTATTGGCAGAAGCAGGGACTCAGCTGGCGACTGTTGTAGTTTGACATTTGGGCCTTTTATAATTGACCTAGGCTGACATAGTCTACTACAAATGTACAGATTCCCAGTAAGGCTGCTCAGGTGCTACTATTAGTCTGACACATATTTTTCAGATGTCTGGGGAAGCTATGAGTATGGGTATTCTGGGTTGTTTTATTGTATTCCGTGGACATTATAGACTGCAGTACCTTAATAATTAATTGATTTCAAATAATTACACATTAAACTTAAAAAGAGAGTTGAATTCAAAACAGCTGCAATCTCCTGGTATATTCATTGCATAGGAGGGGAAAGCCAGGTATTGCCAGGAATTGTTGGAAATCTGAAATGCAATCACATTTTGAATTCAACTATCCTATGCTGTAAATGTAATACAGTCAGTACTGAATGGCCCTTGGTAGGTAGGATTACAGTGTAACTATTAGGCTTACTCCTATCGGTACATTACCAGTCACTCTGGCTGGTGACTTTTAACACCAAGGTATGACTCAATAGAGCAGCCTGTTGAGCCTCTTAGGCTGAGACAATGTTACACATGTATGCATTGGAGGTTGATTTGTATAACAGTAGTCCCACTTATTCCACCCTGGCTAACATGACATCACACTGGTGCTCTGTGCTACGCTCAAATGGCACCTCAGAATTGCTAAATCATCACACGTTGTGAAATTATGTGGACAGTATTTCTCATGTTTCTTGATGTCTACGTATGGAATAGAAACTTTTATAAATGGGGTTTCTATGGGATATAGTTTCCGGACGGAGGAGGGCATTTCGTCCCTTGAGGACACCATAAAAATTTCTATCCAATTATTGAAACTGATGTCTTTATAGCCCAGGTGTCTACAGCATATAAAAACCCCCAACCACAGCTATCTCATTGGTCAGTTTCTAATATGAAATTTCTCAAACCACGAGCTTCTAATACCGAATCTGACCCTTACTGTGCCTTATAGAATAGATATATCTCCCTGAATCCAGGGTGCGTCTTATAGGCAAGAATTATACTTTATATTATGTTTAGAACAACAATTCCTGGTAAAGCATAGGCAGGGTCATTCCCCACCAGGATGTGATGAAACTGGATCTCATTCTCCGTGGCCCCTTTCTCCACTGTGAGTAAGAAGTAATTATTTTACTGAAGTAGCATGATATGTGTACATAAATCCACTTAAATTACTCCAAACCTAGCGTTTCTTCAATCATTAGCCTCGAGGCAGTATTCCATTGGCACTGCCCAATGGAATACTGCTTCAAGATTTACGTGTGAAGAAACATTCGGTTTTTGAGGGATCCTTTTGAATCTCTGTCTATCAACTGCTCAAAACCAAGCCCAATATATCTGCACCTTCAATGTCTGGCATGAACACAGGGTTTGCCTACATGGGGTGCGCCTTGTAAGGAGCTCCCCATGTAGGCACGTCAGGTATTAGAGTATATTAATCTCTATGCAGGTGATCAGCTTCATGCGGTCTTCTCTCAAACACATTCAGAAATTTAATCAATAGCATTTTTGTCCCTAATAAGTCCGGCACTTATAGGCTTAAAGGCCATTCATTTATATGAGACCAACTCTTATCTAGGATACAGTTTAATGTCAGTACCTCTAAACTCCTGGCTTTCCTCAAGACAGGTGCTTATGTCATACCTGGTTCTTATACAGAGGCGTAGGAAGCAAATCTTTATTGGGGGGGCCTGACCACCTTAAATTGTCGGCTGATGCGTGATGGCATCTATATTATGCGTATGTAGGGGTATGGTATTTTACACTTTAACGTTCATGCACCCGTGAGACTCAGACCTAGGTCCTTCGGGTGTGGTGGGGGAATCCGGATGGCAGGTGGCAGCACCTGCCTCTGGGTTCGTATCCACTACACCAGGGGGCCTACCACTCGTCCGCCACACGTCACGTGGCCGGTCTGAGTTTCGCGGGCTTTTCCCCTATATAAGGCTGGTCCTAGCCCTAGGTTCCTCAGTAGTGGTTTACCCACTGCTCAACCAGGTTGTTACCCGAAAGGGTAACCGAATGCACTAGCAGCATGTAGTCCTCTGAGGCTGTGATCGTATGTAACGCAAGCTCTGAAATAAAAGCTCGGTTGCCTACCCGGAAACTTTTCTCTCTCTTCGTTATGATTTAATCTAACTTAACGAGACGAACCACTACACTGGTGCCGTGACCAGTTGGTCTTCGGGTAAGCGCAGTCAGAAATGACTGAGCTGAGCCCAGTTAGGGGAAATGGCTCAAATCGTGAGCTAGACTCCCCGATGGAGGATGGTGAAATCAAGTCACCACCCCAAGGTACGGAGTGGAGGGATCCACTAGAACACTACCCTGATGGGTTAGAAGATGTAAGAAGAAACTTACATCATGAACTGGATGAATTTGGAGACTCCTTATTCATGCCAGGAGGTACTTCGAAACCTGCACCAATGCATAAAAGTACTGCTCAATTTGGTAAATTACCATTTGAGGTACCAAAGCCTAGTGCAGGTATGTTTGAAACTCCATACAGTTCTCGAATTAAACACCAAAAATGTGGATTCGAAAAGAACAAAATGGACGAGCTTGAAGACATGAGAGCTGAATACGAGAAGATCCAGAAGGATCTTATTACACTGACCGGAACCCGAGACAAGATTCTGACTGAAAACAAACAGTTGATATCGGAACGTCTCGATTACGATCAGAGTTGTAGACGCCAACAACAATTGTTGTTGGATCAGATGGAGAAAGAAAAGCAAGATTTTCAACTCCAGCACGAACAGTATCGTGATGCACTATATACGGCGGATCTGGAATACAGAGCCTCGTATGATGAGTTGAATAGAACTAAACAAGAGTTAAATTCAACTCAATCGGCCTACGGCAAGTATCAAGAAGAGCTGAAGAAAATAGAATCAGCCTTCAAAGATGCTCGGGAAACGTACCAAAAACAGACCGATGAGCATGAAAAACTCAAAGATCAATTGATACGCGAATCCACAGATTTGGCTGTTAAACAGACTAAAATGATGGATGATTATTCCGAACTGGAGGCTAAAGCTATCCAGATGTCAAAGTATCTAGAAGATACTGGTCGTGCAGTAGGCACTCTTGAATCAGACTTCACTGTTTCAGGAATTGCCCTAAACACGACAAGTAACCAGATGTTCTCTTTGAGGGGCAATGACGGGGTAACAGAGACAACTGTACCTCGTTATGAAGGAGTAAAGAGTCATCAGGTTAGATTTACAGATAATACCTCTATACCTCTTGGTCTAGGTACGGGAAATAAAGGGGATAATTCTGCGAGTGGAGCTAAACAAAGCCGCTCGGCAGGAAGCTCCACCTTTGACGGCGGATGGCCACAACAGTCACCTTTAGGGGGACCAAATGGCCCGTATGCCCAGTATGGATGGAATCAGTCCCAAACAGGAACGAATCCGTCCAATGGTAACACCCGGAACACGTCCGGAGGAACAACCGGACGAGCACCCGGAGGTTCCAGTACAGCTGGGGGGCAATCCGGATGTGATCAAGGATCCGGACCCTCAAGCGATCGTTCCAGGAGCAGACCCTCTGCCAGTGGGACTGGTTTCAATAATGGAAATCAGTCGTATGGAACAGGAGGAAACACTAATCCCAATAGTGGTTTCTTTAGCTTTGGTGGAAATACACAACCCACCAATGGTCCAGGGCCGGCTCCCCAAACCAGTGGATACACCTTTTCACAGGTGCCTCCATACGGAGCAGGGGGATCAGGAGGTGGAGGAGGACCACCATCCGGAGGCTTTGGAAGTACTTATGGTACGAATCCTCCAAGGAAAAAGAGACTCAGTCGCCGAGTATCTCTTTCTCCAGGGTTACAAGCGCTGCATGATTCTAATGCAGCGATTGCTAACTTAGGTGTTGATTGTTACAATCAAGGTCTGGACGATACGGAGATCATGGAATGGAGTAAGGGTTTAACCCTTACTGGATCCACGAATCCGGCTCGTAGAGTAGCTAAGATACCTACCCCCTTTAATGCCAAGAACCCTTGGAAGGAGGAGTATCAAGGCTGCGCGGATGTCTTTAACTGCAATGGATGGGGTAAAGCGGAAGCTCTGCCTTATTTAGTATGCTGGTTAAAGGAAGGCGACGGAAAAGGAGCCGTGGAACAATGGAGAGATTCTCAAATAACAGGACTCTCAGCCCATATGAAGTATGATGAACTCATAGAGATTGCTTCATATTTATATGGGAATATAGTTGGAGAAGACCCTTGGCTGACGTTCACTAAAAGAACACAGAAGCCCAAGGAGTCTGCCAAAGTGTTCGGCTTAGAATGTCAACGACTGTTGCATAAAGCCAGACCTCAATGGAGACTAGATGATGAATGCTTCCTAGATGAGATGTTTAAACAATTCATTGAAGGATTGCGGAATCAAGAACACAGGACAGTAGCCTGTGAAGCTTGGAAGAATGATGCCTCTTTGACAGATTTGTTCCAGTCCCTAGATCATTATGATCGAAAGGCCCGTATCTTTGCCGGGAAGGTACCCCAACGGATGTCAGCAATGATAATCCCGGAGGGAATACCCGAAACCGATTCATCCGAATCAGGGGAACCTGACGAAGATGAAAACGTTGGGGCCATTGGCCAAGGGAACCCCCGGTACAACCGGAACTGGGGAAAGAAACCGGGTTACGTCAAGGAGAAAGTGATCACTTCTAAACCTCCTGTGACTCAACCCGATACCAAACCCACGACGGGTCCTTCTTTATCAGAGGACCTGGTTAACAATTTGGTAAAGAAGATTACTGAAAATCTTAGGAGGCCTAAGCCTGATAGGACTGTTGTGACATGCTTCCGATGTCAGGAAACTGGGCATTATGCTGCCGAGTGTGAGGCAGATAAGCCAGTTTATAGAAACACTCGTTACCGGAGCAATCCGGGTAAGGAGGACTCAGTGAAGAAGGAAAACTGAGAGGGGGTGTCCACAATGGCAACCGGATTACCCCCAGAGTGAGTGATTGCCATGACTGCCAGCCTATCGCAGCTTGCGGTACTGGCAAGAATCCTCTAGCGATTTCGCCCAGCAGTGAAGCTAAGGAGCCTGATCAGTTCCTTACTCATGAGGCTGGGGAGACTGATAGTACACCAGGTGTCAAGAACCGGCAGAAGAACACAGAGGGGAAACCCGATATCAGTCCAGAGGGAGCGGCCAATGAGTTGGCCAGGGTGGGGTGTGCCCAGTTCCCCCCGGGTCATCCTTGTCTCGAATTCTTAAAGGGATGTGGATTTGACCTCGGCGCTAAGACGGAACTTGCTAAGTATGCAAGTAGTCCTACCTACTTGAAAGGTAGGAGGTGGTACGCAGTTGTATCTGTGAGTGGTAGATCCGCTGAGTTTCTTGTCGATACGGGTGCTAGCCACTCCTGTATTGCTAAGAGATTCTACGATCTTTTGCCTACGAATCATGAAACTTTCACAACGGAAGGAAATGCTCGTACGGCCGACGGTAGCATGATACAAACGTTCGGTAGAACATGTATGAGGTTCAGTCTACAGGAAGATAAGGACTTCATCCTTACCCCTACTGTGGCGAACATCGCGGATGATGGTATACTCGGTCTGGATTTTGCTGCATTATATGGAGCAAGGTTAGATTCCCAGAGGGGAATATTGGAAGTGAGAGACCCGTACCATCTCGAAGTACAATGTGTACTTAGGCAAGTAAGCAGTGTAGCCAGTGTAGCCCAGACTGTTAAGATACCACCAGGCACAGCCTGTGATGTCTTATGTCGAGCGGACAGACAGTTTTCAGGAAAAACTGGAGTTGTAGAGCCAGACATGGCCATGTTGTCAAGTATCGGATTGGAATCCGCTGATGTTCTAGTAGCTAACGCTGCTTGGACGGTGGTTCCTATATCCAATACCGGTAACAAGACTGTCTATGTACAGAAGGATACGATCCTTGGATCGGTTGTCTTATCCGAATTGATAGAAGACTGTAAACATGTTTCGGCACCCGGAGCCCCTTCCTCACCCGAAAGGAGCCCGGAACTAGACACTCTAGTAGCCGAAAGCCATGTAGAAAGTGATGAACAACGTGAAGCTCTAACTGACTTGTTGTACAAGTACCGTAAAGCTTTTGCAGCACCGAGTGAACAATTGGGGCGTACCGATAAAGTACTGCATACGATTGACACTGGTGAGAATGAACCTTTTAAGATTCCTTATAGAAGACTCCCACTAGCCAAAAAAAAGGTAGCTGAGGAGGAGATAGCTAAAATGCTTGAACAGGATGTAATAATTCCATCAACCAGTCCTTGGTCTAGCCCTGTGTGCATGGTGACCAAGAAAGATGGTAGCATCCGTTTCTGCATAGATTACCGGAAATTGAATGGTATGACCAAGAAGAATTCATATCCCTTACCACGGATCGATGAGACTATAGACTCCCTTGGAGGTAAGCAATGGTATTGCTCTCTAGACTTACAATCCGGGTACTGGCAAGTGGGTATGCATCCGAAAGATATGGAGAAGACGGCCTTTTCCAGTCATATTGGATTATTCCAGTATAATGTGATGCCGTTTGGATTGTGCAATGCACCGGCGACATTTGAAGCCATGATGGAAACTTTATTAAGTGACCTTTTATGGAAGAAATGTCTCGTCTATCTAGACGATGTGATTGTCTTTGGAAAGACATACGAAGAATGCTTGGAAAATTTAGGTATGGTCCTGGAAAGGATCATAACTAATGGTTTGAAGCTGAAACCCAAGAAGTGCGATCTTTTCAAAAGATCTATTAATTACTTGGGGCGAATAATCTCGAATGAAGGGATTAAAGCCGATCCGGAGAAACTGGATGCCGTGTCAAATTGGCAAGCACCCACGAATGCGAAAGAAGTTAGGTCCTTCCTCGGATTCTGTTCCTACTACCGGGACTTTATCCCAGGATATTCAAGGGTTGCCTTTCCTATCCAGAGTTTGTCCCACTGGACACCCGGGATCAGAAAGGAACGATTCCCTTGGGGACCCGAGCAAGACGAGGCCTTTATGAAAATAAAGGATTTGTTTGCTATCACACCTGTGTTGAGATACCCCACGGAGAATGATCATTTCATTCTAGATACTGATGCTAGTAATGAAAGCATAGGAGCCGCCCTTTCTCAGGTCCAGGATGGGGTCGAAGTTCCTATAGCCTTCGCTAGTAACACGTTGAGTAAATCTCAAAGAAACTATTGTACCACTAAACGTGAGTTGTTGGCTGTGGTGGTCTATACGAAGAAGTTCAAGCACTTTTTGTGGGGGAGTGATTTCACTCTACGGACTGATCACTCTTCCCTCAGATGGTTATTGAACTTCAAAGATGCAGAGGGGATGATAGGTCGCTGGTTAGCGCACCTATCCGAATTCGGTCTAAATCACAGCCAGATTGAACACCGAGCCGGGGCAAAGCATTTGAATGCAGATGCTTTGTCTAGAATCCCAGTGAGGAAATGTGCAAATGCTGAGTGCACTGATTGTGGAGCACACAATGCTGTGTTGGCAGGGGTTCGAGTTCCATTCGAAACCCATCCGGAACATGTCTTGAATTGGTCCTTGGAGACCATCAGGCAGTTCCAGAAGTCTGATGCAGTCACATCACGTTTGATTAAATTCCTTAATCAGGGTATCTGTCCCCCAAGACCCGTAGTGTCATTGGAGAACAGAGAGATGAGACGATTCTTAGCTCAATGGGCCGAGCTAAAAGTCCGGGATGGTATTCTGTTTCGATGGAAGAACCATTCTAATAGGAACAAAACCTTGCAAGTTGTCATACCTAGTGCTATGCGACGAGATATTATGTATTTCTGTCATGGACATAGAACTAGTGGGCACTTTGGAAAGAAAAGGTCTCTAGAACGTCTGACCAGACGATACTATTGGCCCGGCATGAGTACAGATCTCACCCGATGGGTGGAGACCTGTCCCGAGTGCTGTAAGAACAAACCAGGACCCGGGTTAGGCAAGCTGCCATTATCCCAGGAACTGTTTGGTGTAAGGTTTGCTAGAATAGCTGTTGACATTATTAGTGGGATTCCCCCCACTCCTAGTGGCAACACGTGTATGATGGTCGTGTCTGATTATTATACCAAGTACACCCGAGTGTTCCCTTTACCGGATCATAAGGCTGTTACTTGTGCTATGGCCTTTGTAAAAGGGTGGGTGCTGCACCTAGGTGTCCCACTCATGTTACATAGTGACCAAGGCAGAGAATTTGAGTCTAGTCTGTGGCAGGAGATGTGTAATTGTCTGGCGATCTGCAAGACAAGAACTAATCCCTATAGACCACAGAGCGATGGACAAGTAGAGAGATTCAATAGGACTTTGATCCAAGTATTGAAGTCTCTGGTAAATGAGCAGATGGATGATTGGGATGAACAATGTGAATTCGTGGTACATGCCTATAATGGCACTGTGCATTCGAGCACAAACTGTTCTCCTAATCTCCTCGTTTTTGGAGAGGATTTGATTATGCCAGCCGATTTGGTGTTCGGCGTAATAAGAATGAATCCGGAAGCCCCTTGCCAGGTGATGTTTGTAGAATCCCTACGGGATAATTTCAAACAAGCCTATGAGAGGGTTAGAGACGAGTTGCAGAAAACTGCGCGTTGGCAGAAAGTTGGCTATGACACAGGTCTAAAAGCTAGATTTTTTAATCTAGGGGATAGAGTACTGCGTCTACACCAACCTCTAGCTAACCTGAAATTAGCCAGTAATTGGGATGGACCTTTCACTATAACTCAGGTTATTAGTGATTGCACAGTGATTATTAAATCACAGCTTGGTAAATGTTACAAGTCAAATGTAGCGAGACTACGCCCATGGAGGGGGAGGGATACCTCCACCGAAATGTACGGCGATGGTCTATTGGAAGTAATGGAACAGAGTCGTGTTAAGCAACTCGAAGTGGTACCGACCCGAAAGCGAGGACCCGGGCGGCCACGGAAGGTTGCAGACCCGAAGAGGGTGGTGCCCCCTGTCGTAACATCCGGAAAGCAGGGGAAGATACAAAAAGTCTCGGCAGGCGCAGGTAAAAATAAGAGGAAAGGTCCCTCTAAGGCTAAGAAGACCTTGGAAAAGGCTCTTATGGATACCAGGTCAATAAAAGAGGCCTCAAAACCTCTTAGACGCAGTCCAAGGTTGCTACAGACTGCCGTAACCTAGCCTGTTAACACAACGAGTGTGTTGTCCTGTACTGTGTACTGTTATATGTTGTAACCTAGTTCAATGTATATTTGAGCCGGTCAAGAGTCTCTGGAAAAGGTCCTATGACAATGAACCCATGGTTTTGGACGGATAATCCGGTGGATATGCTTATGCTATCCATAAACTCCAGAATACCTAGCGAATTGTCATAGTCGAACCCTGAGTACGGACGGACGACCGATCGGGTATCGTATTGTTTTTATGTAAGGGCGCGTGACCTAATTAAGGGCACGCGGGAAAGTTGTTGACCCATTTTCGAATGGTCACGTGAGGCGCCGGTTTGATCATGCGCAGCGATTCAAGTTCGAGTATCCCGCCATATTGTCTTATTCCTGCGAAGGAAGAAGACGTGGCCGAGGGTGGTCTTGCTCTTGTTGGAGTCTGATAGCCCGTGACAGCCATATTCCGAGGTGTGCCCTCGTTAAAAGGCACCCGCCTTTCACTGGGTAAGCAGTACTCACTGCTTATCCGGTGGATTGGGATATTTTATCCCCGAACAGCCACTTCTGTCGATGGCAGAAGAGGCCGTCCGTCTTGGCGGCGGTGCCGGTGCCAGCACCCCGCCAGAGTATGGAAGTGGTTCTCCCAAGAGTCCCACTTATACATACGACGATCAGCAATACGATGCTGATTGTGATCAAATGGATCAACAAATGAATGTTGATCAGTACTTCTCTGGAGTAGACGATAGCGACGTAGAATCGTTCTACGACGCATCCGACAACTCCAGACAAGTTAGTCCTGAACGCCGAGGCGTTCAACAACAAATTGATGTAGGTGAGCCTTATGTAGCCCCTCCATCCGAAGGTTTGAGTGGAGAACCGGCAGGAGCCCAGTCTCTTGACAGGGCTCTGATGCCACCTCCCCCTCAACTGCCGCCCCGTCTTGGTGGGAGTACCTCATTCGGTGCTTTGGGACCTGCTTCTCCGGTTGACAGGCCAATGCACCTAGAGCTGCCCTTCCCAGACAGTCCCGAATGGCATGATGTAGCCGGTCCATATGACGGACGGATGTTAGCAATTTCCGAGGAAATGCTGATACCCACCTGTTATGGGACGCCCAGAGAGGTTGACGAGCGTGTTGTCAACGCAATCTGGGAATGTGCTCATCCGCAGTGGGCTAATACCTTTCCGGAGTCCTGGTTGATGGATTACCATCAGATGGCCAAAGGATTGGTAGTCCACTTATGGTTTCGTAAAGCCGTCTGGGACGCAGAAATGGCTTTCCGAAGGAATACCTCTTATAGGCCTTCCTATGTGTCTGACAAAACGGGTTACACCGGTGTCAAGGCAGATGAGGTCTCTAGATACATAGACAGAGACCAGATCCTACTGTTAAGCACAGCGGATGAGTATGAAGCAGCAGGTAACGCTGTTGTGGATTACTGTCCAGGGGTCCCTATTACGTCTCAAACCATTGAGGCAGAAGAGGCCCGTATTGGTGTGTCTCCACTAGACAGACTCGGGGTAATACAAGACCTCGTAGTACGTCTATTGGAGAGACAGTATGCACTGGCGCATCCGGAGTTAGTACCCGGACCCGCACCCGTGCAAGTAACAGCCAAGATGGCCGATCGGATGGACCGTCTCATGTCTCCTGCTGAAGCTCCCACCTTGGGAGGCGCAGCAGTAGTACCTGAGAAGGCCCTACCTGATGCAGATGTTTCCCTTAAAACTGCTCAGTCTACCCCTACGAAGACTGAGCAAGTAAAGGAGAAAGCAGCTGGTGGAAAGGGTAAAACAACCCCCACCAAAGGTAAGGGTAAAGGGAAGCGGTCAGGAACCGAACCCTCTACCAGCACGAGTGTGGACGACAGTACCCGAACCCGTCGGGTGTCTCCACGCTCGGCCAATAAGAAGGGCGCTAAGGCTTCGGATGTCTCCGGCAATGAGACGGACGCATCCGAGCCTGGCACTTCTACTAACGGCAGATCCCGCAGGAGGAATAAGAAGAAGGTTGACCAACGCAAACCTGAACCTATCGAGGTAGACGTTCAAGCTGATAATACAGAAGCTGAACCGGCTGTCCCAACCGTAAAAGTTGAGCTCGGTGTGCCAATCGTCAAGCTACACGACGTAATGGCCGATTTGAGTGGAGACGCTCAAGATGCTGCAGCCCAGGTCCTCGCGGGTCAACAACCCGTTGTGCAACCTGTGGATGTACCATCCGACCCGGAGGGAGAGGAGCCGGTTGACCCAGTTGTGGATGTCACTCCGACTGACGAGCAAGAGGCTGCTATCTGGGCTAACGCCAATAGCAACTTTGCCGACTTCATTCCTCTACACAGGGGACACCTGAAGGGGAGTAAATCCGTATGGAGACTGCCCCCTCGGATCACCTGTGAGAGGCAGGAAGATATGGAGGAGTGGCTTCGCAAGAAGCTCTCTGATAGAAAGCCGGCCAATATGTACTGGATCTATTGGGAATTCGTTAAGAATTCGCCCAATGGTCTGTACAATTATGACCAGAAGGGCAAGCTCAAGTTTGCTCTAGATGAGTACTACGGGGAGGGTCGTAAGGATTGTCCCTTCCAACGTTGTACTCAAAGTGAGGGTGAGGTTGAATTCTTCATCGAGAAAGACGCGTTCCTTCGTCATCTCGTGGAGGTTCATATGCACCAGAGGCCGGAATATGTCTGCGACCGAGAGGTTGGCAAGAAATGTGCTAAATGCACAGGATGTGTCACCCCCCGACGCGGAGACATGGTCCGGCACTATGTGACTTCGCATGGAGAGGGCCTGGAGGCAGCCATAGATCGGGTGATGAAAATTCACTCCGAACTCTATGGCAACCTTAGGGGCCTCAATGCAGAGAAGTTGGCTTCCCTCACACCGAGTACGAAGCAGTTTGCGCCTACGGTTCCTGGTACTAACCAGAAACTAAAGGCTCGGTTTGCCCAGACTCCCGGGTCCGGCAAACTAGAGTACGCTCAGGAGGAGTACGATCTGTTAAACGAATGGAGAAGCAACAAGGCCCGCCGTCGTGGTGGGGCTTATGTAACTCCATCCGGAGAACAGGTCCGAAGCCGCAGGGATTACCGCCAGGGACCCTCTGTAGCAGATAGGAAGAGACAGGCGTCTGAATCTCCAAGCCGAGCCAGGTCACCACTGGAGGCGCTGGAGAGACAGACAAATGGGGGAAGGAAGAAGCCACATCTTCCATCTCCTACTGGAACTCCTTCCCATTATGGGCGAGCACCAACTCCACGAGGTGCACAGAACCCGACATTCTTTGGTGTCAGTGGACCGAGTGGCCAGTCCGCCCGGAAACACGCGCCTTTGAATGTCAAAGACCCGAAGCAGTACCCTGCTATGGGCCCACCCGGACCAGAGATGCAAATCTTTGATCAGTACGGGAGGGTCAAGCAGGAACTGCCGACAGTAGGAGGTCAAGCTCCCCGACCTACAATGAGTGCTGTGGTGAGACAACGTCCACCCGCACCATTGTTGACGGCCAAAGACCTTAGAAGGGAATTGTCACGGTTGCCCCTGGTTCAGGGATTACCAACTCAAGGCCCTTCTTCGACCACTGCTAGTGCGGTTACTACTGCGGTTGCTTCTTCGCACACGCAGGTAGCTGTCACTGCGAGCGGGTCTGGAGCACAGCCGAAGCCTCAGGGTCAGGTACCCCCACCTGGTGCTGTGGTTCATCGGCCTAAGCTGATCCAGACAGTGGAGACCTTCTTCAAGAAGGAGGACAAATTGTCTTGCAATATCCAGAGCAAACAATTTGAGACGCTACAGCACCATCTGGAAAACCTCCACCTGGACATGTATCGTCGGACCGTGTCGAGCACTCTCCAGTGTATTGACGCGATCCAGAAGTCAGAGATCAACCGAATCTCGACTCAGATCAAAGCGGATGTTGCCAAAGATAAGCAGGAAGCTGCTAATCTGCGGCAGGAGGCCCTATCCGAGAAGGAAACAGCTTCTCAGATGCTCGACCTAGAACGAGCAACGAACATGAAGAACCAGCAAAAGTTCTTCAAGGTCTTCGGAGTTATCATGGATAACTGGGACGGTACACCTGAGCATGCTTTGAAGCTGTTCGAAGCACGCCAAAAGGTGAAACTTACACCTGCTGTCCCCGCATTGGCACCTACGGATGGAACTGGTATGAACCCCCCTGTTCAGCCACTGGCTCAACAACCGGGTCCAAACCAGCCACCCGAGGAGAACATGGAACAGTAAAAAACTGTTGCATGAAGATCGGACATAATTGTGTGTCCCGGGGTTCTATTACCCATGCATTGTTGGATAAGAAACCATTTTTTTATCCAACCCGTATTGATTCGGGTACCAAACTGTACCCTAATCCGGAAACTGAAAACAGAAGGAGAAAACAAACAAGCCACTCTGGAGGAGGAGTACGAATGCTGTAAACACCATAATTGTACTGTGCCACAATGTAATGACTGTGCCTATTATAAAATCATGGACAATTTACACTAATATGGACTTTTGAACTACAAACCGGATTTACTACTACACCACTACTATTTGTGAGCTAGCACTACAGGCATCAGGGTTTAGCTACGCCCATAGAGTCCATCAACAGTCTACAACTGGATCTACTATAACCTCCAGTTAGCTAGCACTACAGGCATCAGGGTTTAGCTACACCCACCAACAAGTTTTACTATAGCACTTCAGGCATCAGGGTTCAGCTCGCCCATACCAAGCCATCAGCAGCATCCGACTCCTGTTACATCCTCCAATCATGAAAACAAGTAACTTTGTTGATATTATTATATTGTATGTAAAATTGTATTTATAACTATATAATATCTTTTATAAAGATATATTATTATATAAGGGTACCTATAAATATACTGGATCTGCGAATCCTAAAAGTTATTTAAGGTAATCCTAGACCTATAACTGTCTATATAGGTCATTCCTGGTCTCAATATATTAAGAGACTATAATTCTTCTGTAACTTGTAAATATAAAACACTAAGGTATAAACTGAGCTGCGTCTCAAAAGTATAAATATTTTTCTATAAAATAAGAGAAGGTCCAACGGATTTCTCTAAACTTAGTATTGTATTACTCAGGTTAATACCTAATTGTGTTCATATAGTATCAGATTAATTGTCCATATCTGATCATTAATATTTAATTCACTCTGTAAAGTAGACAGAGCTGTTAATTTAAAAAGTCGAAATTTTTTTTCCGGGTTCAATAACCATAATACGATCATTGTTAACAACCACCGGTCCTTTTCAGGACCCTACTGTTGTCAAAACGTTACTATAAATCTGTGATAATTGTATATTTATCATTTATGGTTGTTATAAGCTAGTGATGGAAATAACATGAACGACACTCGATGCTATTATTGTATAATTTTTCAGAAATAGGATAGTCTTATACTATAGCCTATTTCACATCGAGCAAGTGTAATTAATACCCCTTTTTAGTATTGTAAACAATCACTTACTAGGTTATTAATACACTGCGGTTTAATTACCCCCAAGTTATTGTCTAAGGGGGGCAGTGTAGGGGTATGGTATTTTACACTTTAACGTTCATGCACCCGTGAGACTCAGACCTAGGTCCTTCGGGTGTGGTGGGGGAATCCGGATGGCAGGTGGCAGCACCTGCCTCTGGGTTCGTATCCACTACACCAGGGGGCCTACCACTCGTCCGCCACACGTCACGTGGCCGGTCTGAGTTTCGCGGGCTTTTCCCCTATATAAGGCTGGTCCTAGCCCTAGGTTCCTCAGTAGTGGTTTACCCACTGCTCAACCAGGTTGTTACCCGAAAGGGTAACCGAATGCACTAGCAGCATGTAGTCCTCTGAGGCTGTGATCGTATGTAACGCAAGCTCTGAAATAAAAGCTCGGTTGCCTACCCGGAAACTTTTCTCTCTCTTCGTTATGATTTAATCTAACTTAACGAGACGAACCACTACACGTATATAGAATTCATATAGAAAAGTAGTTTTTGGTAAATTTTGGATCTGACTTTAGGCACAGACCCCCATTTTCCCTATGACATCACCATGATAGTCTAATTTGAGATGTAACATTTTAGTTTCTTTTCCATTGTGTTTATGAGTTCTTGGAAAATATTGGGGGGCCCAGACATACTCAGGCCCCACCTCCTTCATGATTGGGGGGGCCCAGGCCCCCCTGCCCCCCCCCCCTTTTCCTACGCCCCTGTTATACTAGCCAATGCAGCCCCATGCTGCTGTATGAAACACAGCTCCGTTGCGATGTTGAATGAGACGCAGTCTCATTGGGATGTTATATGGGACACAGCCCCATGATGCTGTATGAATCACAGTCCCATGATGTTGCATGGGCCGCAGCCCCAAGCTGCCGTATGGAACACAGTCCCATGCTGCTGTGGGATGCAACCCCATGATGTTGTATGGGATGCCGCTCCATGACGTTGTATAAGATGCAGCCCCATGACGTTGTATGGGTTGCCGCCCCATGACGTTGTATGGGATGCAGCCCCATGAAGGCAGGGATTGGAAAGGCCAGTAGGCAATACCCAATGGTCTGACCTTTAGGGAATGGCCAGAAATACTGACAAGGCCACCTAGGCAGTTATCTGTAGCCAGTATCATGTGCCCCCTTCGGCCTTGGTCCTTTCGAGAAGCAGTGGCTCCTTGTGGTTGATAAGAAAAGGACAGCTTCTGTAAATAATTTGCCGTCATCTGATTTCTGTTATGTTCTAAACTGGTTGAGATGTAAGAGACTTGCTATGATATTACATAAGACAGTTTGATCCAACCTTCACCTTAACTATAGGGGGGTGTTATAAAATAGCACATCAGAATGACCGAAAGCTAGTTTGCTAAAAGCTTCTGGTGATTTTCTTTTCTCCATAGCTGGTATACCTTTTGACATTGCCCTCGATGAAAATACTGTTTGCTCCGACCTGTGAACCCTATACTAAGTAAAATTGGTTTATCCCTAGTAGTTTATGGCCAACAGTGAGAAGTGACAGTAGGGAAATATGGAACTGATCTAGTAACCTAGGAGTCGTCGCCGTGTTTTGTGAGTTATGGCTGCCAGTTAAAAATTAATCCCTGGATATTTTCAAGGCTAGACTAAAGATAAATTATTTCAGACCCGACCTGAAGCATACATTTTTAGCCCGTGGGGACGCTGTAACTACTGCCTTGACGCAGCTGCATAGTTATAGAACTGGGGGATCAGTCTGCAGGTACCAGCTGGAGTTCCAACCTCCTGTCTCACTCCAGGCCCCACCTGTTACCCATTATACTACACCGCCGGAAGTAGGAAGCAATTCAGGCGGAAGTAAAGACCCGCACGTCGCGCTGACAGAGACACGTCAAACCCAAGTGGAGCCGACGTGGACAAATCGACGAGTGGCGTGATCTCAAAAGACTTGCTTCTCGACAAATCTCGTCTGGCATGGGATTACAAGGTCACGTGCGTTTTGTGTGGTGTCGCACGTCTGTTAGCCGCCAATCAAGGTAATGACACCACAAGCCTTGTGTGACGTTAGGCACCATTTCGTCAGGTGGACGTAAATTACTACTGGAAAGATTGAACAATTTATTTGGTGTCTAAAGGAGCAAGTCTTACGAAACTAGTAACAATAACCACAATGTGAAATGTTTTTGCACCCCCTACTACTCTTGTGACAAAGGTGGTGTTTATGACAGCCTCTGGAGGCCATTTCTTAAGAAACTACGATCACCCACAGCCCACGACTGCAAATGACAATGCTATTCCTATGGCGATTTTGGTATGACTGAGAGGGTGAAGTCGTAGGATTAAGAAATTGCCTCCAGAGGACGAATCATTAATTAGTTGATGGACATCATGACAACAAAGAGACATGAATCTTTTTTTTTTTTTTTGAAGAGCAAAGAGATTATAAAATAGTTATATAAGTTCTAATATAAAAGGATTAAAGGAAAGGAAGTTGAAAATTCTTCTGTCTAAGGTAGTGAGGTATCTGAGTTGGGGAATGTGTTGGAGGAAGTGAGGGTGGACTTTACTACATAGACAGTCTGGTGGTGTTTGTATGTAGCCTGATGGTAGAACTATGTGTCTGGTTGTCCTCCCCTTGTCTCCCTCCCCCTCTGTTCTATCTGTGGTGACCAGAGGTTCTATGCCTTTTCCTTGTCATACAAAGACCCCAGAATGGTGATTGGTGTTTACTGGTTATTTAAGAAGTATTCTGCTGCTGTGTTAAAAGTAGTTTTGGAAGTTTTCTTATGCTAAGTATTGGTCTTTATTGCCTTGTATTTATTGGATAACTTCAGTGTTGCTCTCTGCTTCATCAATGTAATCCCAGCCATTTTAGTCCTCAAAGAATCACATTCCTACATGGCACAGTATAATATAACACGCAGACCTGATTATTCGCTGGTCAGACTGGCTAGGGTCACGTTGACTTTTTTGGATAGGGTATTGAAACCTTGAACACACCATTTACCTTTGTCAATACAAACTATGACTCGTGATGTTGACCGATTCATTAGGGATGTCTTCAGGAACAATCATGACATGAGGCCCAGATATGACATTAAGAAAATAACAATAGTCCGTGTATAGTATCAATATAGGAGTTCTTGCGTAGGCATTCTCTGTCTGTTAAAAGCACATACATACACAGGCTAGCTATGTCTAAGTCATGGGACATTGGTTCCCCATACGTTACAGACTGCTGGGCTGCTCCTAGAGATCAAAAAGCCAAGACCTCTCTATATGCCTGGGAACTAGCGGGAATCCTCCCTTGAGTAGGGCTCCCAGAGGGTGGGAGTAATGTGCCTCTATGTCTCTGACACAAAAACCCTGCGGGTATCCAGGCAAGGTACTGTGGACCTAGACATAGAGACTATTATTTTCTCTTTTTTTTTTTGCCTGATGTGCTTGGTCATATATTGCATTTGTTGTAGAGGGGAGTGGCATGGATAGGGTACATGGCATGGCATGGCTCTACTATTGCTTTGATGGCTTGGTGTACTCTGGCTGAGGGTGAGTCTGGGACACAGGCACTGACAGTACTCCCAGTGTCATCGGGTACATGACTTGTTAAGGGCCATTTTCCACCACCCGATATGAGTGCTCTATCTGCCGATAGCTGCCCCACACAACCACCTCGGCCGACGGGGCTGCCATAGGGTTCAATGGTGGGGCATGGTCTTTGTCGGCCGAAAATAGCATCTACTATGGGTCTAGCGCCCTATTGGAGAAGTTGTGAAGGTTTTGAAATGTCAAGTGAGGCACATATGGCTCTGCATAGGATAGATTTTTCGTCATTACTCATTGAGCTAGTAAAATGGCCAGACTTATACTAATATTCTACAAATTAGAAAATAGAAAAAAAGGTGAAATCAATGTATTTTTCCTTGATTTTGTAAAATGCTGTTAATATTCTATACTTTCAAAACAGTTCACAGATCATGCCAAATATAATTTTGAAGTAACCACTGATAATTCTGAAACCTCCTCTCATACACTGAACATTGGGGTGCTCTTTATCCTTTTTACCTTACATCCAAATAAGGTATGCTTGGTGAGTCAGCCCCCCACTACATTGTGAGAGGTTCAGTAGATATGACTCCCCTGCCCACCCCCTCCCCTTCCCACGCACCCCTCCCTTCTAAGCACTTCTACAAAAAGCCAGTCATGGGATACAAAATGGCCGCTCACAGATCAATATTCCCCTGGTGGATATCAAAGAAATGTGGAGGGTTGTGTTTCTGGGTAAATCTGATTATGGTATATAAAAGGAGCAGTAGACGGGCGTTAGGGTATCTGGGGGATAAGGTGGTGTACAACATCACACCCCTCATGTCCAACCATTGCCAAGGTAAAGCTGCAATATGTAGTAGACATGATAAGTATATAGGAATGACGAATTTTGTGTATTGAATGTTCGTATTGACATCGAGAGCCGGTCATATTTCCCTCGAGTGAGTTATACGAACGAGAGGGAAATGTGACCGGCTCGAGATGTCAATACGAACATTCAATACACAAAATTCGTCATTCCTATATTTATTTTTACATGTTTAGGCACAGGGAAGCGATGAAATCAAACAAAAACTCACTGTTTAATTGAACTTTTGGGGCAGGTCCCGCCATCTTGGTTATTTACTTCTGGTTAGGACTACTCCGCAGAAAAAGTAGTCCCTCACACAAAAATCACAAAAGTAGCTTTTATCTCGCATTTTTATTACTATTTTATACTAGTTATTCTTATTTAATTTGCAAAAAAGCTGCTTAAGAACTTACAGAACAGAATTTTCGTTTTAATATTTGTGCGTATCACATTTCCTCTTTGTTCTAATATAGCGTCCTAATGATCTGCTGGGAGAGTAGATGCTCAGGTTGACCCTTGACCTCGGTGGCTTCTACACTTGCCAAACTGATGTTTCAATAGATTAGACTCCTAAGGGAGTGGTCATTATTTATCAACAGGGGGGGGTGGTGGGTTTTCGCGCGGACGCGCGAAAATTTTTTACGCCCCCCCCCCTCGACGGCAGTAAAAAAAATTTGTGCCCCCCCCGCCGGAGGCGCGGAGAGTTTTCGCGCCCCCTCTTTGATCTATAGTAGCGCGCGGGCTTTTTTGCTAAAAAGAGGGTGAATTTTTTTAGCCCCCCCCTCAAGAGGGGTCAAAATTTTTTTAAGCCCCACCCTCGGGAGGGGTCTGAAAATTTTACGCCCCCCCCTCAAACCCACCACCCCCCCCTGTTGATAAATAATGACCACTCCCTTAGGGCTAGATCTCAGCACTGAGGTTAATACATTATAAACTTTAGTTATTTTACTTATTAGCCATCGTATTCCCATAAAAAAATATTCAGTGGTTAATTTTTTATTAGCCTTTTGGTTTTGGTTGACATAGGCCTTCTTTAGCATTGAAAGTATATGGAGAATATTCGGCCAGTACTCACTGTTGTATGTCCATCGCTGTCGTTGCTCAGGCGTACCATCCAATGAATATCACACTAGATCCATTTGTCATATGAATATCTGCCTTGGAGGCCTGATCACTCATATTAATGGCACAATCACTCATATTTTTCAGATATTGCCGAGAAAACGACTATCCGGTGTGCCCCCCCCTCAAGAGGGGTCAAAATTTTTTTAGCCCCCCCCTCGAGAGGGGTCAGAATTTTTTACGCCCCCCCCCTCAAACCCACCGACCCCCCCTGTTGATAATAAATGACCACTCCCTAAGTACAGTAAACACATGAAAGTGAACGACCTCAGGTCACAGAGCACAAATGAACCGCAATTGTGGAATGCATCAAGTTTTTAATCAATATGAGGCAAAATGCATTACAAGTGTGATCTGCATTTGCAGACAGAAATGCCATATTACACCATGTGGGCATGGCAACAACCGTAGATCAGTCATACAAGATTATTGCAACACTTGACAGTCAAGTGAATACCAATATTCATTATGCTAGGAGGCCAGATTACTCAAATAATGTCCAGATCTTGCCTATTTAATTCCGGATACTGGCATAAGTCGGGCAAAAAATTTACTGGCTATTATTAACCTGCGTATTTGTACTAGCCGAACTTGCAACATCACCATAATGGATGTGAATATTGACCGAACCCTGGATGGTGGCCCCAGCAAACATGCTGGCCACGTCAAGTGGGAATCCTCTGTGGGCGGCCTGGAGGCCAACTTGGCCTCTGATGTGTGGCTGGTGCAGGATGATTGGTGCCGGTGCTGGAATCGCATCCACCATGAAGGCTGGAGGCTGTACGACAGGAGCTGGAGGCTGTATGATAGGACCCGGAGGCTGTACGACAGGAGCTGGAGGCTGTATGACAGGAGCCGGAGCCTGTACGATAGGAGCTGGAGGCTGTATGATAGGACCCGGAGGCTGTACGACAGGAGCTGGAGGCTGTATGATAGGAGCCGGAGCCTGTACGATAGGAGCTGGAGGCTGTATGACAGGAGCCAGAGGCTGTACGACAGGAGCTGGAGGCTCAAACGCTTGCTCCGGCTCTTCCTGTAGCTCCGACTCAGACTCAAGGTCTGTGGCAGAACCAGCAGCGGCAGAAGGGCGTTTCTTCAACAGCGATCGACCTTTCCCAAAGGAATTAGGAGCAGATCTCTTTCCTCCGACTAATATGGAACACATGTCCATCTGCTGCTCAACACTGGCTGTACCGTAGTTGTTGATGGAGTTCTCGTTTTTGTGGCCGGTGATTTGGCAGATGATGGTGGGAGGGACACCGGCGTGGAGTAGTTTGGTGATGGCGGTGGACCGAACCGAATGATTCTTAATAGCACTGGTCAATCCGGCGGCCTCCTTTACCTTCGGCATGATCTGGCCGATTGATCCCTCAGACATATTGGAGGTCTTGTATGGATACCTCATATCCCAGTTGGCGTTATATTTCGGTGTCAGAAATAAATGACACTCCTCGTCCTTCTGTTCCGGTGATCTCTTTTTGTTGAGGTACTTCCACATCCGCACCCCGCATCGTTCCTCATCTTCAAGAGGCCACAACTTGGGCTGAAAGTGGCGCGGAGCCCCTTTACCCTTGCGAGTTTTGGTGACCCTTTCATTCCACAGCAGGTGTTCTGTCGGAAGCCCCTCATCGATGAGCTTCAGATCATTCCATTTTGTATCCCACTGCTCATCCCGACCTCGCCAACCAAATGCATTGGAAAAAATAAAAAAAATAGTGTGCTGTAGAGTGCGCGGGCACCTGTATCCAAAGGCACCAGTCTGCCAGCATAGTTCTTCATCCTCAGCAGTCAGTGGCACTGCCTTATTCGGTCTGTTCCCGAGGCCCATTTCCTTGAGTTCGGTCCTCCTCGTCTCGAGTACCTTCTTAAAGAGGCTGAAGTGAGGGTCTGTGATAAGGCACACCGGATAGTCGTTTTCTCGGCAATATCTGAAAAATATGAGTGATTGTGCCATTAATATGAGTGATCAGGCCTCCAAGGCAGATATTCATATGACAAATGGATCTAGTGTGATATTCATTGGATGGTACGCCTGAGCAACGACAGCGATGGACATACAACAGTGAGTACTGGCCGAATATTCTCCATATACTTTCAATGCTAAAGAAGGCCTATGTCGACCAAAACCAAAAGGCTAATAAAAAATTAACCACTGAATATTTTTTTATGGGAATACGATGGCTAATAAGTAAAATAACTAAAGTTTATAATGTATTAACCTCAGTGCTGAGATCTAGCCCTAAGGGAGTGGTCATTATTTATCAACAGGGGGGGGTGGTGGGTTTGAGGGGGGGGCGTAAAATTTTTAGACCCCTCCCGAGGGGGGGGCTTAAAAAAATTTTGACTCCTCTTGAGGGGGGGGGCTAAAAAAATTCACCCTCTTTTTAGCAAAAAAGCCCGCGCGCTACTATAGATCAAAGAGGGGGCGCGAAAACTCTCCGCGCCTCCGGCGGGGGGGGCACAAATTTTTTTTACTGCCGTCGAGGGGGGGGGCGTAAAAAATTTTCGCGCGTCCGCGCGAAAACCCACCACCCCCCCCTGTTGATAAATAATGACCACTCCCTAACTAGCTTAAAAAAATTCGTATATCAAGTCTTCCATTCAGTCCTTCTACCGGTACAGTCCCCATAGACTTATCATTACGTGAACAAACCTAAAAGTAAATAATTTCTCCTGACCTTAATATTTCGAATTTCTGGGTGGGGATTGCGCCAAATATTAGTTTAACTATTCTAGTTTTTAGCCTCTTAAGGATTTTTAGGGGGTTGAAGCCTAAGATGTCAAAAAAAAAATAAAGCATTTTGATGTCTGGCCGTATCAGTCATTTCCATATACTTTCAATGCTTAAGATAAAACATCTGCTCGGAGATTAAGTTATATGTATGGCAAGTGTAGGCGATCAGCTGATCGGTGAAAATCTGGGTCAAGGCAACGAATTTAATTATTTTCCGGCTTAATTTTGACAAAAACAAAAAAATAACCCCCCCAAGCACTGTAAAATGATGAAATCTACCATGAGAGTGGTGTAATTTCCCATAAAAGGTTCGAATAAAAATGTAAACTGCAAATAATGTACCGCTGATCTCAGCCTCAGTGCAATCTCTATGGGAGCAATGTCACGGCCAGACATCAAAATGCTTTATTTTTTGTTTGACATCTTAGGCTTCAACCCCCTAAAAATCCTTAAGAGGCTAAAAACTAGAATAGTTAAACTAATATTTGGCGCAATCCCCACCCAGAAATTCGAAATATTAAGGTCAGGAGAAATTATTTACTTTTAGGTTTGTTCACGTAATGATAAGTCTATGGGGACTGTACCGGTAGAAGGACTGAATGGAAGACTTGATATACGAATTTTTTTAAGCTAGTTAGGCCTACATCTCAGCACTGAGGTTAATACACATTAAACTTGGGATATTTTACTTCGTTCCCATCATATTCCCATTAAAAAGTATGCAGTGGTTAATATGTTATAGCTGTTTTAGTTTTGGTCGACATGGGCCTATTTTAGCATTGAAAGTATATGGAAATGACTGATATGGCCAGACATCAAAATGCTTTTTTTTTTTTTTGACATCTTAGGCTTCAACCCCCTAAAAATCCTTAAGAGGCTAAAAACTAGAATAGTTAAACTAATATTTGGCGCAATCCTCACCCAGAAATTCAAAATATTAAGCCCAGGAGAAATTATTTAGTTTTAGCTTTGTTCACGTAATGATAAGTCTATGGGGACAGCTATAAGGCGCACCTACAGAATAATTTTTGTTTTGGGGGGTTAGGCCTAATTTTCAGCACTGAGACTAATACATAGTAAACTTGAGTTATTTTACTTGTTTACCATCGTACTCCCATTAAAAAGTATTCAGGATTTATTTAATGACAGCTCATTTACTTGTGGTCGACATGGGCCTATTTTAGCATTGAAAGTATATGGAAATGACTGATACGGCCAGACATCAAAATGCTTTATTTTTTTTTTGACATCTTAGGCTTCACCCCCCTAAAAATCCTTAAGAGGCTAAAAACTAGAATAGTTAAACTAATATTTGGCGCCATCCCCACCCAGAAATTCAAAATATTAAGCCCAGGAGAAATTATTTAGTTTTAGCTTTGTTCACGTAATGATAAGTCTATGGGGACAGCTATAAGGCGCACCTACAGAATAATTTTTGTTTTGGGGGGTTAGGCCTAATTTTCAGCACTGAGACTAATACATAGTAAACTTGAGTTATTTTACTTGTTTACCATCATACTCCCATTAAAAAGTATTCAGGATTTATTTAATGACAGCTCATTTACTTGTGGTCGACATGGGCCTATTTTAGCATTGAAAGTATATGGAAATGACTGATACGGCCAGACATCAAAATGCTTTATTTTTTTTTTGACATCTTAGGCTTCAACCCCCTAAAAATCCTTAAGAGGCTAAAAACTAGAATAGTTAAACTAATATTTGGCGCCATCCCCACCCAGAAATTCGAAATATTAAGCCCAGGAGAAATTATTTAGTTTTAGCTTTGTTCACGTAATGATAAGTCTATGGGGACTGTACCGGTAGAAGGACTGAGTAGCGCCATAGAGTTTGTATTGGAAGCATTTTGGGGACGATCAGAAAATGTAAGATTTGACATAGTAAGGCTTCATATTTTTATTTGGGCTTGGGAAATATCGTAGGGGGGGTCTTAGAGCATCAATTCATCATATTTTTACCTCGCCACACCAGTATAATATGATGTGAGGGTATCCGGTTGGTGGAATTTTTGTTCATCGGTAGCAGCTGCCATTGTCACGCCTTTGGGCAACTTCTTCCTCACTCCCAGCACAAACGCAGACATCAATGATGCAAGTTTTTTCGGGGGAATATCCAGAACATCCCTATTTTCTTGCAAATTCTCCCTAAAGTAGCCATGTACTTTCCTCATAACCTAAGAAAAAATATTTACAGCCATTATTTTACGAGATATAGCAAGAAAACCGAATTGGATCAAAGTAAATTCTCCCAAAGTCAAATCTCCCAACCTGCATCTCCTCCCCGTCCCGCCCACCTGTCAAAGTGGCAATGGCTAATGTTTACACTTACAGACTCGGTCTTTTTTACTGTGTTTGTATTTCTACGATGTAGTACATAAGCTCTATGTAGTTCTTCCATCTCATCTTGATTTTCTTCTTCTTCTGGGGTAATTATAGGTTCAGGTGGTGTTTGAGGGGCCTGTACAGCAGGTGGGACTACCTGTTCCTCCAGGGGTTCGTCTGCTACTAATAGCTCAAATATACCCATATCTTGAAGAACTCTGTCATTTTCAGCTTCTTGTTCCTCCATAACTTCTAAACAAATGTTGGCAATCATATCTGGGAGTACATCATAAAAAATATCTACTGCTTGCACCTTTACAGCATTATTTCTTGCTTCTTGGGTAGAATTTCTATACGAAGCCATAATTAGCAGACGACGCAAGTAGTCCCTTGCCAACCGGAAATGGGGCTTCGAGCAAGGAATGGCCGGACTGGGCGGGTCCCGAATCGTATCAATGTGGAAAATCAATGGATTCTTATTTATTTCGAAGAAAATGGAGGAATTTGGCATGGCATGTTCATATAGGATATCTAACAATGTTTTCCTGTGAATAACTCCACCAGGCTCCATTGAAATCTATGCTAACGAGGTCTGCAAACATCAGGTATGTGGGAAAAAAATTCAAATGCTGGATATAGATTCCTGCGCCGAGTGATGAGGCCGGAAGGAGGGTTAATACAGTCGAAATGTCAAATAACTTTTTGGCAAATACGAACCCATATATCGTAAATAATCACAATATGCTTTACCGTGCGTTAGTCTACGGGAGTCCAGAATCTTACTAAACATGTAAAAATAAGGTATGATATTGCATGACAGACAGGGAGAACATAAATAATTGAAGGGAAACTCAAATGTGAGATGCAACAGAAGACATTTAGATGCCCTATTCCACTGCCAGAAATCTTAGAACTGCGATGTTATCAGTGGGTGACCTTTATGTCCACTTGCAATACATGTACATATTTGTTTTTCTTTTTTGTTTCTCTCTGGTCGGTATTATCAAAGGGAATTCTTGCTGATCTACAATACGTTGCACTACATGAAGTACTCTAATAGTGTACATAACCACAGTTCGAATTTGATTCAAAGTAGCGATATGATGGCAAGATTTATTGTATCCACAGCAGATAATAGTCCAAAATATAGAATCTGTGATTCATGATTTAAACTAACATCATTAAAATTCATTTTAACACAGCTCAGCGAATTTCTCCAAAAATAAAGATAAGACAGCTCTTTCATACACCGCTTGCATAGTGCTCAAGTACACGTTTGTGGCGCACCTGCACACTCTGAGATCAAACCAAGGACCCTCGGGCTGTTCGAATCAAAATCCAACATTCCGCATGACTTCCCACTAGTGTCTAGATGCTATCAGTGTTTAAAGAAATATGAAAATGAGTTCGTATGTGTTGTGTGAAGCTTGAATTTATAGAGAACTTTGCTAACAGGTTTTTTTCTGGATAACAAACTTAAAAAGAAGATGATTAATACCATGAAGCAAACCTTTATAGGGGCATATAGTCCTCATGCATGGTTTTGTCCCTCATACATATAAAAGGGTGATTGAGTCTGGGTTTATAAGAGCCCGGACACCTTGAGAGTAGAGATGGGGGAATATGGTACTGCTGGTGGATATATCTGGAGGTTATTCCACAAGGGCCTACGATCGCACACAGCCTAGTACTTCTGAAGACTCTCAATTGCATGTGTGTAGAGTTGGTTGTACGATTTGGACGAGTGCTGTCGCAGAACACTTCATAGCTGATGCAGTGTCCTCATGAATCTGAAATGAAATGAAATGCTTGTTGGACGGTAAGCTATTGCACAAAGGTATTTAGTGAGTTTTTCTATCAGGGCCTATAATATTTTTCTTAGAGGCAAATGTCACACAAAACCCAACTTAGTCCATTAATTGGTTTTTGTTGGAATTTATTTGACTTTGGTAATACAACAATTTGTGGAGATAGGATGATATGAATTGTTATGTCAAGGTGAATATCGTTGTTCCATTAACAATGCACTGAGACCGCGTATTGCACCCCTGCGTTGAATAACCGGCACCAAATCCACACAATGACGTCATAGGTCTATCGCGCATGCGCAGCACTTTTGAAACGTAAACATTCAAGATGGTGGCACACGGCATTTTCAGTGGTAGACGACAGGTAAATAAGAGTTAATTATGGATTATATTGATGAAATATCTATTGATTTTTCACTCAAACACCTTGACATAAATGTAAAGATGAACTCTGAGCAGTTTGAGCCTCCTGTTTCTTCACTCGCGTGTCCTGCCCGCTCCACACTCGGCCTACCGGCCTCGTGTGGAATGGGCAGGACACGCTCGTGAAGAAACAGTCAGCTCAAACTGCTCATCGTTCACCTTTACCATTATATTTCATGTAGTGGTGATCAATGTTTCGGCTATGGTGAGCCCTCATTAAGATGCTACATAGGTGGTTTGAAGGGACTCATATCAACTTTAGGATGAAGAATTTACTTCCCGTTTGCTGCAATAAGACCAGTGTCGGAGCCAAGATTTTGAAAGGGGGGGCGCCCCTCATTTAGCCCCTAATTTTGGTTAAATTCTAGGGTAAAAAATGTTAGGTAAACTTTTAAGTACTGGGAAAAGGGGGGGGGGCGCCCCCTCTAAATCCGCCACTGGTTAAGACAGGTTACCAAGGTGATAATGTAGATAATATTTTTCTCCTTAGTGACTCTGGAGCGTTTGAAATTAAGGTGCGATAATGATGATAGCTGCTGGGGTGCTCTCTAGCCGCGAGGTAAAACCAAACCACGTGACCAAACATAGCCAGTCAGAAAGCATGGATCAGAGGACCTTGGACTACCATCCAAGATCGAAAGGGATTAGTTCTAGTCTTAGCGCTTACTAGGACAGGTAGCAGTGGTCTAGGCAGAGGCACATCCAATACAGCAATAGTTGTCTCTTCATACATGGGTCACTGTCCCATGCCAGTCTCCTCCAGCCAGGGATGTCACTCTCTGCTAAATGTCAGTCTTGCTTCACTTCTTCTACTTTGCAAGTCCATGGTTATGGTTCAACGCTAACAGTTTTCTCACTACCGCATGACATACAATATGTGTCACGTGTATAGCACATCTAAAGGTTTTTATTTGATAAGGGAGTGGTCATTATTTATCAACAGGGGGGGGTGGTGGGTTTTCGCGCGGACGCGCGGAAATTTTTTACGCCCCCCCCCCTCAACGGCATTCAAAATTTTTTGCCCCCCCCCGCGCCGGAGGCGTGGAGAGTTTTCGCGCCCCTCTTTGCTCTATAGTAGCGCGCAGGCTTTTTTGCTAAAAAGAGGGTGAATTTTTTTAGCCCCCCCTCAAGAGGAGTCAAAATTTTTTTAGCCCCCCCTCGGGAGGGGTCTGAAAATTTTACGCCCCCCCTCAAACCCACCCTCCCCCCCTGTTGATAAATAATGACCACTCCCTAAATATTAAAAGAAAACTCTACAATGAGGCAATCCCATATAGCAGGCTTTTTGAACATCCTTTACATTGGCCAATATAAAAAAAGAATGCAATATTATTGCTATTCTGCTTTCTATGAGAGATACTGGTATTCCGTACGGGTTATTTCTCCATTACCATCATTACCAGATTACTATTACATGTATATCCAAGTGGTCCTACATAATGAAATAGCCGAAGTTTCTCATCCACGAACACATTGCCTATTTGTGGAACATTATATAGCAGATATCTGACATGGTTTGTTCACCCTACCCCACCCCTGACATAATGTTCCTTCATTCTTTCTTTTCCTTACGAATGTCTACAGCCGCCATGCTAAGTATAGTAACAAGCAAACCGGAAGCTGGGTGCTTAGACGCATGCTCTGTAGAAACGGAAGTGACGTGCATTGAGTGGGCTCTGGGTGGTCGAGACGAGGAAGGCCGCTTGTGATTTTCTGTTAGTCAATGTGGGATGACACTCGGCGTAATACACTTTAAGTCCGGTCCAGTAGGGACTCCTCAATCCCTCCATCCCCAATATGACTGTCTTGGTGGGCAGTCAGTCATAAGAACAACCAGAGTTCTATATTTGTCCCTGAGGGAGAGCTAAAATAAGCCCCCTTTTATTGCAGTTCTCCTCCTGACTGGTGGCCAAAATATGGCATCACGAAGGGGGAAACCTGACTCATGTTCTCCACTGATTCCGCCATGTCTATCTTGTGTGCAAAACAATCTGATAGTAGTTTAACAGGCAATTGACAATGACAAAAATAATATAGGTCCACCAGTAGATTGCCTTCCTTGGTGGGTGTTCTTTTATTCTAGTCTTTATCAGGGGAAAAAAACTCCAGGGGAAAAAGTTCTATCCCTTCGGTATATAGCACATGTTTCATTATAGATAGGTCACTTTGAAGGTTATATTTTTCTTCTGCTTATGTGGATGTCTTTCGCTTATCAATGTCATACAGTGTTCTGCTACTTATTTGTAGTCAGTTCCCTCGACAGAAACAAATATTTATAATGCCTACATTCAATAATATTGAATGTAGGCATTATATATTATATAAAATGAATGTGATTTAGGCATCAGCACTTTTAAACACACACAAGATGTTAGATGTAAAATGGCTTCTTTTACACTTAATAGAATGCATATTTTAAAACCTGTTCTTCATGCATTGATGTGGGTACATATATCCCAGGGGTGCCCCTCTTTCTACTTTTTATGAGTAGCTTCACTTCAATATTTACAATAGCATTGATGTATAGAGAACGAACCCCAATGGACATATATAGAAGAGTTAATGCAGTGAGTGTAAATGTCCTGTAACATCAATGTCAGTGGTAAGCACCATTTTTCTCACCCAATTAATACATGGCTCCCTAACATATCTCATTTCTAAGACTCAATCAAGCACTGTACCCTGCTCTGCCCCACCATGCTTCACACTAGCTCAAAGGAAAGAAGATTTACCGTTGGACTGATTTACTATATATAGTGCAAGGGACCTAAATAGACGACAAAGTGAGAAATGATGGTCCAAACTCTGCAATATAGAATTACAAATATATGGGGGAAAATATTATCTGTGGATTAACAAACAGTTCTCACATGCCCCGACCAGAGTAGTCTATTGGCCCTTTGTGTGACATAGTTTGTGATATCACATATGATGTCTGCAAGAGGGGCATTGGAACACATCTCCTCTTTCTTTACCTGTATTGGGGATCTTGTTCCTTTTGGGCAACAGTTTAGGTACCACTGTGCCCCATCCATTCACTTAAAAGCTATACCCAACTCTGGGTCGGCCCTCGCAATTGCTTTCAGATATCAAAATACTGCAATACAGTTTCCTATAAGCATATATCCTCTGTATTCATGTGGCTAACCTATTTTCTTCCTTTTATCCGAATGTGGTCATCTGGCAATAATGTTTTATGGTTCAGCCAAATACCCATAACAGTTTACTTGTAGCCGCAAATATTGTCCATTTAGAAGACATGATTAGCACATTTAGCTGTGAGGGGTCGGCATGTATACGCAGCTGTCTTGGTAATGTATAGACTCTTTCCAGTAGCGTAGGCGGGGTGGTGTATGTTGTGTACGCTGTTTGCCTGAAGTAGACCCAGCGGCGTAGGGATACCAACAACAGGGAGCTGTGATTCGCCCCTCTTCGCCATTAGCTGACGCCACGGGGCAGGCCCTTTTGTGCGTCTCTTTGCAAATAATCTAATTCATGCCACCGCCAGGGTGCCTCAAGGCATCGCCTCAATATCTGAGACCTTAGCTGATTAGGTGTCTCCGCATCGACAATGTTTCATCAAATGGCGCGTTGCCGTCTGCTAACAAATCCGGTTTGCGGGGGAAGTTCTCACAGCCGCTTTGGAGCGCGCGGTAGCCTGTAATCGGGGTTGGAGAAAGGGCCTACGTCCCCCTGCCGGTCACACTTGTAGATTTGTGACTTGTGTGTAGTGACACCTAATGGTGGCTGTGGGGGGTATTTGGGTGGCCGACCTGAAGGAGGTAAAACCCACAAATCATATTTACACTGACGTCCATGGCCGCCCTGATTGCTGCCCGCCATCATGGAGAACGGAGGTGCACCTAATAGATGTCCCAATGAGAGTATCTGTCAGCGACCTGGTTTTCTTTCCGCGGCTTGTGTCCCTTAGGGAGTGATCATTTTTTAACAACAGGGGGGGGGGCTGGTGGGTTTGCGCGCAGACGCGCGAAAGAAATTTAACCCCCCCCCCTTTCAAGGGGATAAATTATTTTGACCCCCCCCCCCCCCATCAGAGGTGTTGAAAAAATTCTGACCCCCCCCCCGGTCAAGGGGGTGAAAAAATTTTGACCCCCCCCCCCCTCAAACCCACCAGCCCCTCCTGTTGTTAAAAAATGATCACTCCCTTAACTCTTAAAGTACCACATGGTGTTTCATGCCTGATGCCCTTTGGTCCTCATGATGCACGGATCTACTCGCTAGGGTTACATTGTTGTGAACTCTGGATTGGCATGATCCAGCATTGCAGTGCTGGCAGAACATGAATCCGGCAAAATCATGCCGCCCGTAAAGGGTTAGCCTGCTTGCGTATTGAAGTACATGTATAGGTGCAGTGATACAGTAGGTCAGCAATTGTTAAGAACCAACAAACCAAGGGACCTGGAACAGACGGCCAACTGCTCTCTTTGATCAGAGCAAACAACAAGGTTGTAGCCACCCCGATGTTTTTCCCCAGATAATCTTGTATGTAGCTTTTCAGAATTTGTTTAGTCAGCAAAGTTCATTATTCATTATATTGCACAAGTATCTTCATCATGAATATAGGATCAATTGCGTCTTAGCCAAAGCTTTTCGAGATTGGCAGTATAGGCAAAGTTAAACCTCGTAAAGACACTTTAGAGTCAGGTAGCCTGAAGCAATGTCTTGGTGAAGTACAATTAGATTTTTTACTCAGAGGTAGGGCCAAAAAAAGAGAGTTGTGTTTCCGGTAACCCGACCGACCCTAGCAAAACAGGATCAAAAAAGTCTGACCTACCGACCCTATAGGGTCGGTAGGTATACCTTTCAAGTCATGTTACTGGAAACACACAATATATATTTCTTTTGGCCTAGATTGCAGTTGAGTGTAATTGCCTTTGAACAAGATAAGACTGAGCTTGTTAAATGCCGTACTGCAATTCTGTGTAGGCCTTCTTCTATAATATGCATAGCTAGATTATCCAAGTAATATTATATGCTTGAACTATAAAAAGGGGGTACAGTGACAAAAAGAATATGGAATACTGCCTAAGGGAACAACACAGTTCCAAATGGACTTAGCATCATTTAATTGGTAAAATGGCTCTTGCAGAGATTTCTCAATAACGGTTACAATCGTTACTGAGAAATCCCATGCTTTTCTCGTTCTCCTCATCTTAGGGTGTGTGAAGGGAAGAGTATAATTTTGTAATTCTCTTCTCTTTGCTGATTGATGTTGGTTTTCATATTATCTGTAACAGAACCCTCATCCACAAGTTTGCTAGCTTCCGTAAGCCTAGTGAATTTACAGTCAATGGCAGACCATCAAGTTCCTTATTTTGATGAATCCACCAGAGAGGTGAACATACCTAAACATAGCAACTTCTCCACATAGAGATGATGTGGGCATGTAAACAAAACTATCTTACTCATTTAGGCAAGTTCACGCACTCTACTATTACATCAGTGTAAGCCAGTCACATAAATTATAATGGAGCAACTTAACGCTGTGCCTTGGGTTTCCAAACACTCTCCAGCGGTAGGAAACTTTCCCCCACCATGAGAGTATGAGGAGTCACTGGTTTACACTGGGGTAGATAGGAAATATTCTGGCTCAAAACATGGTTATAGGCTCGAACTGACTAAGCCTGTGAGGAGAGACAGTGTGAGGTAGCTACATAAAGGTGCGACACTTGCTGGTCAGCCATTTTGTATCTATTGATGTTGTGTGGAGGTTGGTATAGCTTGTAAGGGACTTTATAAATTTACTGCATTTATACACCATACACTGAACAGATGGGCCTCTGTGAAGGTGATCAATATTGATGACTTAATGTCCTCTTTCCATGTTGACATTCTGCCACCAGCGGGCCCTAGTATACAACAATGAAAAAGTGACAAAACTTGGGAAAACGTAACATTAGGGGAAAATACCTTTTTTCAAATTCACGTCTTCAGCTACATTTTAGTACTTTGCATGATAAAATACTCCAAATAGCTACAGAAATATCAGATCTCAAACATTTGTTGTCAGCAACATGGAGAAATTTAGGATAGCTATTAACTCAATTGTATATTGAAATATTGTGGCATAATGCATAAAAAATGCCATTATTGGAAAAAATAACAATTTTTAAACATAATCATCCATAATTTTGGATCTAGAGGGGATAATTCAAATCTGTTTTCAGTTATGGGAACCTTATGGATAGGTTAATATGATAAAGTAACTTTTTATTCAAAAGGAACAAAATTATGGTTCCCATGGTAACCAAATGTCAACAAAATGTGCTAAATTTAGGGAAAAACATTCTTTTGGGATTCTAAATAAGGTAATTTTAGAAAGAAAATAGAGTTTTGGCTATAGCATAATCAGATTCCTCAGAAAAAGTTACCCTAGACTTGTTTTCACTATTTTTTTTACTTTTTTGATCATATCTCTTTTAATATTGTATTCAGAGCATTTGTGTGTATTTCCCTTAATGTTATCATTTGCCCTGTTTCGTCACAAATTATCAAAGGGATAAACATGACTGTGAACAGATGAGGAGAAAGGGCCCTCCAAGGTTAAATATAACATTGAAAATTCACGTAATCAGCTTTGAAATGAGGTATAACACTTGCAGAATGCATCTCTAGTCCTGGAGATATTGCTTTATTAACATGGGATGATGCAATTATATTGCTATAGCCAATAAGCTCTAACTCCCATTGTTTTAGCTACATCATGCCTCTAATTTGCATAATTTGTATAATGATGCAAATCATCAATAACAAATCATCTAATACTCCTCATTAAGGCAAACGTTAGAAGTAAATGGCAACAATAAAGACTTGGTTGAGGGAAAAGAAGGGAGTAATCATGGAATTGTTGCAAATGATAATTAAAAAGATATGCAGTCGAGCCGAATGTCAAGGGACGACTTTTAACAAAGTTGTCTTTTTTTTTGCTCCCGAACGAGTGCTAGATGATTATAGCTCTACCAGAAAGTATTGTAACAGGCAGGTTACATGTAGATTTGGGCTGCTATAGAAGGAGACACAGAACACAAGTTGCAGGTCGACTAGATGACTGACTCAGGCCTACTACCCCAGAGAAGCCAGCTCCTTTATTATAATCATCAAACTACCACATGCAAGGTGTTGCTGGCCTTGCATATTACTGATAACACATATGTCATAGTACCTAGATATGAGGCAATAACTGCACATTGAACAGCAGGTTTAACATTAGGACATGTATGGGTACACAATGATACAAGCTTAGGCTTTGCTTATCTCTTCCTAACAACTGGCTAACTCCTACCGTTACAGTATAATTAGTGATAATCTGTTCATTGTCCCTTCCCAAAAGCACAGACAGCGAAGGGTAGGGAGCAGGTATTGGACAGGGGGTGGAAGCCTTCTTACACTTCTTTTTTGGGCGGCCTCCATTTCCATTTCCTGTTCCGGTCTGAGAGTCTCCTAACGAAAACCTAGTTATCTGTTGACAATCTGCGTCCAATTCACTTATCCAGTGCGCGTCTGGATCCTTCTGCCTGCGAAACAAAGTCCGACAGAGCAGGAACTACCTCTGAGGTGTAGTATTCTGATGTTGAAGGGAACCCACAGTTACCTCTACCCTTCAGTGGCAGCCGGTTGATAGTACTCGCATAGATTGCAATTTGGTGTTTAAAAAGTATCTATTCGTTTTAGTTTGCTGGTTGCCTTCCGCTTTGGGGATCATAGAGAATGAAAATATTTTAGAACAAAATGGGAAGATTGCCTTTACCTTGATCTACATGGAACAATCAGTTTCTTGACTAGAAGAAATTTGAATAACCTTAGCCTGAATGTAAACTGGTAAACAACTACTTCCATAAACTAGTATACACATGGCTTCTTATAATGAACTCTGGTATACTATCAGCCACGTTCTGAACTGAGATAATCCCGGGTGTCTACTTCGTGTCAGGAATAGGGATTGGGATCATTGGGAGTGCATTAAACTGATGGTTGTTGGTGTGCAGAGTCACCCCTGTACTAACAAAGGCATACTCTACAATTACCATTTTCACATACCCACGAGGATGTTATACCTGAAGCTCTAGGGTCTCTCATAGATTATGTATGTCTAGATTATATTTTGGCATATGAGAGCGGTAGAGTTTTGGATAACCTGGCAGGCTAAATGATCGATGTTTAAGTCACATAGACTTTCCTTGTAATAGTTTACGTATCATACTGATTCAGGACAGTTAAATGATTTCTTATTGATTATCCACAGCTAAAGTATCGGTCACAGTCAAATTGTATTATTCATCACTTCCTGGTAATACTCCACAAATTATGTGAATTACTCGGTAGCCTCAATGAGAATTCAAATTTAAATGTGTCAGCTTGTTGTCACTTCAGCAGATACCCTAATTATACCTTAACAGCAGTGAGGTCACTTAAGGCAACTAGAATCTCTCTAAATTCTCTCAATTATTCATCACTGTCCCTCAGTTGCACTATAAAAATATAACTGCTGAATTAGGGTCCCTGTAAAAATGAACAGTAGTTTTTACAAGAAGCCCCACATGGCAGTACGGTGGTACACAAATGTACAAGAAATCTCATGGAAAATAACGATAAGATTTCTGGCAACCTTGGGATGAGGATTGTGCCGTTATTTTATTTACAGTGTGGGTCGTTCGGGAGGAGAACGAGATTGCACTTTGAAATAAAACGATGGAAATAAATGGTGAGGAGAAAAGCCCAATGATAAGAACATGGACAGAGATAGGCGAAGGTCAATTATCTGAAAATCACTGGCTACGAAGGCATGGAGAGGTTGACCAGTGCATTGGGCAAGGTAGTGAGAAGGGGAAATGAGCAAGAACTGGGGATATTGGTTGTCCCGGACAGAGGCCAGAAACAGGGATTTGGTGAGTGGTGAAATGTAGATAAGGGGTTTTGGTCAACTGACGAGAGCTTTTATGCAGGTAAGAGAATTATTCTGGAGGTTATTTCTTAACGCACTACAACTGCTCACTTTCAAATCGTAGTGGGATTCTTAATGTTCAACCCAAAAGTATTGGTCATGCAGTATGGCCCGGCCAAATTCAATGTGATTGTTGCATATGTGCTGATCTTACTGAGCAGTTGTAGGGCATAAGCTATGACTACTTCTAACATCCCACCCTCATGGAAAAGTGGTACCGTCACACCCCTACCAAAAGGGGGTGATCCAACCTTGATTACCAACTACAGGCCCATAACAGTGCTACCCCTTCCTTCTAAGATTATGGATCATTTTCAAACAAATGAATTGCTGACAAAAAAAATTAAGGCGGATATCTCCCAGGCTTGTCTACTCTAGACACAGTATCAAAATTTACTAATAACATACTAAGGGATAGGAATTCTGGTTTAACTACAGTAGCAGTGTTCATTCATATGCAAAAAGCATTTGATACCGTAAATCACTCAATAGTTTTGGAAAAATTAGGTATTTCTGGCAAAATTTTAGACTTTTTCAGAACTTACCTCCACAATAGATATCAAAAGACAAAAGCAAATGGTCACCTCTCCAGTATAATACCTGTGTCTTGTGGAGTGCCCCAGGGATTGGTCCTAGGGCCGCTGCTTTTTCTTGTATATATTTATGATTTAGTGAATGAACTCAAAAATGCAAAGGAATATATATGTACACGGATAACACAGTAATCTACTCATCAGCAAAATCAGTAGAGCAAGCTGAAGCCTTACTCCAGCCTGAACTGCTGAAGTTTTCTAGATGGTGCTTAGCCAACAAACTCTCAGTTAATGTTAAGAAAACAAAAACCATGATTTTTTAATCTAAAAAGAACAAAGAATTTGACAAACAAACCTCTCTCTCTTTAAATAGTACAGTAATGTTGCAAGTCCCAAATTACAAATACCTTGGTATTACCTTAGACAAAGAGCTAAATTATTCTGCACACATAAATAGTTTAATAACTGTTGCATTAAGGTTATACCAATTAAGACAAACAGTACTAGACTACCTCCCACAAGACGTTCTTCTATTGATATACAAGACACACATTTTACCCTAATTTGATACATGTATTGTACACTCATGGTAACAAGATCCTATTGAAGGAGTTGCAGGGTTTACAAAATAGATGTATTAAATCTTGTTTGAAGGTACCTATGTTGACCTCAACTCTGGATATACATGAGAGGACAAGCATCCCCTACCTGAAATAATTATAGGAGAGAGGCTCACCTCTGAGATTACTCATACAAAGTGTCACAAATAGGGTCTAATCGTAAAATCCCACTTAGAGTGACTCGAAATAGTGTTGAGCCTCTATTGAAAATTTTGGTAGCTCATTGCGTTAGTTATGAGAAAAGTCTTGAGTATGCATCACATTTTTACTGGAACCACTTGCCTGAAGAAATTAGAGCTATAATGGATAAGGAAGAGTTCAAAAAGCGTACCAAGACTGACCTACTTACGGATGTAAGGGAAAAGCCATTCATTATATTAACCAAAAATATTTTCCTGGTTTTTAAGTCCTGTGATGTCGAGTTATTGAAGACACCTACCAACTTATTATGCTTATGCTGAAAAGGGCCAAACATGAATATTCTGTAATAGAGATAATATAAAGAGTATAATTCTGTATTTTCTTAATGCTTATGTTGTTGTAGTAAGAGTCAACTATCATACAAATTGATTATGTATAACAAACCAAAACATTATACTATAGCATGTTCAGGCATTGACACCAGTGAAAATTGAGGCCTGCACGTTTTTATCATGTTATATGAATTGTATACATACTTCAATGAATGATGTAATTGTTGATGTTTGACACAATAAAAGAATGATACCATAAACAGGATCGGTCATGGGTATTCATCCAAAACTTTTGCATGGACATTCTGCATTGAGAAATCTGAAATTATGATAATGTCCCTTTTATGTGTAAGTTAGATGGGCACTTCCCTCCATATCTACTTACTGGACACCAATATGAGGCGGAAGTGGTTTGACCCCAAGGAGGAGATAGAGGAGATATATTAAAAGGGGTGATGTTTGGGTTATTTGTGACCTGTGCACATGGAAGGATTGTGTGGGTGTAGGTGTCCACAGCAATAAGGATGGGTGATAGCAGCGGGCTACAAGGGATCCAATCGCTGTAATCTTGTCTGGATGATGGTAATAGTGATTGGCAATCCCTGACAGTGTACAGTTCCATAGTTATCATCTAGAGGGGACATTACTATATGGCATATAAATACACTGAGAAAAACAGAGGGGCGGGTGAAAGAACCCCATTGCATGATGAGGTATTTGTGCAAGGAGTATTTTCTGTTGTAAAATTTTTTTTTTTTTTGAAATGGTAACATGTCTTTAAACCTTTTAGGAATTTTAGCGTTGCTATGCTGACTATCCAGACATATCGGATGGCTGAGCTGACATGTCTCAACACGGGTAAATCATTTATCCCATTAGAGGCAAACTATAATATTACAAAATCCCTTTCCCATGTATTGTAGGGATATGATGTGTTGCAATATAAATGCAGTAGGATCTAAAAAGAGGGCCCCTGGTGCAGGATACGAAGCCATAATCACATAAGATATAATCATTATTGATACTGTAAAACCCAGCGAATAAGCTGCAGTCATATGAGTTGAATCTTGACTTTTGGAGAATTCTATAAGCCACATTAATTTTTACTTTTCAGGGTAAGTAGTGCACTTCTTCTGCCAAGGATGTTGCTTGTACCAACTACCAAAGTACAGAATCCATCAACCAACCATCAATCATTTTGCCTCATATTTGGCAACATGTAACTTAGAAAAGAGGTGTTAGACTTAGAGCAATTTCCCTTTAGATACAGAGTATGGGCTACATTATAGATGGGAACCAATCATCAGGAAATAAATAAACCTGTTACATAATATTTATGAATCGTAGTACTAGATATCTCAGCATGATGTGTCTATTGAATGTCAAAACTTTCCTCCGCACATTAAAATATTAAAGTTAAAAACAATAATTAGGTCACCCAGTCAGTAAATTGACTCCACATTGAAGATTGACTCCAGACTGATGTCCTTTATATCCCCAGAGGCTACACAAGACAGGCTCTTTGGGAATTAAATTTGCCTTTTACTCGGTAGGATGATAAAGATATTTACAAATATATCGATCCTACTTTCTGTCTTTGTACCTTTCTCATATCTACGTAGGTGTCACGGCGTAGTGTAGAGGCCTTGCCTCGAGGTAGGTCTATAGCTTCCATTCATTCAAATCATCTAGGCATCTGCCTTTTATTGCATTCGATTTCCTCTGAGAAACCCCGGCATTGTCCTCTCTGTCTACAGGAAGAAAAAAAATTAGATCGAATTATACTAGAATCAACCAGTGTGCAATCTTTCCGCCTAGCATGCCATTCCACCCTAGATTAGACAAAGAAAGATAGGACGCCAACAACCTGATGTCTACATGTATCATTGAAACCATAGGAGACACTAAAAATGATGATTTATAGGTCAGGACATCTGAAAGTGACTAACACTAATGGCAAAAGCGCCCGTGTCTAGCGTGTAAGGTTCATCAAGACCTGGACAGACAGGAAGATTAATAGGTGCAATGTAGACGGGTCAAATGGGTTCAATGCACATGGAGTAGTCTTTGAGGCCCTAGGAACTAGTGCACCTAAAGCATTATTATAGAGCTTTCACAACATGGGATATGTAAGCAGACTTAACATCAATTTTCTAAATAAATACAGTCAATGCTATAACTTCACAACCAAGATTACTCTGGATACATTCGCTCAATTTTAAAACTAAGTGGCCATGTGAACAGTAAGGCAATGGAGTTCTCCTTATATTCATCAAAATTTTAACAGTGCAGGTAAAATGATATCACATGTGGGGTGTTTCAGAAGCAGATAATGTATACAACCAGTCATAAGAAGATACTATTGCCATTTTAATAGTGATTGTAGGCTTATAACCACAGGTGTTTCTAAACGATCATTATCATGTTACTGATTTTGTTACTTAAAACTAGAACTATAGCTCATGTTGTTGTGAAACAGATATCGGTTGGAAACCCCTCTATGAGGTCACATTTTGTAGGGAAATCCATCTGCCATGTATCCCCCAGTCTCTCAGGTTTTTTCTATAGGCCTAGATTATGTAGAAATCGGAATAGAAATCATTCTATAATTTTCCCAGCTCATCCCCCACACTTTTTCAGCTTATCCACCCCCACTGTACTGTACCATACCTGTTTTAAGGGAAAGGTTTTTGGGACCACACCTGTGATCATCTATACCCCCCCCCCCCTCCCTTTTAAAAGAAAACACTCCCTGGGGGCCTAAGGCCCCGGCCTAGCCTACTGGCTATACATATTAAATGGAGAGGACAGGGTTCAGATATGTGGAGATCTTGTATATGTGGAGTGCTTGGTGTGTTTAGGGTAGGCATACAGGCAAAATATGGATAAATAGAATTTGGATACACATGTGGAATGATGTGTCATGATGAGTACAAGAGTACCTGAAACAGCCAAATACCACTGGCTGCTCAGCAATCCAGCCCCTCCAAGCTTGTGTGCACCGTCCATGACGTAGGCATGTATGGCAAAGGGGGGGAACACCTGTAACATTAGTGACAGCTGCACTATATATAACATACTATAGTTACCTACTATAGTAATCTCACTAAAGTGGTGACCAGGAGCTTAATTCAAAACATCACTAAGATCGCAGTGATCTTAGTGGTGGAAATGGAATAGTGAAGTGATCCCAGGACTAGCTATTCTGGACAGGCCTGCAACCACTGCATTACATAGGGTAGACCAGCCATGTCTTATGATATGTGCCCACACTAAGATCGCTGGGGTTGGGATCCAAGGATGTTTTGAATTAAGCTCCTGTTGTAAACTGTTATGACTGTTTTAAGAGTGAACTCTACCAAACCATAGCACAAGGAAATTATTTTCTTTGATTTGAAGGTCTGAAAGAGGATATTAAGTACTAAGTAAAGAGGTATGATATATGCTCAACATGCAGAACCCACAGGAGTTTTTCTCCCTGGTGAAAATAATTCTTGTTTGATGTGGATAAAATAGGTCCACACAGATTGGCCTCTAGAAACACCAGCCACTGGTCACAGACTGGTCATAAATATTTATAACTGTAGTTATAACTGTAGTCATATCTTGTTCTCAAACACCTAAAGTTATAGCTTACAACTGAGATACGACTGGTCAGAGATAAGAATGGTTGCAGTTGTAAGTTTAGAGGCCAACAGTTTTAGAAACAGATATTTAATGTTCATTATTAAGTCTGGCTTCTGAAACACCCCACTGGGACTGGTAATAAAGGTAGGCCTATACCATGGCTAGGTTCAAGTTGACCCAGGCATTAGGCAAGGTAGTGAGAAGGGAAATGAGCAAAAGCTGGGGGATATGGGGTGTATTGAGCAGACGGAGAGCAGGGGATGATGGTTGATTTGGTCGTAGGTGGAGATTTAGGCCTGAGTGGTGAAATGTTGATAAGGGGGGTTGGGGCAACTTAGATTGCACTAAAGATAGCTGGGGGCAGCTAAAGGAATGTAAGCCACACAGATGATAAGATGATTGTAGTCTTTTGAAGTTGGAGACTGGCATGTACATGTATCAGTTAATGAGGAAATACCAAACACAGTATGCCTTGAGTAAGAATTTCATATTGTTCTGGTGTAGCACTGGAATGATTGCTATGCCTTAAAATGGAGCCCCAAGTGGCTTGGACAGAGACGTTATTGCAAATTGCAGTTTGTGCTTTACATTTAAAAGGATAGGAAAGTAGGGAATGGCTGCGAAATGCTTAGGGCCTAAACCCATTAGACGATTGTAAAACTGGCCGATTATCAGGGTTAACATCAAAATCGGCTGCAAAATCGGGCATTGTAGGGGTGTAGAAGGACAATCAATGTGTCAGCTGATACAAATCGAGTGATGATCAATGCTAGTACATAATAATCCCTCAAAAGAGAAGAGTACAGCCTTGAAGATGATGGCACAGTCCAATACATTACCTACCAGGATTTTCTAACATGTTTGATATGTTAAAATCGGGAATAAAAATAATGAGTCTGCAGTATGGTGCCAAATCGGCCACAAAATCGGGGATTTATTGTTAGATTTCAACACCCTACCATCTCAAACTGAGCAATATCTATGTGTATTATGCAATATTCAGCCGATAAATGTACCAATTATTGCAAAATCGGGTAATGGGTTTTGGCCCTAAGTTAGAGGACATGTAGTCCTTTGGGGTAATTTGACTGAGGTTGTTGAGCCATTGGGGAGGGATAATGTGGGTAATTATAGGCATGGGTGGAGATATGTGGGGATGAGTGCTTTCTTGTGCTGGGATTTGCACTGGGAGAGGTGCTTATGTATTGAACCAAGGTACATTTTTCCTATATACAGCAAACTCACGGAGACAAAAAGGTATATTTTAGTCCTGAACTTGGAATATATTTTCCTAGCGATTATTTTTAGATAGTGAGATTTAACTCATGAAAAAACTGTTTGGATAATGTATAAATGACTGATTTCTAGTATCACTCTCCGAGCATCACCACTCAAGAAACAATTGTAGACTACTTCAAAATACAGGCAATAGATAATGAGGAGATAAGAACCTGAAATGCTCATAAGTTTTACAAAAGGAATCGTATATTTTCAAAGGAACTGAGGTAAAGGTGAAGCACTTCAATTTAGTGCCACTCACATGTACAATGTATGTGATTTCCATTAAGCCAACAAAATACTGTTTATGCAGTTTGTCACTTGAATATGCAAGCACCCTCAGTGGTATCAAACTTTGCATTTTATTTTGTGCTGAATGTCACTACATGGTCAACTGGCGGACAAGCCAATATCTTGTAATATTTGGCACACAATGTAAGTACTCGAAATTCTCTATACCCATACAGATACTCAGACACAATCTTACCCACTCCCACATTTAGTAATCACTACCGAGATCTATCATTTTATTCCTAGTGGTGACGTAATAAGGAATTACTGGCATAATTAAACCCCTTAAAACGAATGGGCGATAATGCGGTCTTCCCAGTGCTTCCCGCCCATTACCTTATGGGAGGGAGAACGTCCTTCGGCTACAGATTAGAGATGCGCCAAAAAGTCTGCCTGCCCAGAGGCGACCACATTGACTTGGTATCTTTCTGAACCAAAGAGAGAAACCATAGTATTGCTGAGGCGACCACATCCCCCTACCCCAAATTCTCTATCTTATCAAGATATTTTTATCTGGAGGCAATTTTCTTCTGATAACCTCACATAAATAGGTAGAGCATGATTAAAAGGAATGTGTCAGGTATGGACAATGTAAATGTTAGGATCACTCGTTGGGCCATCCAGGCATAGACTTACAAGTGCGTGTATCTTCTTTCTCACGTTTGCACTAATCTGATAACCACAGATCCAGTGAATGTAATTTTAGCCCATAGACTAACAAACTTTCCTTTAATTTAACCCATGTTTAAATTTTTCAGTGGACCTACAATATCAATAGAAAAATACATTGACCATGATGCCACAGGTAGAGGGTCCCATATCGCAATTATCTCCTCAGCTACTTCTCACAATACTTTTCGCCTACTCTCTTTCTAATTACATATAGTATTAATATATCTCAATATGTTGTTTCATCCTCTTTAGGAGCCACCTAGAGTGTCTATTCCACACAGTGTCTCGATTGTATACTCCTACTTTAACGGCTGCTAACAGAATATCACCATACAGATGCTACAGTCGGTAATGGGCATGTTAAAGTGACTGCGCCTCCCACTTGAATGACCACAACAAGTAGAGCTTTCTATCAATGTCCCTAGTAATCAAGCAACTTCAAAATCCTCACAGATGGATGGGCTTTGATTGTGATACTCCCAGGCACAATAATCCTTTTCGCTCGCTCCATTTAAGTGGTTATATGTTTGAATACCCCCTCTGGATTTGATTTCTTTATTCTCTCCTGATTCATTACGAGTCACGAATTTTTAGAGAGAATTGTTATCTTTTCTCCTTCTAAGAGCTTCTTCTTGTTATATTCCCAATTTCGTATCTACACAATACAAAAAAAAACAAAAAAATGATCCCGGCAACAACCCAGATGAAGCCTAGAGATAGACAGAATGAAAATATAAGCATTTTTGCAGTAAGGGATTGTGTGCAATAGCATTCATAATTCTTGCATAAGCTCACACAGCCTCCGCGTTTCATGTTAACCCAGGACAAGGATGATTTACTTTCTTAATGCTAATATTTTGCAAAGATTGCGCCTAAAATGATTATGAAATTGATGGCTCGAGAATCCTATACTATCCTTTGATCCAATTCCTGATCATTTTCCTTCCTATATCCCACACTAATGTAGCAGTACCACTACTTCAACATCCATTCCTCCGATACTCTATACACCCATACAAAATCCTTCATTTTAGGACAAGAATCACCCCCTCCCCCCACCACTCCCAGTGTCTGGTTACCTCCAACCCACCCTTTAGTTCCAGTCCCTGCCACTTGGGGAGCGGAAATCAATGCCCCACGTGACCCTTCCCGGCGGCCTGTACGGCAGTAAGGTCATGCATGCTTAGTTGCATCTTTGTGAGAATACATTGTGGGTGGGTTTGAAGCTGCTGCTCAGCCTTCTTCAGACAAAGTGAGAGCTGTTCCCCACCTTAGTCACAGCTGCTGCTGCCCCCTTCTGGGTACATCCTGAAGTAGGAGGCAGTGTTCTGAAGCCACTCAAGAACTGCTCAGAACTGCCCCTGGTCGAGCTGAGCAGCTCCAGGAGGCTCTTGTATGTGCATATGGCACGGGCATATTGTTGTAGGAATATGTATGGATTTAGTGCAGATTACATGTATTTATGTCGAGTTGCTCAAGGTTGCTGAACATTATGACCTACTTTGAACTATGCTGCTCCTGAGCACCCTCTCTGCTTTCTGGTAGTGCAGTTATTATACGGGTCATAAAGGCACTATTGGTCGGACAACACAGGGTCGTTGTCAGGTGTTTTTTTTTTTGTTTTTTTTGCTTTCTTTTTTGTTTCTTGTTTCGAGCACTCTGCATTTTGTGTCCCTGTAGAGTTAGGATTTTTTTACGAATTAGTATATCCCAAGTAATAATTGCTAGATTGTATGTTGACTTATGTTTACTCCGAACTATTCTGTGGTTCATATTCTCTTTGAACTATTCTGTCGTTCTGAAATACCCCTTTCCTTCAGTCGCGTGAGAAAAGTGAGTACGTGTATTCTATTGTGAATAGATGGTTCACCAAATATACAGAGCGATTTTCGATTAAACGCTAGATTGGATAGATAGATCTGGCATCGCAAGAACCCTAATGACAGCTTCTCGAATGAATTTTAGCATCATTATAGGTGTGAGCCACCATCGATAATTATTGTATAATCATAAAAAAAAAAGATGGCCAATTTTGTCATATCACTACATTTTGCCAATTCACAGTTAGGGAAATGCTATTTCTGAACTGACGTTAAAATTACCAGGGACACTTTTCCTCAAATAGCAGTTGTCTATTATCGATCAAGGGGGAATCACTCGTGCACTCATGCCACGGGCAACATAATCAAGGAGACTGGAATGGTTTATTCCGATCCAATTGTTTGCCCTGAGTTGTTGGATTACTCGATCCTGATTCAGTTACCGTGTGCTGATCCGTAGCAAATGGACTTAGAGTGAGTGAGAGGATCAGTGAATGCATTCCTATTGAAAACCTAATTTCAACTCGATCGGTGGTGGGCCGACGCCATGTAAATGCACTAAATTGACATTATCTAGCTTTGATCACATGTTTAGTGTTCCAGTTTCACACTGATCACATCTTTTAGTAACTGATGGGAGGAGTAGAGTTCCACAGAAGCGTCGATTCCAATGCCAACAAAACATCGATGCAAATGTCTTAATGCCAGTGTCAACTAATGTTTTACCACACATTAACTTTTAATTCTAACTTTAGTATTTCAACAAACCCTACCGATTATGAATTATCGATAGCAAAGCTAATACATTGCAGATCCGTTTTTAAATTAGAAAATAATGTTTGGATATTCTAGAGAATGTAGACTGGCTGCAGTCCATTGATTTTCTTATGAGATAATTGAAATAAAATGGGAATCAACAGCAGCCAGAGGAGGAGAGGCATGGGGGGTATAGTGGGGTTGGGAGGAGAGCTCAGGGACTGCAGCCAGTCTATAGAGAATGTTGATCTAATAGAGCAATTATTGTGTCCTTCCTGGAGGTAGATTCCAAGGTTCTTGCATCGAGCAGAATACGTCACAGTGTGTTAGTTTGATAACAACACACCTACATTTTTTTTTTTATTTTTTAATGGCTGGTAGTTAGACTTTTATTCACTCACTGACTAAATTGAGTGTGTTTTATTTGTTTCAGGAGCTTCCGGTTTGCGGGAGGAGTTCCGGTTGCTGAAAGAGCTATTGATAGAGTACGATTACGCCGCGCGACCCGTCATGAATCTGTCAGAGGTGGTCGAGGTCCGCATGGGTGTGGCCTTATTCCAAATAAGGGAATTGGTAAGTGGCCTCATTCCATGTAAGGAAATAGGACATCCATAAGTTTTATGAATATGGTTATTGGGAGGTATTCAAGGGAACCAAAAATATCCCTTCTTAAGAAATATGTCTCAAAAGACGTTACTCCAGCCGGCAAAAGAGACAATAATTGACTTAAAGAGGCAGTGCCATGTTATTCACTACTTATATGTAAATATTAGCAACATATAGCCGTGAACAACATAGTACAGTCTAAATGAGCGACAGCTACCCACAATAGCAGAGGGAGCAAGCCCATTCTAGCATGGGCGGCTACTAGTTACCAAGTTGAGTCTGTATAGTTGTTATCTATATACTATGGAGAGGGTGTGACACTCTAGGACTGATGCTGCCCTCTGGCAGCTATATTCCTATGCATAGCCATTGGTGACAGAGGTGAGGGGGGACTTTGCCAAAGCCCCCCCCCCCCCCTTCACCTCTGTCATCCATAGCTATATTTATAGGAAATAGTTTAAAGGGTATCTGCCAGAGAGCAGCAAATGTCCTTGAGTGGCCAACCCTCTCTTAGTATATGGATAACACATACACAGACTCAACTTGGTATTAAACTAGTACACGCCCATGCAAGCTAGCCACCTGCAGGGTCAGGCAGCACAGGTGCGAAAATGGCTATTTGGGGAAGGAGCAGGATGTTACGTCATCGACAGTAGAGGTACAAGGTATTGTGGGCCATGGGAAACCACTCCATCTCTTCTGTAGATGTACACGTAGATGTATCCATAGCCCTAGATATGACAACATTTCATAGAAAAAGTGCCTCTTTCAACATGAATCTGTTTGAAAAGACACATCCTTCCTTGCTTGTATGGTCTACTTAAAGAAAACCCTCAAAACTGGTATTTAAGGGAGTGGTCATTATTTATCAACAGGGGGGTGTGGTGGATTTTCGCGCAGACGCGCGGAAATTTTTTACCCCCCACCCTCGACGGCAGTCAAAAATTTTTGTGCCCCCCTGCGCCGGAGGCGCGGAGAGTTTTTGCGCCCCTCTTTGATCTATAGTAGCGCGCGGGCTTTTTTTGCTAAAAAGAGGGTGAATTTTTTTAGCCCCCCCCTCAAGAGGGCTCAAAATTTTTTTAGCCCCCCTCGGGAGGGGTCTGAAAATTTTACGCCCCCCCCTCAAACCCACCACCCCCCCCCCTGTTGATAAATAATTACCACTCCCTAATTATGGAAAAAAGGGTAGTAGCCTTTTCGTATATAAAATCTGTCTACAACATTTTAAATGAAAACCTGGTGCTGATATAAGTGTACCTGTACATTAGTCAATAAAGTCATCTTAAATCTCTTGAATCTTTCTTTTAGCCACACACGCCAACACTCCCAGATAAGAAGGGAGCATGATTTTTGAATTCCTTTCCTCCCACCCAAATAGCTTTGGTTTGCTATCACCTTACCAAGCTATTTTTGAGAAAAAAAAAACTATACACGTGCACTTACAGAGGCAAACCCCTCATGAGGTTTCCCAATGTAGGCTTTCCTGTTAAGATAGACTATGTTGAACTTTGGTTGATGTGTGTGGGCGGGAGGGGAGGGGGCACCGCCATAGTCACACATTTTATAACTTTTACACCTGAATGCACATCAAAAACATCCCTACCCATTGTCTGATTTGTATATAAGCCGTGGCTTTCGTCATTACACATGATTGATGAGATTGATATCTTCATTTTCCATCAGGAACCTCTTACATGGGAATTAAGAGAATGATGTATGAGTAGATAAGTGTCTAATTCCAAACAAGACTGATTTAATATGAGATTCTCTGCATTTTCATCAAAATGACCCAATGTCTTGGAGCTAAAATGGCGTCTTGAAAACTGTTGGAATTATGAACTTTCTCAGAGATTTCATATAATTATAGCCTAATCCAGTCACCCGACCGACCCTAGCAAAACAGGGCTAAAAAGTTGTTTTTTTTTTGGGGGGGGGGGTATTTTGAATTTTTTTTCTCATTTTCATATTTTAAAGAAATTACTTTTTGAGAAATTTTACATTTTTTTTTTTCATCCATTTCCTTATCCTTTTCGTGTTCTTCCCATCCCTCACAGTTGTCATTTTTCCGTCACTATCTTACAATGAAATCAAAGAATCTGATACATTGATATGTGCGCTAACATTTCCTATAGAAATGTAAAAAAAAATAATAAAGTCCGACCTACCGACCCTACCTTTTCAAGTCATGTTACTGGAAACACAGCTTTATTCATTTTGGTCCTACCTTTGGTAGAGAGGAATCTCATCGACATCTACGAAATTGGTATATCATTAACATGGCAATCCCGATTATCACATTGACATGACCATTATAGCAATTCATATTTCAGACCAATAACACCTCCAAAATTAGGGCTTTTTCAGATGTGGAAAAAAATTGTAATTAATCCAACTAGAACCTGAGATATTGTCCACTAGAAAACATACATTTAATATACAATACCTGATTCTTAAAAGAATCAGTAAGTGTATTGCAGTTGAAATGTGCCTATTTCCCATGTACTTAGAGGGAAGGATATAACATGAGGTGAGATTTAAAGATGTTATTGACATGAAATTGATAAGTATGACCCCTGTCATTTTTATGTGAAATTAAGCATACTTCACAAAATCTGTCCTAATTTTAAGTTCTGATGTCTTTATGATTCATAATTTATTATGAAAACATTGAGACCAGGATATTAATAATGAATCAAATTGATATCAATGATTTCTATCTATCTACCCCGGACCCCTATCATCCGTTACTGTCGATGACGTCACAACATGACTGCAGCCTACCCACTGCGTAGGTGTTATCCATACGCTATAATAAGAGTAGGAAAGTAAAGGACAAGTGCTGCCCTCTGCCAGCTCTATATGCTGTGTATAGACCTTGATTACGGATGTGAGGTGGTACTTTGCCAAAGTACCTCCTCACCTCTGTAATCAAGGTCTACTGTATAGGAAATAGTTCACAGGGTATCTGGCAGAGGGCAGCACCTGTCATTTACTTTCCTACCCTTATTATAGCATATGGATAGCACCTACACATACTCAACATGGTAACCAGTCCACGCCCATGCCCACGGGAGTCAGTGTGGATGTGGGTGGTGTACATTCTTTTAGGGCGCTCAATATATACACAGAGAGGGTAGTTTGACTTAGCCCTACATGATTTATGACAAATATTGATAGGTTAAATATCGTGGCACTGCCTCTTTAATGATATCATGGGAAATCTATTCCTTTGAAAATGGGTGAGTTGGCACTATAGGTGAATAGACTGAATAGAATGACCCACTGATATCCTCTTTGTGATGTGCGTCAAAGACATTATTTTTCTACTAGACCTACTAATGAAAATAAATGTAAACATATCAATCTTTTCTTGCAGGACGAGAAGAACCAATTTTTACAAGTAAACGCCTGGTTCCAATTCGTAAGTATCAAGTTCTCTGCCCTATCACGGACCTGTGTTTCAGGTCCATGGCCCTATTGATAGGCCAAGTCATTTCTCCAGATAAGCTGAAACCCCCTAGAGAGATAAGGCAGGCCTTATCCATCGTTTATATAATATCATATTTGGGTAGATTAACCTAAAGACGGCAACATACCTTGAGGCGTCCACCCAAGATATTTTCAATAAAAATAGACTTACTCCTGCATCAACATTATGAATTTGTTGATGAGCATTGAATCTAACAGTTACCAGATTCACTAGCAAGCCCAATGTTACGGCTTTTTTCTGGGGTGGGCGTCTCAAGGTCTGTGGCCGTCTTTCGGTTAATCTACTCTAGCATAAAATAGAAGTAGTGAAAATAGGAGTCCCGGCATTTTTACAGTCAGTACTATAGGTGTGCCCAAAGGTGGGTACACCTAGTAAGGAAACCATAGACTTGATGCTAGATGAAATACATCTGTAAGTTTTCCATTAAATTTCTATGATCACACACAGCCCCCACGATAACTAAGAAAAAGAATTATACTAGAAATATGGGGTCTTGGCACGACCTATATCGTGCAATCTTAAGCCATAACCTTCTGAGCGGCCTTACTGTTTGCCTCTTGACTTCTGCCATCTTGGTGAGCTGCCAACCTCCAATTCCTCCCTCTACCCCTGCCAGAAAGCAACATTGATTTAGAGTCAATGTCCAAATAAGCCAACGTCATTACAACCTGTTGGGCTGAGGTCTCCACAAGTGGCAAAGGCCAGATTGTGTTTGCTTGAGGGGAGAGGCAACGCTGTGCTGTCTATTATCAAACGGAAATCGTTTCTGAAAAAGCCTTTTCACATAGTACATCAAGCTCTGCCCCATGAGAAATAATGCCATTATAGTCTAAAGGTCAATAAATGCAAGTCAAAAGGAGGAGAAGGATTAGATAAGACCAACATCACTATGAGAATGGTGTACAGTAGGTAAGGTCATGAACATCGCGGATAGGCACTGTTGTATTAGCCTAATATAATACTACGTCAAAAAAATCATCTTTAATACTACCTGGGGTCCGACCTTGTACCTACAATAAATAACGTTGCTACATGATGGTTAAGGGAGTGGTCATTTTTTAACAACAGGGGAGCGGTAGTGGTTTTTGGGGAGGGGAGAAAAAAATTCAGACCTCTCTTGGGGGACGGGTATACAAATTTACCCTTTCTTAGTGAAATAGCCCATGCATTGCTTTATAGAGGGGCAACAAAGAAATTTTTATTACGCCCCCCTGAAAATCCACCACCCCTCCCCTGCTGTTAAGAAATGACCACTCCCTAAGGTGCAAACTTCATCTTTTGCATGTTTATTCCTTAGGATAATTATTAAGCATCTTTATAAGTCGTAATTATGTCATTGTCATCAGTTTTGATGTCTAATTAACACTTAGTTAATGGAAGAAAAAAAAATGTTGCCAGTTAAAAGGTATAGCAACAGAATGTGGTTTCTCTGTTTTACATGGTAGAAAACCTAAATATCTAAATGTCTACCAAATTAAAAAAAAAAAACTGGGTCATTTTTTCATGAATTAATAAAAAAGTGTCATTTCTGCTGGGGTCCATGTGGACCCAAGTATTAGACCATATTCCTGCAGCCTGGAAACACTTAGATGGCTCTGATGCATTAATCAGCCTCCAAAAATTCCAACCTAATAACTTGTACTTGAGTAAAAGTATTTTCCATGTGAGGGACATGTATTTTACTTAAATTCTATACATTTTCAGTCAATTTTATGCAAACGCTGAAGATAGAATAATCTGATGTATAAATAGGGAAAGGTTCACGAGGGTTGGATCTGACTGAGGGTAATTTTACGAGGTGAAGCCGAGTGAAATAATCCTCGGTCAGATCCAATCCAAATGAACCTTTGCATTTATTTCATGTCATAAAAAGATAACTATCTATGCATTTTACTATGATTTAGGGTGCTCTTCTGGCCGTGAGATGTGGGGCAGGGTTATCTCACAGGGGGTGTGAGATACGGAGGCCTATGTTAGACCTATGGGGCGTCGGTATTTCACTGCTTCGAACATGAAATAAAAGTATGTTCTCATCTAACTTTTGTTCTGTATAGAATGATCATCTGAACCTAAAACCAAGGGTGTACATTCTCTGTATATTGACACCCCAGGGGTGTCAATACAAATGTCACTAAATGTCATAGAAATATCTCCAAAATTATCTACAACTAGTCTGGTGGTAGTGGTGCTGTTCAGAACCATGCAGACGTGTTATAGAAGTAAAATGCAAAGTTAGGGAGTTTTTGTCCATATTCTATCACAGCTAAAGTATAGATGTGGTTATATTGGGTTTGCCTGGGGTGTATGTACCCCAGAGGATTATTGTTTCCAGTGGAGAAAAAAAATATATGGGGTATGCTAATGATAGTCAGACAGTTTGAATAAAACAATATTTTTAACAATAATATAGAATTTGGTGTATCCCAGGTAGTAAGATAGGGGTTATTACGTGATGGCTTACCGCTTTTCTAATTTTTTAATTCTATTGGATGAATAAGCCAACCCCCAACCACCACCAGAAGGGACCAATTTATATGGCTGTGAGGGCTGCAATGCCTTAGCTTGGTGGAATCTTTTAGGGTGTTCTACTCAGTCCCACTAAAGTGATGGAGCTTAAGGACGTTGTATATAAATTATAAAGACCTGACATATACATGAACAGGCTTTATTTCCTTAAGATAAATCCAGAGAATGAATGTTCACGACTTGTTCTTTCATATCTGCCAGGTGTAGACACTAACGGTGGCCAGCGGCCAGTAGTTCTGGCTGCAGGGCAGTATTTTTTTCTAAATGTCCCTTGAAATTGGCCATTTATATATGCAAAATGAAATACCATGTATCGGTAGCTATCCTAAAGCCATATGAAGGGGAGTTGTGTTTGGGAGTGACTCTCTATAGATTGTCTAGACATTGAAAATGCTTTCAGGCTAAATGAGTTCTGCCTCCCCATAAGGTATAGCTATAGCTGTACCTTGCCAATAGTTTACAAAACATTGACTTGGCATTTTCTTTGGCTGTCTTTACTCAAGGCTAAGTCTTTACAAACTCAGAAACGAAATTCAATACACCGGTATATTCCAATTTGGAGTCCCGCCTATAGATATATGTGCTATCCTCAGGTTATGGCGACCAGAAGACGCTGATTCAGCACATTTGCTGCTCTCGTTCTACCCCTCCCTAACACCTATCGGCACCCAATGGCCTGCACCAATCAGGCCCCCAGAGATCAGGTGGTAGTAGTATTGCTGGCCCCCGGGGGGTGGCACTTGCCCATGATTTGGATATCGACTGCAGCCCGACTCTTGGGCGCGGTGGCGGTGGATTTCCACGAGTGGTGAATTCCTATGAGATCCATAACAGCAGGGCAATGGAATCCCATCATAGAGTATTGTTTATGCACCATACACATGAGGGCATAAAATGCCCTCAAAAGTCCTAAAAAACATATTGCTGGTCAATAAAAAAAAATCTGATTCATACAAATGCATGAGGGCAATAGACAGCTTGGTGGAGGATGGAAGCTTGGAGGGGGGCAGTCCAGGCATTATTTTTGATTGTTGAAAATGGGGGGTGGTCAAAGTCCACCTTACCCTCTCAAGTAGGGTGGTCAGATTTCAAGATGACTGAGAGATAGGGCGGTAGGGCGGCAGTTGAGGGTGACCCACAAAGACTCAGCCCCCCCCCCGGGCTGGCCCATGTCTGTAAAGAGGCTGCCTTCTCACCGCCTTACACCCTGCACCAATAGCTTGCCCTCCGCCAGGAAATATAGGCCCATAGCCCTCACTCACCGACAAGCATGCGCATGTGGGTCTCGGACCACCAAAACATTTCTCACTATAATCTATTATAGCTCAACCACCGATAAAACCCGCCTACAATGATTCAAATCGCCCAAAATGACCACAAATCTTTAGATACATCTTTTATCCTTAATCTGAGATGAAAAAAATATAGGTTTGACCAATCCAGTTTTTTTCTATTGGCCTGCATGCGTACCCACCTACATTTTGACCTATTCTGCACCTAATAATTCAACAGTGCTCACTATTTTTTTAATGCCACCCACCAGTGCCTAACCAAAGGGCCAGTGTGTCACAATTTATATTCTATGAATCAGTACAGTTTAGTGATTTATTTGATGCCTTATAGCAAAGCTGACAATAATTTCCACACACTAATATAGACCAATCAGAGGCCACCATCTCTTAACTGCCTACATTTACTGTATGATCGTCGTCACTGCGGACCTCTATGGTGGTCCGAGATCTTAAAGGAGGGGGTCAGGACTAAAACTTACCCCAAACACCACTTATACAAACTTTTAGGTGTAATTCATCAAATTCTAACTTGTGAGGTGCCCTGTGAGCCCCTAAACTATAGACCATGGAGGTAATCGATGCCCTCGTAACCCTGGAAAATGGTCTCTTTTTCAGGCTGTTTTCACTCTCCGACACCCTATACATGTTTAACTTGTTTTCTCAAAAAATATTCAACCCAGGACCCTGAAATTCAGCACAGATTTCGTCCAGGTGGTCTCCTACATGAAACAACTGCTTTTTCTAAGCTTTGACCCCTAGATTGTACATGGAGTGTTGAAATATTATGCAAAATTGACAAAATGTGCACTGAAAATAGAGATATTTTGACATTTTCTCTATTTTTCCTGGATTTATTCCTTATCCATGGTTGTTTTTATGTTATGTCCATATTCCCAGATATGTTAGGAATGACTCTGTAAAATATTGTGATAAAAGCTTTAATATTTACTGTTCTATGACTTGAGCAAGGGCTTGATATTAGACAATGGAGCTGTACACCGTCTATCGGCAAGTAGGGCCTGAGTGTCCTTCAATCCTACATTCTGTCAAATATGCATGTCATTAGGTTATAAAAGCCCAAAGAGGGAATTATTCAGCATTTTTGCCCACAAATCCTTGAATTGATCCATCCCTGTAACTCTAAAAATGTGGTAATGTGCATAGAAAGGCCTCTAAGTCAGAATCAATGAAGTCCGCAATAATACCAATAGCCCTACAGCCTGGATTTTCTCCATTTTCCGTACTTTTCATGCAAATTTCCACCTTTTTCAGCATTAATCTATCCAAACTAACCAAATCCAACTAAGAAAAAAGCTTTTTGAGCATTTCCAAGCTATTCTGGCTAACTGTCATATCACCACTTAAGGTCTCGGACCACCAAAACATTTCTCACTATAATCTATTATAGCTCAACCACCGATAAAACCCGCCTACAATGATTCAAATCGCCCAAAATGACCACAAATCTTTAGATACATCTTTTATCCTTAATCTGAGATGAAAAAAATATAGGTTTGACCAATCCAGTTTTTTTCTATTGGCCTGCATGCGTACCCACCTACATTTTGACCTATTCTGCACCTAATAATTCAACAGTGCTCACTATTTTTTTAATGCCACCCACCAGTGCCTAACCAAAGGGCCAGTGTGTCACAATTTATATTCTATGAATCAGTACAGTTTAGTGATTTATTTGATGCCTTATAGCAAAGCTGACAATAATTTCCACACACTAATATAGACCAATCAGAGGCCACCATCTCTTAACTGCCTACATTTACTGTATGATCGTCGTCACTGCGGACCTCTATGGTGGTCCGAGATCTGTGGCCTAGCGGCCCAATTGTCCATATGAGGATTGATCGGGCAACGTAGTTCTCGGTCCGCTCCTGCAGATTTGCATCTAGGAAGGATTCCAAACACCCTGTGTGCTTACAAGTTATCCAAATACCTTGTGCTCACAGTTTGTGGTCCAATGGGGAAAGCAAAGATATTCCCAAACAGATCAAGCAATAGGTTCAACCAGACCCAGCTACAAAATAAGAGAGTGATCATTTTTTAACAACAGGGGGGGGGCGGTGGGTTTGAGGGGGGTCAAAATTTTTTCAACCCCTTGACCGGGGCTGGGTCAGAATTTTTCAATACCTCTGATGGGGGGTCAAAATAATTTCACCTGTTTTCAGTGGAAAACCCCGCGCGTTACTATAGGCTAAAAGGGGACGTTTGCACGCGATTTTTGTCCCTTATGGGGGGGGCTGAAAAAATTTTACCCCCTCGAGAGGGGGGGTCGAAATTTTTTTCGCGCATCCGCGCGCAAACCCACCAGCCCCCCCCCCCTGTTGTTAAAAAATGATCACTCCCTAAATCTGTCGAAGGGACATCCATGAGGGTGTTAATGATGTATAGCTATTAAGATCTTATGGACCAAAGGAAATCACATCATCATTATAGAAAAAAGTCTGCCTTAGGAATAACCAGCTTAGAATCAAGTAAAAAGTAGGCCTAATCAAGGCAATAAGAAACTTATCTAATAGAAAACGGAGCTGTTTGTCTCGATAGCTTTTCTGCTGAGTCATGTATTAAGAGTGTTGCTAAAAGATTATATGTGCCAGATTGAGGCAGGTAGTAAGAAGGTCAAATTACCCAGCCTGCCTAGGGCTGCAGAGAGGATCATGGGAAGACTTAAAACCTAGCCGAGCGATTAGAGCGACATCACGTGGTCGTTGGTGGTGGTATGGCTGCCGACAAGAGCCCCGGTTTTTGGTTTCATCGAATGACAGGCTATAATCATGACATTTCTAGTGGTGGCAAGCTGTAGGATGAACGTTAATGTATGATAAAACGGAGATATCTCACAGTTCTAAGTGTAAATAGCTTCCATGTACAACCAATCCCTATCTACATACTGAAGTCAATGTGTGACTGATATAATATTCTTCAGCAACATATTTAGGTTAATGCCACAAAACTATATAGTCTCTCCATTGATCAGAACCACCTTCATGAGTACCTGACTGAAGAGAGTCAGTATGGCCAAGGAAGGAAAATAATAAAAACAACCGCTATAATGATCATTTTAATACTGCGTCCTGTGGTTTAGGGGACGCGCTATTCTCATTTTGGTTGTGATCCCTCAGGGAATAATTAAACAGGCAAACCTAATTATGTGCGGGATGCCTTTTGAAAATCCTCACCATATATATTCCATCTGTATAATTCAAAAGGTATCACTTCTAATTAGATTCGTGATTAAAGGCAAATATTGAGCCACCTACACAAATAGCATGCAGGCCTATAAAAGACCGACACCTCCCAGACACTGCCAGACACCCAACAGCGATTTCTTTCGTTCTCCTACTTACACGAACACATGTAAGATGTTCCATAGAGCAGAGGAGCCCAGAGTTTCTCATGGATTTATAAAACAAGGCTAGATAGACTATAAACTAAGTATAGTTGTGAGACAACATCATTAGACAAAGGAAACAGTATTATGACGTGTCGAATCTCTGTTCTTAGAGGCATCTAACACCACTAAAACCAATGTTCAAACACGGAAATCACAATTTCAAAGTCCGTTACATATTCTATTCAGTTTTGGATTAGCATAGTTTATGACGTTTTGGATTAGCTCCACGTGTAACTAGACAGAAAGGTGGAAGGAGAGGGATCCTTTAAAAACATCACTGAATATCATTTTACTAAGTGATGACTCTATCCCAACGCTTCTATTACAAAGTAACCGAATGAAAGATGGGCTTTGTTTTTTTCTCTAAAGTGAACTTTCTAAAGTAAAGTATATACTCTTGATATTCAGTGATAGGATAATCTATGTAAGACTGTTCATGATTTCATATTTTGATTTAATAGACAGATTATTTCTTTAACTGTTTCCTTGTGTTGAATTTCAAAAACTACCAAATACCCAGCTTTTACACCTCACATCCTTGCCCTCAAAGAGTTATGGTGATGATAAATGGTTTTGCTTTATCCTTTCAGCATTGGACGGATCCACACTTAGTCTGGAATGCGTCAGATTATGGAGGGTTGACCCGACTCCGGATCCCCTCATCACGTGTCTGGGTGCCTGACATTGTCCTTTATAACAGGTAAGTTAAAATCTTGATTTTATTGTGACTTAATTCAGTCACGTGTCTGGGTGCCTGACATTGTCCTTTATAACAGGTAAGTTAAAAATTCTTATTTTAGTGTGACTTAATTCAGTCATGTGTCTGGGTGCCTGACATTGTCCTTTATAACAGGTAAGTTAAAATCCTGATTTCATTGTGACTTAATTCAGTCATGTGTCTGGGTGCCTGACATTGTCCTTTATAACAGGTAGTTAAAATCCTGATTTCATTGTGACTTAATTCAGTCATGTGTCTGGGTGCCTGACATTGTCCTTTATAACAGGTAGTTAAAATCCTGATTTTATTGTGACTTAATTCAGTCATGTGTCTGGGTGCCTGACATTGTCCTTTATAACAGGTAGTTAAAATCCTGATTTTATTGTGACTTAATTCCGTCACGTGTCTTGGGGCCTGACATTGTCCTTTATAACAGGTAGTTAAAATCCTGATTTTATTGTGACTTAATTCAGTCACGTGTCTGGGTGCCTGACATTGTCCTTTATAACAGGTAGTTAAAATCCTGATTTTATTGTGACTTAATTCCGTCACGTGTCTTGGTGCCTGACATTGTCCTTTATAACAGGTAAGTTAAAATCCTGATTTTATTGTGACTTAATTCAGTCACGTGTCTTGGTGCCTGACATTGTCCTTTATAACAGGTAAGTTAAAATCCTGATTTTATTGTGACTTAATTCAGTCATGTGTCTTGGTGCCTGACATTGTCCTTTATAACAGGTTAGTTAAAATCCTTATCTTATTGTGACTTAATTCAGTCACGTGTCTTGGTGCCTGACATTGTCCTTTATAACAGGTTAGTTAAAATCCTGATCTTATTGTGACTTAATTCAGTCACGTGTCTTGGTGCCTGACATTGTCCTTTATAACAGGTAAGTTAAAATCCTGATTTTATTGTGACTTAATTCAGTCACGTGTCTTGGTGCCTGACATTGTCCTTTATAACAGGTTAGTTAAAATCCTTATCTTATTGTGACTTAAATCAGTCACGTGTCTTGGTGCCTGACATTGTCCTTTATAACAGGTTAGTTAAAATCCTTATCTTATTGTGACTTAATTCAGTCACGTGTCTTGGTGCCTGACATTGTCCTTTATAACAGGTTAGTTAAAATCCTTATCTTATTGTGACTTAATTCAGTCATGTGTCTGGGTGCCTGACATTGTCCTTTATAACAGGTAAGTTAAAATCCTGATTTTATTGTGACTTAATTCAGTCATGTGTCTTGTTGCCTGACATTGTCCTTTATAACAGGTTAGTTAAAATCCTTATCTTATTGTGACTTAATTCAGACACATGTCTTGGTGCCTGACATTGTCCTTTATAACAGGTTAGTTAAAATCCTTATCTTATTGTGACTTAATTCAGTTACAAATGTAGCCATTGTGGCTTATTTAACAGGCTCTCACTTCACAAGCAATACACGAAATCGGTGGAGCTGCTGATTAGAACATGTATTTGTACTGTGTTCTTTAATGATTTATGAGTGATAGCAATTTGACACACAGCGTTGATTACTACGAAATCAAGATCAGGATGGCTAGGTAACTCGACTCTACCAGCTACTTAAGGGTGGATTACCTGAAACACACCATTTGGCCTTTCTAGAAGGCTATGAATAACTAGAGATGCCCCTCCCCCCAAGGGCTGGTTGACTGGCTGATGGGGGGGGGGCAACTTTACCAAACTCTTAACTGGATGGAAACCCACTAAAAGGAAATATGAAAGGATTTTGAACGTTCTCTCGGATAACACAATTACACGGATCAATACCATTAATGTTCATTTAATGTGGCTGTGTTGTAATTCCATTCTTGAAACCTATTGAAAATACCTGTGAAACCGTCTGTTGGCATTTGATATTTTGATGCCATTTTGAGTGATTGGTGGATATGCTTTTGGTTGTACAGATTTGAATAGTGAATGTCAGAACTACATTAATTTTAGTACAAGCTATGTTTTCCTGTGAACTTCCCATATTAAATTTAATAATATCACCATTGATAAAACCTGTAATAAAAATACCTAAGACTAATTTTGTAGCCCAATTTTAAACACCAGGATAATCCTTTAAGCTTGTGCTGCAGTGCTAGGACCCAATTAGAAAAATGACTGTTAACACCAGCCCATCCCTTTTTCTAATTCTAATCAACCATAGAAGTATTTAAAGGACTTTTTTATCCTTATGACTAATCCAAACATCCCATTCACAAGGAGAGAGTCCAAACTTCAATCAGCCGTCAGTGGATTAGTCTGCTAGGGCTAACACATTGATCTTCTCATATAAACAAAAACACCTTTAGGAATAGCAATGGAAATGATGGGGAGGTGGGTAGTGCTGTCTACATTGGATTAATATCCAACCCTCTTCACCAGCCACAGTGTACCCAGTATACTTCCTTAGTAAATGCACCACACTGAACCTCTGTAACCCCACAACCATACCTAACTGACATAAAACCCTCAGACTACCACGAACAAGCCGACTCAATACTTGGCTGAAATAGGTCGGTGTACTGGAAGGGTGGCAAGGGTGAGACTAAGATTGTAATTTAATCCAACATGACTTTCTAGTGTGCCAAGGGGAAGAAGAAATCATGTAGAGTAATAATGTGTCACACCTAATTAAGCAGGATGATAGATGTGTATGCAGGCAAGAAAAGTTTAATGAATACTTCTGGCTCTTTGTGCCATGGTACAGACTTATCTTACTCATATAGTGGCAGGTGGACGGGTGCTATGGTCCCTTACTGATTAACCCAGTCTCCTACTCTCTGGCCCATTACTAGACTAAATAATGAAGAAGTTTGAGTGTATGAATAATTCTATATATATGCTGATATTTTGTATATAAATCATATCATAATGCAAGTGAGCAGGAATACCCCCAGGCATGAAATAGTCAAGGAATGGTACATCTGGCACAAAAGAAGATAAACACTGATAAAGAAATCAAAGAGAAGAAAAATTTATGAATGGCCCACTGCGTGAATTAGGCTTTTGCAATACTGAACACAATGATGAGCTCCCCCAATGAATGAGGAATTGAAATAACGGACAAATAAATAAATATTCAAATGAGGTCTGGGATGTGTACCTAAAGTATGACACATACATCTAATGACCCAGGACTATTATGCAATTGCCTGTTATAGAATAGCATTAAGGCATGCAAATTGGTTACTTGTAGAGCTAACCTTCAAATTGTCAGTACATTTGATACATTTCTGGAAAGGCTTGAAAAAATATGTACAAATGCATAAGCGAATGATCCTGCTAAGTAATCATTTTCCAGTATGTAATCAGGTTGTGGTGAACCTAGTGTAACAGTTGTGTCTTACTCCGTCTAAATCTGGTGGACTAGACATTTTATAGTGTAAATGGAAGGCTTTTCTCAAGATGGTATGACTGAAAATAGCCACTACAATTTTGAAGCGCTCAAAATTAAAGTGGGTGATTGTAGGTGATGCACTACGACTGTTCTGTATGATCAGCACTTAAAGCAGTAAATGCATAGGGTTTGGTCGGGCAGTCATACCAGTGCAGTCTTTAGTGACCATTTAGATGCAGAGCTATAATGGCATTATAATGAGTGATCCAACTACGATTTGGCAAGGGTCTAGTCGTACCATCTTGAGAAATGCCTTCCTGTGTCCTTTTCCTAACCGTGGGGCTTGGGTCATAGGTTTAAACGACATCGACAAATCTCTCTTACACAAAAATGATCTGAGACTGACACACTTCCCCAACATAATACAATTGCATGGATCAATGAGGCTTCCTGACTTGCTGTATATTCATTGATGCTAATATTATATAGATCACGTCATACTAGGAGTACACCCTTAGGAATAGACAGGGAGTGGGTAGTGATGGGGACTCTGTGTACCAGCAACAGGGCTGCAGCCCCTACCAGCTATATCCGTGCACAATGTACATCTTTAGTAAATGCACCCACTGAGCTCCTATAACCTCACTACCATACATAACTGACATAAAACCTCTCACACTAACATCATCAAGCTTATATTGGTTGGTGTGCCGGAAGGGTAACAGGGGTGAGATTATGATTTAATATGATACCCACATGCCAAGGGAAGAAAATATCATGTAGGGTAAGAGTGTGTCACACGTAATTAAGCAGGGTGATAGATAAGTATGTAGGCAAGAAAGATTTAATGGATACTTCTGACTCTTTGTGCCATACTGCATACTTGTCATAACCAGGCTGGTAAGGGGGTGGAGCCTGGAGGCAATAGTCCTTTACTGATTAACTATGTCTCTCTCTCTCTCTCTCTCTCTCTCTCTCTCTCTCTCTCTCTCTCTCTCTCTCTCTCTACCTAGTGTGGACCATCACTGTGCTAAATAATCTGAAATATAAGTTAAGGAGCGAGCGAAACTATGAGCAGGTCTCAGAATAAATGATTGGGTACATTTGTTGTTTGATACTACTGGCTGAATGTTTAATATGCGTGATCAGATTCGATAATTGATCTGTGAAAATCTGTGAATGTCACCAGAATAAAAAGAGAGATAAAAAACACTAGTAGTTTACAAGCTAGAAATATAGTTTTGCTTGGAGGAGTTCAGCATGAAGGATCTAGGCAGCATGATGGGTTATGAGGTAGTTGAATGACACTGTGTTCAGATAAAGACACTAGATTGTGGCTCTAGGACACCTCCTCCCCATCCCTCCCTCCAACCCCCTCTGTAATCCATCTTTACTGCTTAATCCCAGACATCCTAACCTACCCACCAGCAGTAAGTGAGGCTGACGCACACTAATCTCTGACCATGTCCGGATGTGGTACTCTACCCACAATCAGCTTCAATTTGACTACTCACTGCAGGAGAATGTGTCTCCAAGTGAAAAAGTTAACTTTGAGGGTTGAACTGTCTACAGTGGCAATGATAAGATGTGACTCAGCTACAGTGTTGGATTAGTCAGTTGATTGGTCATAGCTGGGGAACATGTTATAGTTACTCATGTTTGTTATAGCTATACCCTGTACAGAGATGATGTCCTTTTAAATATCTTAAATGTCTTTAATTCGCTGTATATGCAGATCATGACCCAAGGGATAATGGTTTTTATTATGCCCGACAATGGTTTACCAGGATCAGTCTAACATTTCCATATACTACTGCCTCTTCTCTCTTGCTCGCTAAATCGACTTCATTTTGGCATGGGATCTAGGAATTATATGTCAGATACCGTGCAGATCTAGCATAGTCAGTGTTGGGCACCCAACCACCACAGAAATGCCCTCCATGGTAGACCCTATGACCTATGACATCCACTATAATACATGACATGTCTCAGACAACTTATAATATCCACATTATGGATAGATCTTCTTCGATGTTTGATATCCAGCAATAGTACACATGGTTTTAATCACATTCTACCCTTCTCTTCCTTTTTACCTTACAGTGTGGATGAAACGAAACCGGCCACAGAAATCTTTCCCGAGACTAACGCCATCGTCAGCAACAATGGCTACGTGCTGTGGGTTATACCTGCCATGATCAAGTCCTCCTGCAAGATCGACGTCACATTCTTCCCGTTTGACGAGCAGAAATGCCCGCTCAAGTTCGGGTCTTGGACGTACGACGGCTTCCAGCTGGATCTCATCAATCTCAAAGAGACAGGCGACCTTACAAAGTTTATAGAGAGTGGCGAGTGGGACCTTATAGGCATGCCGGCTAAGCGCAATGTGGAGTACTATTCTTGCTGTGCTGAGCCCTACGTGGACGTCACCTACACCATTATTATCCGCAGGAAGCCTATGTTTTTTACCTATAACCTTGTCTTCCCGTGCGTTTTGCTAATGGGTATCGGGATCCTCGTGTTTTGTCTGCCCCCAGAGAGCGGGGAGAAGGTATCGCTTGGCGTGACGGTCCTACTAGCTATGACTGTCTACCAGCTACTAATAGCCGAGGCCATCCCGCCTACCTCCGAGGTGGTACCACTAATAGGTGAGTGCATCTTCTATCTATTGGTATCCATGGTGCTCTGAAATAATAAATCTCTTCATCTCTTGACAAGTGTAAAGATTTTTTTTTCAATTCGACTATATACAAAGAAATAATACTTATACCAGTAGCCGGTAGCCACACATAACCCTGTGATCAGATGCCACTCTTCAAGCTTTGAGGTCCACCTTCAATTCTGTGGAACCATGCCTGGTACTCTGCATTATCATGCTACTGTGTAAAAAGAAGAAGTCTATATACCTCTTTGAAATAGTTATTCCTCCTAAAATCCATATCAGTAAATTGTTGAAAATCGAATGTGAAATAACACAGGTCTTGTTATAGATGCCAATTGTATACAGATTGTCCCTTAGCGAATAGAACTGCATGGAGGGCACTTCGCAACAATGCAAGTTGAACATCATTGCAAAATGCTCCTGGTTTCGTGGTCAGTGGCCTTGTATCGTCTCTTTTAAGAGCAAAGTGACAGTTTGATGAATCCTGGGGGTATTTTTAATTAGTATCAATGAGAAATGCTATCCAAAGGCTGGTAGGTGAAATACGTAATTGGAGCACTAAAACACTTGTTGGAATAGTAGAAAATGGGCAAGGTCCAACTGTAAGAGCGCGTGACTGTGGACGGGTATTGACATATCATAGAGTACTTGCACATCCGAATTAAAGAAAGTGAATAGGCCCCATGCACATGTGCTTAAAGTCATATCAATGCTTGAGGAGACATGCTGTAGCCTTCTCTACTGCTTATTCGCTATTACATTATCTTGACCTTTTTGCAACAAAGTATGATCATTTTATAATTATAGCAATGAGAAATTAAATGATAGATGCCCACAGTCTAATAATACAAGAACCCCACGTACCGGTACAATGAAATCCTAAGATCGGTAAGCCACCAGTTGCTTTACCTTCCTCGTCATGAAAACCTGCATCAAATTCAAGCTGAGTTTAGACCTAAGGCCTACAAGAACTAAAAAAAGAATAATGTCTATAACTATAGATCATCGGAAAATGAAGCCACCTTTGGTGCAAGAAGTTTCTCCTCATGCCACTTAGCCATCGCTAGAGGTCGCATCATTGCCTTCCCGAGGTCATACCATAGCGGCCATTTTGTTTCCCCGAGGGCCTGTGGAGAGGTTTGGCGCATGTGCAGTGACCCATGAGGAAATGGAGGTGTATTGGTTGCCATGGGCGGCTGGCTGAGTCACAAAATGAGAAAGCTACACATGAGATTTTAGTTTCCATAGTGACAAGAGTTTAGCCCTAGGAACAATACTTTTCCTGATTAGTTTCTTTCCTTAATTTCCCTCCCTTTTTATTAAATGATATGACAAATGGCCTGAAGATTTTCAGGGTGTATTTGTCCAATATCGCAGTTTACTTTCAAATGAGGAGTGCTGTTTTGACATATAAGCCTCACAAATAGGGTATGAGATTTGCTATCGTAACTGTCAGTTCAAAGCCAATTCATACCCAATTTAACAATAACGAATTGTCAGGGACTGTTGGGGATACAATTCCGAAAATTGCTTGCCCTTTTTTTCGTCTGATCGACTGATGTCATAACTTCCATGTGGTAATGTTATCGGTTATTTGTTATGTGCAGACCACTGCAAACAAAGTAACTTGCCCTGAGCTATTCGATGTCATACATGTCCTATATCACGGTCCCTATATATTGTGATAGAAAATAAAGGACACAACTATAACAGCCTTCAACTGTTCACCTACCTATAGGCCTGTCTCTGGATATCAACTTTCAACTCCAGACTATCTTCTTTTTTTTCTGTTTGCAGGTCAATTTTTCGGGGCAACTATCTTCCTATTGTCTTTGTCGTCAGCCATGACAGTGCTTATAATGAAGCTTCACTTTAGCGGAGAGCATGGCGCCAAGGTGCCTCGCTGGTTGAGGAAGATAGTCCTAGTATGCCTCGCACGAGTAGTGCGGATGCACAAGACAGCCAACGCCACATGCAAGGTGAGCTTGTTTAAATTGTAGAAAGAGATGCATACTTGTTTCTCACACCAAACAAATTGGAATTGAGCAACTTGAATTCCTTTTAGGTCCTCTTCTTATGCATTAGATCAATTATCTCTAGATTGCACCCGCTTGATTTTAGGGCAACAAAAAATAAACCATTTTGATTCTAACTTGAGATGAAAAAAATATTTTCTCTGGTAAAGCTCAATTAGCTCAACTTTGAGAGAAAGTTAGGCCTTATCACTTGTGAATTTCTTAATCTGACTTGCAATGTGATCCATAATCAAAATAGGTAAAGGGTACTAAAATAAGGGATTCATGATTGTGACTCTGGTATACGATTTCCATATATAGAATTAAAGTTATTTCTAGTAAAACCTTGACGAAGTTCAGTATGTCTAAATCAGAACTACCTCAATACAATGTCCCATGATGCTGCTGTTTTTATTTATTTATTTTTTCTTTTTTTAATCGACTATTTTAGAATAGCCCCAATTCTCTGTGCACACTGCAAAATAGAATCACAGGTGGTTGTGGGTGTAACTCACCCATTGCATAAAGGGATCATCTTTAAAACAATTAGGCTATACTGGTTATGAATCAAATTATGAATGCACAAGTTTGTGTAGTCTGTTCCTTATTCACATGAGAACTTGGGAATTATACATTCTGAGGAATTTGTAGATGCTAATTATTGTGGGAAAGGTTGTGTTGTGTGCTGAATATGATCATGATCGTGGTATATTAGGTACAGGTATCTTGTGTTGCGAGTGATATTTTGTGGAACGTTATTGGCAATATGAATGGTGGATTTGTCATAGTAAATTCTATCATGCTGTGAAATGATAATGGTTGGATTCCAAAAAGTGCAATATTAAGGCACATCAATAATCATGAACATTTTGAACATAGACCTTTCTCCAATTTTCAGGGAAAATTTGTTGAAATATGGCGTAACCAATTTCCAATATTTAGATAATTATTTTAACCCGTGAAGGTATAACAATCATGCACACCATATATATTGCACGTGGAATACTTTTTACATAGAATCACTTTGCATGGCCCTGAGGAAATGCAAAAGTCTTGATGCTGTTTTCTCAAAGCTACTCTACTGCAGTTACTATATAGAAAACCATGACGACATTGATAGTTGCCAATTGTAAGTTGTCATTTGTTATATAGTTGCCATTCACTGTTGCTGCTAGAGAATCACTTGTTGCAGATATATCTTTGTTTTATTTGGATTTAATCCTCATGCAAGTGGATTATGAGAAATGTTTCAGCAGTGGGGTATTGAACAAGTAATCAATGGATAATTCATGACTCGTGTGTGTTAGTGAACAAGTAACCAATGGATAACTCATGACAAGTGTGTGTTAGTGAAGGATAATGACACGAGGCCGTAGGCCGAGTGTTATTAGCCTTCACATTGACTACTTATTTTATACCATGAAACCAATAAATAATCAATATAATACCAATAAATTCAAGTTGAAAACAAAAATTATTCCCCCTCCCCGGGACTCGATGCCAGCCATTGTGTGTACACGATCAGTACATACACCTCCTCGCCCAGCAGCGGACAGCAACAGCGGCCGTCTCGGCTAGCCTTGGCAGCGGCACACGGCGAAAAATAGTGTACATACACCTCATCGCCCGGCAGCGGACAGCTACAGTGCACACGGCGAAAAAAGACGCGTCTCGCTGTTATGTTTGTGTATAATAGACCTCCTCGCCGGGCAGCGGACAGCGACAGCGCACACGGCAAAAAAAGCTTCTCGCGGCTATGTTTGTGTATAATACACCTCGTCGCCTGCCAGCGGACAGCTACAGCACACACGGCGAAAAAAGATGCACCCAGACCGGGACGCGATCCATGTACCTGTCACGGCTGAGCGCAATGCGCTAACCGCTAGACCACCGCGTCTCCTCCACCAAATGCGTCTCGCTGTTATGTTTGTGTATAATACACCTCGTCGCCCGGCAGCGGACAGCTACAGCGCACACGGCGAAAAAAGATGCGTCTCGCTGTTATGTTTGTGTAAAATACACCTCCTCCCCCGGCAGCAGACAGCGACAGCGCACATGGCGAAAAAAGATGCGTCTCGCTGTTATGTTTGTGTATAATACACCTCGTTGCCTGGCAGCGGACAGCTAAAGCTTTGAATGCGTCTCGTGGTTATGTGCTAACCGCTAGACCACCGCGTCTCCTCCACCAAATGCGTCTCGCTGTTATGTTTGTGTATAATACACCTCGTCGCCCCGCAGCGGACAGCGACAGCGCACACGGCTTTGTATCATGTCCAGACGTGGTTCGAACCGAGCGTATCTTGTCAGTCCCTGTGGCGCAATGCATGGGGGGTTGGACTAGGAATATTAGGTTGCAGGTTCGAGCCCTACCATGGCAATGAAATAGTCTGTTGGTTTTAACATGTAACATATGACATGGGAGGACATGAGAGGCATGTGGTTATCCTGGATAACCGCACGCCTTCCATGGATAAATGCACGCCTTCCAAAATTGATGTTACAGCCTATAGGGTGTGCAATATCGACAGATATGTGGATGGGAATAGACACCAAAAAGCACTGTGTAACCCAGAAATCGTGGTATAATGAAGGATAATTACACGAGGCCTACAGCCTCGTGTAATTATCCTTCACTAACACACACGAGTCATGAATTATCCATTGACTACTTATTTTATACCACGAAACCAATAAATAATCAATAGAATACCAATAAATTCAAGTTGAAAACAAAAATTATTCCCCCTCCCCGGGACTCGAAGCCAGCCATAGTGTGTGTACACAGGTACATACACCTCATCGCCCGGCAGCGGACAGCGACAGCACCCATCTCGGCTCGGCTTGTCAGCAGCACACGGCGAAAAATAGCTTTGAATGCGTCTCACGGTTATGTTTGTGTATAATACACCTCGTCGCCCGCCAGCGGACAGCGCACACGGCGAAAAAAGATGCGCCCGGACCGTGTTACTAACTGTTAGACTAGATATACACCTCGTCGCCCGGCAGCGGACAGCGACAGCGCACCCGGCGAAAAAAGATGCGCCCGGACCGGGACTCGACCCACGTACCTCTAACGGCTGAGCGCAATGCGCTACACACTAGACCACCGCGTTTCCTCCTTCAGCGGCCGTCTCGGCTTGGATTCATTTGAACGTGTCCCATGGTTATGGTAGCGGACAGCCCGCAGTCGGCGCCCCATAGTTGTTATGGCAGCAGCAGCGACAAAGCTGGGGGGTGTCACAACCCAGAATGCTGGGGATTTTCACACTTTGAACGTATAGAAGTTATATGTGAGTGACCTCCCTGGGCTTTGTATCATATCCAGACCTGGTTCTAGCCAGCCACCACCAGCCAGTCCCTGTGGCGCAATGCATAGGGAGTTGGACTAGGGATCTGAGGCTACAGGTACGAGCCCTGCCCTGGCCTTGAAAATTTCGTGGGTTTTAACATGTAACATATGACATGGAAGGACATGTGAGGCATGCGGGTTATCCATGGATAACCGCACGCCTTACAAAATTGATGTTCCAGCCTACAGGGTGTGCAATATCGACAGGTATGTGCATGGGAATATCCAGCAAAAAGCACTGAGCAACCCAGAAATCGTGGTATAAACGGTGCTATCCTGATAAATTGCCTCAGTGGCTAATATGAAGCATCGTACTGTATGCATAGTCACATAAATGAACCAGATCTGTAAATTTTAGCTGTCTGTCGAGCTCGACATTTGGAGTGCACAGCTAGACCTTAGCATTCCTTCCCTCTGGTGCATGGATTCATTTTTGTGTGTCAACTCAAATGTCGAGGCAATTCACAAAACGTCAGATATAAAGAATTGGTTGTGAGCAATTTAGGTACATATCAAAGTGGGCACAAGTTTGTGGGGTAGGAGGGTGGGGGTCCTCACTGCAACTGAGCACATCATGTCGAAAACCCCAATGCAGACCTGGCCAAAACCGGATATTATGAATGGACTTGTCTTCTATTAATTTGATGTTGACAACTGGAAATTGGCAACTACCAATCTCGCCTCAGCCTTTCGTGATAGCCATAGCTTTGAAAAAAGGAAAATTAGTTATTTTTTTCCAAGGAAAGCTGCATTAGCTCTAGCATCATCCACATGCATTCCACATAATTCTTAAACTTTGTGTGGAATCACACTAATGCACAGAGTACTATTTTGACCAGATTTTAACATTTTTGAATTTTAACCCTGTCTGTATAGAGAAGAGATGCCATCCCACTGGAATGCACGGAGACCAATTGTTGTTCATCAGTAAGTGATGTTGAGAGAACTGTCCAAGTTGGTAGTCCCAGATGATGTAACTCTGTTGTAAATTCTGTGCACTTGTTTGATGGGAAGTGAACCATGTATCTTTTCCTTTCAGTTTATGTACACAATTCTATTGATATCTACCTTGCTACTGAACGGATTTTGTTCATATTTTCTTAAAGTGGAGAATGAGAATTTAGCTTGGAGGAACTCATTCTTCCTGGAAAAAAAGGGGGGAGCTGAAGAAATATATCTCTTTCTCCAAGAACTTTGCTTCCTGTGACTTCGACCAAATTTCTTTAGACCAAACTCTGAAAGACCTCCTGTTTCCGTTTATTTAAACATGTGAAATAAATGCAGTCCAACTGACAGTTCCCTCACTCTTGTGGACTTTGACTGTATTTCATTCGATAAGAACATTGTGGGACACAGTCCTTGACCAGCTGATGACGAAACAGTCAGTTCTGACTGATTCTTGTGGATCTTTGTTTATTCATGTGAAAACAAGAGGCAATACCTGTTGCACCGAATGTTGTGTATCTATTACAGTTTGTTTCTTTTTTACCAGGCCTGCCTTTGTTTCCTTTCTTCATGACAATCCATTCCTATATGAAAATACAATCGATAAGGCTTTGAAGGTGTTTAATTATCTTCTTTTTAATTACATTCACTTATAGAAATATATCAGTATCTTTCAGTGTTCAATAGCGTGTTAGCTAATAATCTCGAGTATTTCCATCTGCCTGTTGTCCATGATAGATTATGAATTTTAGAGATGATAAATAGAGTTACAATGTTAGGGAAGACTTAAAAAGACTCATTTCTATGATATTTCAATGTCAGTATTGATATCTTCATCAATTTATGTACATGAAACATGAAATTGCCACAGAAATCGTGTGCGATGCTCTTTCTGGTATCTCAATCATACTCCAGAAATGGTGAAAGGTGTATGTAGTGAAAACTAATCTATCCGAATGCACATGTGTATGCATCTTCAACCTTGGCAAATTTTGAGGAAGGCAATGGTATCAAATAGAAAATAAATATGATTAGATTCATTTTACAGATTTATATCCACCCACTTGGTATCATTTTCCTGTCTAGCAATCTTTGTTCAGCAGTTTCAGTTCTGTTGTCATATGTCCAGCAGTAACTGGACAAAATGAACTACCAGTATTGAAAGCAGTTGGGAACCAAACATTTGAAAGGGTAGGGAGCAGAGAAACCTGTTACTACGTTTTTGGACTACTGCTCTATGAGGGCATTTTCAGAGCAATAGTTATTGTGGTGGAAAATTAATTATCAGCACCATCTTTAGGGAAGTGCCAGACCCAGTCCGTCAGAACCTATATATGCCTCAAAGCTAGGGATAGGCCAAAAGGACCAGCGCTATTCGGACGGGCATTTCGTCCAAGTAAGATCGTTATTCGGACGAGATTTTCTGAGAAACAGGACATAGGTCACAGGATAAGGGAAACGGGACAAAAGGCATATCTAAGACACAAGAAAAAGTTATCCCTTTATCAGAAAACCTAGGAATCGGGTCTTTTAAGGCATGTCTATGACACAAGACAAAATCACTCCCGCACAAGGAAACCTAAGAAACGGGACTTTTATACCTTAGACTAACTAAGTATACTTTCTTAGGTACTGTGCACAGTCCCGTGTCTTAGATTTATTTTCTCATAATATTATGGTCCGTGTCTTATATTCTGCACAGTCCGCTGTCTTAGGTTTTTCTACATGGTCCCGTTTCCTAGATAATCTCGTTCGTATAAGATCCATATACGGACGAGACCCTCGTCCTGATAACACCTGCCCTCAAAAAGTCTAATATCTAACTGTGGGAATACACCGTATACACTAGAATGATAATGACAAAGATTGTTCTCAGAAACTATTATCGTCAAACTGTCCAGTGTTTCAGAACATGGTATTTCTTCTACCTAGTGCATGGAGTATTTCCTCTCCCTATACACAAGTTCTTATCTTTATTAATGTATGATACGAATGATGCATTACTGAGTAATCATTTTTGGGACTCTCACCACTCTGTCTCTGAAGTCCCTTTTGACATTTATTACTAGATATGATATACACTGAAAGAATATAGGACCACTAAATGACTAGTACAAAAAAGGTAAAACTTTGATGTCAGAATGACAGCAATGGAGGCTGTCTCTCCAGGTTCATTCGACTCATCTAATGTTAGTCTCTGTGAAAGGGCTGACTCACTAAGGGCTGACTTTACCAGTGGATTTCCAACGAATATGACACACTGTGAAGTATAATTTGATGTTTCCATCAGTTATGATCGATTTTGAACCCATGTTTACTGTCATTTCTAATTATCAGTTAATTCTCTTCAGGCTCGGGACTACGGTGCCGACTGTGCGGGTGGCGGTGGTGATGTATCCCTGCTGAATCACAACCACCACCACCACAGTCACCACTCTGCCATGAAGGACGAGAGCAACTGTAACATCCTACTCAACACCATCCACCAAGTGCACAACAACGACAGGGCATCCTCCACCCACCACCACCAGCGCATCAGGCGCCATGCCCTGGATCAGCCAGACCCATCAGAGTACAGCGATAACACCACTGTCCTCTGTGAGGTACTGCACCATGTCAAGCAACTCAACGAGGAGATCCATGGCCGCCACACGGCCAGCGACAGTGACCACCACTACAAGAGTGAGTGGAGGATGGTGGCACTCATCCTGGACAGAATCCTCCTCATCCTCTTCTTTGTCATGACTGTGTTCACATGCGTGGTCATCTTTGTCAATGTACCTTACTGAGAGGCTTAACACAGAGACAACTTTTGGTGGTGTGATTACTTCTTCCATGTGTGTGTAAACATACAGCTGAAGTGGCAGGTGGTGAGGTGAGTAGAGGCTGAACAATGAGTGAAGTCCCTTTTTGGGTTCTCCACCAGATATGGGTGAGGTCCCTTTTGGGATCTCCACCAGATATGAGTGAGGTCCCTTTTTGGTTCTCCACCAGATATCAGTGATTGTATGGAGGATACACCTCTTTGCTGGTTCCCTGTACCACACTTGTCACACTACCAAATCTATTTTACACCTTGTAATGTCATGTGCCAACATGTAGACAGGTGGCACACAGCCTCTCACCTAAGGCACTGCACCCTGGAGATACTCTATGGACTCTTCATCTTCAAAGTGGGGATGCTGAACAGCAGAATGGAGCCTGCTCGGTCCTTGTGGCTTATGCACACGGCGTTGGTATCATGGTGTATTATCAGAATAAAGACTTCTGCCAAAGAACATTGCGCCGCAGAAGTCTGCATGGCTATTCGATGTGTCCCAGTTATTATGAGGAAGAACGGAAGGATTTCACTGAATGTTTATGTAATGAAATGCCCAGTTATCAGAAAACAGTTTCTGCTTTCTGAATCTTTGTTTTACTGGCAACTGACTGGCTAATGATATATGCCAAGACATTTCTCTCTTTCTGGATGTAACTGAGAGGTGGAATTGTAAGTGTACATATAGGGCTCTATTCTATTTAGGTGTTTATTGTAATTTGTGATCTTATGATACCCGATTTAAAATGAAAAGAAACTATTTCTGTTTACAATCGCCTCCTTATACCTGTTTCTCCTATCCTGCTGAGGGAATCCCATTTATATCATTTGGATAGGAACATGATGAGAATCAAATTAAACATTTTTATTCTCAATTTTTTCCACTAGGCAGAGGTTTCCATCTGCATTTGGGAAGGGCAGGAGGGAACTTAACGATTTAACTGCTGTATATATATTATAAGATAGTATTGCTGTAAACTAACACACGCAAAATATCTTGGTCACTTATGAATGGATAAGTAGTATTTTAGACACATCGGGCATTGACTTCCATAGTATACAGATATCATCAACACATACTGAGCCATCTAGAGCTTTTAGTGTTGCCTGTTTGGTGTTTGGACTTAGAATTGTTGAAACCGTCCTAGGTACTAGTGCAAGAAAGTCAAACAAAATCAGTGTGTAGTCATCCTAGGGAGTGGTCATTCTTTCACAACAGGGTGGATTCATATCAAAGCACACAAGACGCCCCCTTCCCCATACCCTGCCTCTTAATTGAAACTGAGCGGAAACATGTGGCAAAGGGGTGACGCTTTCTTTTTATCTACCTCCAAATTGTCTATCCCCTGTACCCTATTCTCCCTGTTGTTCAAGAATGAGTATTTCCTAATTGCAACCCCTGGAGACCATTGTTCTGGCGGCCCATCCAGATATCCACTGACTGTATAATATTATGGTCTAGGTCTGCTTTTCAGCACAACCGTGGTTTAGATTACTCTCACTGTCATATTACTGCATTGGCTTCATTTTATGATTACTACAGCCTTATACAATAGCAACATGTATACTTTTTCACAACCAACCTTGACAATAGCTGTGTTTACCCTATTTCCGAGGTAATGTATATGTCAGAGTGAATAATTACATGGATGATATAGAGGCTTTATACTGACGTCACATGCTGAGGTACTCTACCACCACACCAGATGGCAACGCTGGCATGGTACTTACAATGTACAGACATACAATATGCCTCTGAACCTTCTTTCAGGACTTTGCAGATTATGACTTTGTGAGATTTACTGGTCTGTCAGTTCGACTAAAATTATTGGATTAAATTTTGTATACCTTAAATGTCAATTTTATAGAGAACTGGGCCATGCAGGAACAGGAATTAGGCAATTCCTATAAGCTGGCCATCATCATGAAAGAAGAGAATACAGGCTGAAATTCTCGTCCTTCTTGACAGCATGCACTGAAAACCCTCCAGATCTTTAAACTCGTCAGATTGAGGACCTATGGTCATCAGAAGAGGTACAGAGAGAGGGCAGCACCTTACAGGGAGTGAAATCCCTCAGTCTACATCTCCCCAGTATGAGTCTATGGCATTCTGTTGACAATATGTAACAAATACACAAGGTGGCAGGTATGTGCCACTCATGTTTGATGATTAGGCTTTCAGTTTTCAACTGAAGGTCTTCACCGCTGAGGACTGTAGGTGTGGACAGGTGAGGGGAAAGGGTCCTCCGAGGTAAAATGTGATATCTAAAATTAAAGTGATTGGCTTTAAAATGAGGTATAACACTTGCTGATAGCCCTATTGGTCTTGGAGATATTGCTTCACGAAAATGAAATGATGTAACTGTATTAATACAGCCAATAAGCTCTATCATTCATTGTTTTGATTGAATCAGGCATCTAATTAGCATAATCATTTAAATAATCAATCAAAAAATGACCAAACCTTTCCATACATTTGGGCATAGATTTGGATCTAGAAATGGTATCTAAATGCTTTTTTCAGCGTATGAATCTCCACAAATCCGTCTATTGATTGACATTATTTTTTTCTTTTTTTGGAATGTAATTTTGGTTGCCATGACAACACATTTATCTGAGAACCCTTATTTGGGCCTTGTTTTGGATTCAAAACGTTCCAATTACGTTCCAAATAGACAGGAATTGTCCGAAAATAGAACATTTTTGAGAAAATCATCTTTTTCTGTGTAAAAAAGTACATAAGAGCAATTTTTGGCCTATTTTTCACATTATTAGCCTTTTTAGCTCCCCTAGTGGCTAAACCAAGTACTAAAAATCCCGCAGGAAGGGCCCTTTCCCCTCATCTGCCCACAGGTGCTCAAGTTGACGATACCCAAATCTACAGCTTTGGGTAGTCGGATTGAGGACCCAAGGTAGTCAGCACCAAGGTTGTCACTCTAACAACATTATGTAATCAGTTTGACTACCTTGGATGAGTGTGTTGACCTAAACCCATCAGGTGGACTACCCTGGGTGCTAAATCTGATGACCTTAGGTTGTAGATTTGGGTATCGTCAGTCTGACGACCTTGGGGCTTTCAGTGTGTTTGACACTGGCATGACCTTGAAATAGCCATAGTGTAATAAGTTGGGACAATGAGCCATTTTAAATTCTGCACAGAGGCACATCTTTTGCAGAAATTACTTCACAGAATTATGTGCCAGGCATCATTCCCACTTGCAAAATATGAGTTGTGCACATTCATTTTGGTCAAGAATCAGAACCATGTACTATCACAGGGGTTTTAGGGAATATTTTGACCCTTCTCAATATCACAGCTTTAGCTATAGCACAATGGCCTTGGCTTTCCTCTCCAGAATATAAAATTCCCTGTCCTGATTTTTGCATTGCATCAAGTTGCTTTCCTATACCTGTTCTCGATTTTACAGAAATAATCTTTATTCCACAAAAGACCGCTGATCATCTGATAACTGACCTGAGAAACTGGATATCAAATTCTGAGTTTGTTTTTTATCAGTGATGACCCCAATATAGTTGAATTAACTGCAATCAGTGATGACCCCAATATAGTTGAATTAGCTTCAATAGGTAGGGGTGGGGTTATGAATAGGCTCTGATAAATTTACTATTCAGCCTATCCCCCAGAGAGAAGCCAAGGGAATTAATTAATATTTGTATTGTATCATAAGGCTGGTCCAAGTGGTACACTGGGAAGGATTCATCATCCAAAACAATGAGAGGCACAGGCTAAACAAAACAGGGCTTATTGAAAGAAAGCAGAAAGATACAAATAGTAAGAGATATCATAGGTTTGTGGTTGGGTAAAGGAAAGAGATAATAAATTTTCTGTAATGATATCAATATCTATATGGTCACAAATCATAGAAAGTGTGCATATGGGGCCTCACATGTCATTCGCTCAGACATGTGCCCAGAATCATGAAAAATAATTCTTATAAGTATGCTTCTTTTATGATAGCAATGACACATCTGACATAAATGATAATGTGATTTTCTTAATCTACAGGTCAAAATAGTCTGGACCTGAGATTTTCATGGCGGTATGATGATTGTTTCTTTAGGAAATGAAGCCCCCAACATGGCTTGTAACTTAGGCCCCTAAATGTCATTCGCCCAGACACAATTTTGCCCAGACAATTTTGGGCCCATTTTAGCCCCCTGGAGCCCAAAATATTCATATGGGACCATCAAAACCCATATGTAACATGAAGATCTCATCCAGCCTGACACTTTGAGCCAAAAAAATAGAGGGGGGAACTAAAATTCGAAGAGTAGGGGCTGGAATACCTCCAAATTCGTCATATGCAAACCTTCTATGATTTTCGACCTTATTCTATAGTTCGTCTAAACTGAAGCCCATCCGTTTATTACTTAGTTGTTGGGAAGGGTAAGCCTTAATATAATATGTTTTCGAAAAAGCAAGAATCTTGACTTGATTTTTGCTGATGTAAAAACACCTCTCCCTTGAGGATGTTATTCTGTTTTCTATAGCTTGATTTAGTTGGGGGTAATCCTGTCTAACCCTGCTTGTTACCTCAAATTCACTATGTAGACACATATGGTGGGTGCAGTTGGTGGTAGTGGTTGACATCATGTTACTTGGGGGGCCGGCCGGCTCGTAATGTTGATATTAACTGCTGGTGTTGAAAGCAGCACAAGGTATGAGAGGATCTGGGTAGTTTGATAGTGCTGAATATGGATCTGATGTACGTATCTCAATATCTAGGTCGGAAAAAGGTCAAATTAAAGGTCAAAGGTCGCAATGCAATTGCATACATCTTAATCAACTTAGGTCACCCCTACATGGGGAATCCAATATGCACTGAGGACTTCTAGTGTTAATGAAAGAAACAAAGCCCTCTGTCTGTTTTATATTAAATACCAGATCATGACCTTTGACATTTGATTTGACCTTGATCCGACCTAGATATTGAGATATGCACATCAGATCCAGATTCAGTACTATCAAATTACCCAGATCCTGGTCTCATACCTTATGCTGCTGTCAACTCCAGCACTTCTCCATATCGAGGAGCTGCCCCCCCCCCCCCAACTACGTTATACACAGTATTTTTTTGCTGGGAGACTAGATTGCATGGAGTCTTTCAGGCCTAATAATTGACAATAGGAAAAGCTTTCCTCATGCCACATTCACCGCTCTATTTTGCACAAGGTATCTCTAAACAGATACACTGCATTGATTTAAATGGTTTATGGTCAGATAGACCCAGAGGATATATTATTACCCACAGGTCAGGCTAATCTTCCAGATGATAGGAGCCAGAGTGAATCTATGTATTGTATCACAGCAAGGCTGGTCCAAGTGGTACATGTAAGCCCTCATCCAGGTCATAGCCCGATAATGACTGGCATTGGTTCCTAGACAGAACAACAATTAAATATTATGGGAGAGGCATTAACTCGTTGTGATTGAGTAGAATAGTTATACCATACATGTACATTTATAATGAATATTTGCTTATATTCAAGTGTGTCTTCTTCAGTTAAATCAATTCGGTTTTTTTTCTCGTTTTTTTGTTTGTTTTTGTTTTTTGTGGGAGTCGGACAGTATTTATGGATGCAGGATGATATCATGTATAGGATGACACTGGTGTAATCAATGCTGTTTTACAAAAGGTATTGCATGTCTTTCCTGAAATGGGAAGTATACTGTAATCATTTTCATATGTCTGTTAACAACAACGAATTCAGTCTTTGCCTGAAACATCCACATTAGCTTTGTACAAATAGATCATTCTGAATAATATTAACTCTTGTAAAGTCACACGTAAAACTTGTATCTAGGAATACCTGCTAGTCACATCGTGGTTGCAACGATTATAATGTTTCCACTGAATCTTGTGTCACCTGAGCGAGATGGAAGAACCATTAAAACCAATTGAATGGAGAAGGATTGATAGATGTTTCCAATTGCCAATAATTTTAAATTATTCCTAATAGGACTTTGGTTCTGTGGTAAGAAATGCTCCAATCAAATCCAACAGTAAATAATTCATGCCTAACTGCTCTGATGCCGAATATAGTGGGTTTGTAAATTGGTGATGTTTAGCAACAATGGCAAAATAGCTTTGAAAAGGGCCAATGACATGCCAAAGTGAGAAGGCTAAAATAATATGTGTGGTTGTGGGTGTCTTCCTTTCATCGGCCAAGGACTTAAGGGCACGCATGACAACCGTGAGGCATCAAAGAAGTGTGATGCCACCCACATAATTTTCATCTATTTGGTTTAGAATGTTAATTAACATGTGTAACATATCCTGATATTGTGTTTAAGTGATATATTGCCGAGACAAAGGGGTGTTTTCTGAAGGTTGAAATATTGAACATGAGATACAATGACTGGTATTCGTATGCTTATCATATTGTGTGCATGTATTCGTTAGCCTACCTTAGGAGGTTTTCTTTATTTTGTTACCATAATCTACTAACTAATTTGTGCTGATGTTAATAAACATTATATTTCAACATACCTTCGAGTTTCTATTCTGATTGCTGCAGCAAATATACTAAGGGAGCGTTCATTATTTATGGCAGGGGGGGATGACCAAATGTCTTACTCCTTTGTGTGTCAAAGGGTGGTTAGCACGGATAAGATATACCGGTACCTGTGTTACCAACTCACATAACCACTCCTTGACCAATCAGGGCATCACAATTTTTCTGCTGGTTCCCACAGATTTGTGAAAGATCTTTTGGCAGATACCCATATCAAAATTTCACTTGATGAGCTCCCTTTAAAACATGGATGAGGCCAGTCACTACCACTATGGTATATGTATACAGTTTTCCCTGGGGTGTAACACTGTTCAGCTCTTGAGATTGAAGTATTTGGCCCAATTTGTGACACAATCTTCCTTGTTCTTTTGCTCACCCTGTTGATTGTTTCAAAAGATGTCATCATGAAAATAAATACTTTCCTTTAAAGGGTTGCTGGGAAGGGTATGGTATGCCACAAACAGCACTCTGTGGTGCTACACCATACACATCACGAGAGTGAACAGGGCACCAACAAAGTTCTTAGTAGTAAAAAATGTTACATGCTAAAATCACTGAAACTCACAATCAGAATTTCCAGAATTTAACCCTTGTTTTCACCCATTGATAAAATCAACCCTGACAAGAATTATGTCTATAACACCCTTCAAATTGATATAAAGACTGAGATTACAATGAAATCTAAAGAGAAAGACAAGCTACAAAAGTTTATTTCTGTACCGTATACAAAAATTTTGAAAAAGAAACCAGAACCAAGTGCCTCAATCAGAACAATTCTTCCATTGGTCAGGAGTAGGTCACATGGAATATTTTACTAAGACATACCTATTTTAGCTGCTTCATTAGTAGCCCATGCTAGCCGCCCCTAAAAGGGAGGCACGAGAAAAAACAATATGGGTACCTGCTCAAAGATCGTTCACAAATTCACGGGAACCAGCTAAAAAAAAATGTGACGCTCTGATTGGTCAAGGGGTAGTCACATGACCTGCTAAAGCGGGTATGTCTTATCCATGCTATCCTTCAAATTGATATTTTACCTAGAGGTAAATCAATCAACAGCAGTGTATTCACAATTTGACTGCTCAAAAGATGACACATAACTGAAATGGTTCAAAAGCTGCTAATATCACCTTGTATAATGAATGGGCCTGATGTAGCCTCTGTTGAACGTAGTTAAATGTGATGGGAGTCATTTTCTTTCAATCTATTCTGAGGGGTGGGGGTCATTTTTTTTCAACCCATTCCTAAGGGGGGGGGGTCATTTTTTTCAAACCATTCCGAAAGGGGGGGTCATTTTCTTTCAACTCGTTCCGAAGGGGGGGGTCAGTTTTTTCTGAAGTATTCATTCTGACAAATTGTCGTCCCCCCCTGCCATAAATAATGAATGCTTCCTAAGGGTGGGTTTGACAAAATCTCACGAGTAGTTTGATGTTGGCTTGGACATTAGAAAGTTTGTTCATCAATCTTCATAGGTTTGTATTAGACATTACATTGTAGTACATGCTTTTGGGAGATTCAGATTTAGGATTCCTTAGAGTTCGGAATGTGCGCTGATGGCCAACGATTGTTCATCAGTGAAAAGGAAGTGGAGGTTGAACCGGTGCTGCGGAATGCCAGCGTGTTGCCGGGCCTAAAGAAAACAAACATGGCTCACACGCGGTTACAGACATTTCCCGACAATCAAATAAATTAACAGATTACAGACTGAAAGTAAGACCATCCAAAGAATATATCATAGCAGTCATGTTAGAAACCTCCCCCTTTATTTATCCATGATTTATTTTGTCAGTGTCAATGCCTAGATAATATGTATGCATTGATTCATCAGTTTCAAAAATGGCGTTCACAAAATACCATAATTAGCTAATTCAAAATCTGGCAAATCAAAAAATAATTGACATGCATCCCCTGATACACTGGGATATTATCCATTAAAATCACTTGGAGAGACTCAAAGAGACTCAAGTTTTGAATTAGATCTTGATCAATGAACATAGGTTTACTCTCATTGAAATGGCATTACACAAAGTCTCCCGTCCGTGAACGGTTGGGCGATATCGGGGGATTTGGCGTGGTTATGAGAACGGGCGCCAGGGCGTGGCTGTAATCGGTAACACCTCCTCTTGTGAAAAGGGGAATATCATGGCAAGGTCTAGCACTGTAAGGGCGGGAAATACAAATGCAGCTAGGCTATACAAGATGCTGTATTTTCTAGAAATTATAATAAAGTAAAATAGAGTAACTATAAATTCGTGTATACAAAGAAACTAGACTTCATTCCATAATGATTGATTCTTAATCTAATTAATTTTCACCCCCATCCCTTTTTGCAACCCTCTTCTGACTAGGGTCGTAGGTAAGTCCATTCCTTCTCTGAGGTGTTAGAATGCTAAAGAGGCTATTCTAACTATAGAATAAATGTCTCGATCTCAAAAACAAAAACAAGGATATCAATGTTAGACATTATTAAAATAGTTTATGTCATCTGGGGGTCGGGTCCTTGACCATAGCATCCCCATATCGTTTACAGCATCGTTGATGCAACGATCAGTTAAGTTGACATTTCAAATATTGATAAGTCACTGAAAATTGTTTCCTCTTTTCTCTCCAACTAAAAAGTGTTTATGTTTCCTCTTTTCTATCCAAATTAAAAGTGTCTTTGTTTCCTCTTTTCTGTCCAACTTAAAAAGTGTCTTTGTTTCCTCTTTTCTGTCCAACTTAAAAGTGTCTTTGTTTCCTCTTTTCTGTCCAACTTAAAAGTGTCTTTGTTTCCTCTTTTTTTTTGTCCAACTTAAAAAGGGACCCTGTTTCCCCTTTTCTGTCCACCAGTCCAATTATACATGACCAAGACATGAAACTGTAAAACCAATGGTTGATGTCTTCAATGGTGTTAATTAACAACTATCCAGCCAATTCTCACTCATAGGGCGGGTTTAGTGGTGGAATAGGTGCAGAGTACAGACACCTTGTGGACAGGTTTGGAACTGTAGATATGCGCTGCACTTATGAACACTAGGGGGCAACAGCAGATTTAAGCATACCTGCAAAGTATGGACGCCAAAAGACGGAGCCCAGAAATCTAAACCCTTTTTCTTTGAAAAGGAGGTAGAAGAATGCGAGGGAAGGGGGGTCTGGGGGCATCCACCAGGGGCCCAAGAAAATTTGTAAATCTAGAGGCCAAATGTGTGCATTCTAGTGGTTTTTGAGGATGTCTGACACCCTCTTCTTAGAATTCTACTAAGAACCCCCCTCCCCATATAAATATTAAAATGAGATCTCATTGGATCTGGATGAATCATAAGATTGATCCTGGTGGATCTTAAAAAAGAAACTGAGAAAACTGAGGAGTTTGCAGATATGTTTAAGAATGCATCTCTACAGTATCTCCATAACTAACTCATCCCAGTACACATGCAGAGGCTTTCAAACAGAGTATCTAAGTTTGCTGCCTTTAATCCAGTATGGCACAAAGCAACCTTTTACTTCACTGAATTTGTCCTCACGGAAAGTGCATTAGGTGATTATATTTCATTGATAGAACAAGATCAGGATAGCATATAGTACTTCAAAAGCAATGAAACAAGATGAGGCACTGAACATCAGACTAATCCACATCATCTTCCTTACCATGAACACATTAGATTTGAAGAAAATGAATAGCTACTCTTAATTATATAGTTTTATTTTGAACGTGTACTAATTCAGTCTGTACAAAGGTGGAATGTTTGATCATTGTCAGTGAGTTTTATTTTTTTTCTGAAAGCCCTATGTAGAGTACCAAAGACGTGTGGCAGTAATAGGTTTGAGGTATTGATGATGTTAACACAACCGTGTTTTAACTACATCCGTATTTTTACCATACCCCTAGGCACACAGTGAATACAACAGTTTATCACATATTGTAATACATGTATATAGTACATAACTTTTATCTAAAGAAAGGAGTTGTACCCTATTAATAGCACTAGGTTAAGAGGTGTATGGGCAAGAAGGCCAGATAATGATAGTATTCTACTGGGTATATCACATTTCAATTCATTTTAACACTAAAGCTGGGGATCCACTGCTCCCAGTGGCAATTTGTTTTCTTGTGCATTTGGAAAAGCAGGAACCATTCCAGCGGTAGAATACCTGGTGCAACAGAGTCAATGCGACGGATGAGCTATATGCGACAGGATTTTCAGTTTTTGGGAACTGCCCTCACACGCTGTCATATGTTGGCATTTGTAGAGAGACACATACTAGTGGATTACCCCCTTAGCGTACAGATGTATTGTTTACATAATATTCCAATATTTAACAGTCACCAAAACTCTGTCTTTAATTATTGAAGTGGAGTATCCTGGAATTTAGCAAAGTCCTGTCCAAGAGCCGTGGTCACTCGGAGCGCCTTGGACGACAAAGAGTCATCTTGGATAAGTTTGATGAGTCCTTCAGCTATGAACGCAGGTCTGAAAATATGGAGTTTGTATCCATTAAAGTAACTGTTGTCATGTTAATAAGAATCATGATTTGAGACCAAACCCCGATAATGAGGACACAAGGTTCAGTTTGTATGGAATAATTTTGACACTTAATAAATGAGATCACTAACCACCCTCTCTTTGTCAGTCCCTCACCTAACCCATTCATAGCCCTGTATTCTCTATATTTTGCTGACGTATTTCACCTATATGTCTATTAATGCAGCTGAAAGTAAATAGTCAAATATACCAGCCTACCCAGAAAAAAAAACGACGAAGATAAAGGATAAACGGAATTAAAGGATAGGCTTTACTCAAGGGTGCGAAATGCTTCAGCTTAAACTAGGGTTTTGGGAATCTTAATATCTAGGCAAAATCAAGTCACTGTGACACATACGAAAGTTTTTCATTTGCATCATTGAAGTCCTTCTTGCCCTCGGCGTGGTATGTACGTTCAGGGGTGACAAAGTTGAGGAACTCTGTATCCACCGATGTAGGACAAATACAGTTAAAACGCACCCCAGTCACTGCTACATTCTCCGGCAACTGCAACATGTTATAATGATAAGTGAGGATGGACCCCTAGTGCACCTTATAGGATTGGCAAAAGTTGGGGATGTGCATTGAGGTGAGGATACTATGATATAGAACAGTGCTAAACTGCTCAAAATTAAGCCCACGCTTCATCTTATAGCATTACCTTATAATCGAGGTATTACGTCTTTGGCAGGGGTATTAACTGTAAACTCTCACGTATAAGCCCAACCGTGAGTGACATTAGCAGAATGCTATAAGCCACATAAGTTCTGAATATTGATGGATTTATACAGCTTTGTCAGTTTAAATAACTGCTTATCAGCCACACCCTGATTTTAGGCTCATTCTATAACCTGCTTTAGGCCTCTGGTTCACGTATTAGCAGCCGCAGCTTACACATTGGAGTTTGCAATATCTATTACATCCAATACTTACCCCCCAGCTGAGAGTGAAGCCAACTCCTGCATACTTTGTAGCAGCATACACAGGCCCCCAAACTTCTGGTCGGAGCCCTGAGATAGAGGCTGTATTGACGATAGCACCTCCCCGGCCACCGTTAGCCTTGGACATGAGTCGAAGCGCCTCGGTACAACATCGTATCAAGCCACCCTGAGGAGATATAAGATGCATTCAAATATCTTATTTTAAGTTGTTTATCTATTAAGAATATATATGGTCTTGAAAAGCTGTTATTGAATGGAGTAGACCAATACTTTTAAACAAAATATGTATAGTATTCTTTGTGAAACTATGGTGACTAGCAATTCTTGATTCTATATAATAGAATAGAATATACATTTCAAGTTGTATACTCTAAATAGAGGCCTATTGCCTGAAATATTGCCAGCTAGAAGGATCAACCAATGGAGCTATTCCATTACTTCAATTCAACTGCATAAACTGTCCATCCGATGTCTTTTATCAGTGAAAAAAGTATTTAGTAGCCAGCTCAGACAATGGCTTAACACAATAGGTCTCAGAAAACATCGGTATATCACATAATACTATATTATACATATATATCTGCTGGTGAGTAGGATTTGCATTGATATGAGTACCATAAACTCTTATCAATCCCTGCTACTTGAGATTATCTTAATCCTAGGAGCACAGATTAAACATGGGTCACTGATGCTTCTGATTTCCTCCCAATTTCATCAACAGCCACAGGTATTTCTTTACCTATACAAGCCCTATTACCGTATTGGCTTTGTAATACCCGGGCAATTAGTTCCACACAGACCCTACTATTGGATTTGTTCTTACCAGATGATTGGTTCAGAACAAACCCTATCATTGGTTCTGTAACTTACCACATTAACATTCAGGCATCTTTCCCACTGGTATTCATGGATTATAGCTGCATTATGGACAAAGATCTCAGGAATTCCAAATTTGGCAACAGTTGTCTCAAATAAAGCTGAAAATAGATTGCAGTACATTTATTATCATTTAATACATTAAATGTGGCTTCATGCTTTATGATATCTAATTACTTGTGATCGAGCTCTGACCAATCTGAGCATAATTTGCCTTTTACACGTTCCAAAGCTGAACACAGATAAACCTTAGTTGGCTAACCGCTAAGACCGCAGTGGCACCAGATCCGCCCTGACAATACCAAACATACTGTATCATCCCAGTCGGATCAGCTCAGGGAGATCAGCTCTAATTACCGTTTGAATTGGCACACCTGCAGATAGCTTAACAAGAATCACTCACCTTTGACATCTTCATCCTTCGTGTTATCACATTGATGGAACACTGCTTTCCCTTCACCAAATTTCTCGCAGAATTCTGACACAGTCTTTGTTCCTAAATCCTTTTCAATATCTGCCATCACTACCTGAAGTTGAAAAAAAAGTTCATGTGATAGGGCCTACATTGTAATTCAGGTACTGGTAATATTCCTTTGATGTCACAGAGACTTCTATATTGAACAAATAATCAATGGATAACTCATGAGGCGTGTGTGTTAGTGAAGGATAATGACACGAGGCCATAGGCCGAGTGTTATTAGCCTTTGCTAACACACACAAGTCATGAGTTATCCATTGACCACTTATTTTATACCACGAAACCAATAAATAATCAATAGAATACCAGTAAATTCAATTTGAAAACAAAAATTATTCCCCCTCCCCGGGACTCGATGCCAGCCATTGTGTGTGTACACAGGTACATACACCTCGGTGCCCGGCAGCAGACAGCGACAGCCCCTGTCTCGGCTAGGCTTGGCAGCGGCAGACGGCGAAAAAAGATGCTTCTCGCGGTTATGTTTGTGTATAATACACCTCGTCACCCGGCAGCGGACAGCTAAAGCATTGAATGCATCTCGCTGTTATGTTTGTGTAGAATACACCTCGTAGCCCGGCAGCGGACAGCGACAGCGCACACGGCGAAAAAAAATGCGTCCGGGCGGGATTTGAACCGTGTACCTCACGCGGCTGAGCGCAAAGCGCTAACCGCTAGACCACCGCGCCTTCTCCGTTCACTGCGTCTCGCGGTTATGTTTGTGTATAATACACCTCCTCGCCCAGCAGCGGACAGCGACAGCGCACACGGCTTTGTATCATATCGAGACGTGGTTCAAACCGAGCATTTCTCGTCAGTCCTTGTGGCGCAGTACATAAGGAGTTGGATTTGGGATGTGAGACTGCAGGTTCGATCCCTACCCTGGCCTGGAAAATTTCGTGGGTTTTAACATGTAACATATGACATGGGAGGACATGAGAGGCATGCTGTTATCCTGGATAACCGCACACTTTACATGGATAACCGCACGCCTTACATGGATAACCGCACGCCTTCCAAGAGTCATGCTACATCATTAATGCTGTGCGATATCGACAGATATGTGGATGGGAATAGCCACCAAAAAGCACTGTGTAACCCAGAAATCGTGGTATAAAAATATCTAAAGATTGATATAAATATATTCATCATGTCCCCAGAAATCAATGGACGGGGAATTCCATTTACCTGGTACATTGAAAACATAGATTGGACCATACAGGTATGAATACATTTAGTGAAGATCATACAGGGTGTCCCTGATAGAACATTGAGTCATATCGCCCCAGGGGACCTCATTACTTTTATCTCACCTTAGCTCCTTTAGCAAGCAGAGCCTCAGCATAGGCACGCCCTATTCCACGGGCTCCTCCAACCACAACACCAACTTTGCCTTCGATGATCATGCTGCAAAATAGAAAATATTAAACGTAGAACTTTTAAAGAATAATTGGTGTCTTTATGCTACCTGGGAGCATACTGATAACAAACATTCATTTATAAATTTACACATAGATTCTCTATTTCCCCTTGTTACAGCCACTTCACATACAACCTTACAGGAGAGTGATCATTTTTAACAATGGTAGGACAGTGTTTTTTTGCAAGGACTTGCGAATAAAAGATTTTGCTCCCCCCCCACCTCTCAAGTCAAGGGTCAATTTTTTTTTGCCCCCCACCCCGAGAGGCAAACACTGCCCTGAACGTGCCCTAGCCTCCGGCGCGGGGGGACGCATAAACTTTTGACTTCCGGAGAGGCTAGAGGGGGTGGGTGTAAAAATAATAATCCATGCGAAAACCTACTGGCCGTAGTCAAGAGGTCTAAACAATTTTTACCCCCCCTCCCTCAAACCTAAGGAAGAGTCATTTATTGCCAGGTTGGGGGGCTTGTTAGATATAGGGGGGGGGGTCCTTTTGAAAAAGAGCCCCTTGTTGGGAGGCCAAAACCCAATCAACCTTCACACTGGGGGGGTCAAACCCGGGGAAGGGGGGGGGGGGCTCAAAACTAAATATGGGCTATTCAAATAACCATCATGACACATCATTCCATGCACATGTATCCGATTTTTTTTTTTTGGGGGGGGGTTCATTTTGAAAAATCAGTTCTTATTAATAGTGGGGGGGGGGTCGCAATAATTTTTGTCAAAGTGGTGGGGGGTCGAAAAAAAATCTGCCGATCTGCCAAAATCCATCAAGCCCCCAAACTTTGACAATAATTGACTCGTCCCTAACCCACCAGCCCCCCACCCCCCGAAGAAGGATCTTTAATAGTATTCTTACCCCCCACCCCCACCCTACTCCCCAGCCCCCAGGACCCCACTCAGCCACTGGCACTGCACCCGGGCACTGCACTGCCCCAGATCCTGGCCCAAATCACAGGAAATATAGGCCATTGTGTACCGGCACTAGCAAAGATAAGACCATAGACCTTTTGCCAGTTGTCGCTTCTACCAGAGTTCCGGTCCCCTGCCGCAGATGAGATGTACATTCAAGCTGCAAACTGCTGCAATTAACTCTGGGACTTGTGCTTTTATTTTGGGTATGGTCTCTCATAGAATGTCTAAAATAAATTTCATCTGATGTTTGATTTTTAGAGAGACCAATATTAATCGAAGATGAATATGTTGCATCATAATATTGGACCCACACCTCAGGTACCACATTCAATGAAACCACTCTCTCTCATCCGAGGATCCCTCTCTCAGCTTGTGTCAGTGTGTGTGGTTAATGTTTTTAGGGATTGGTCATTTTTTAACGGGGGGGTCAGTGAAATTCCGCACATGCGTGGCGAAAATTTTTCCGTCTCCCCCCTCCGAGGGGTCTGAAATTTTTCCGTCCCCCCTTTTATGCTATAGTCACGCACTGGCTTTTTCGCTCAAAAGGGGCGAACAAATTTTTGTCCCCCCCTTAGAGGGGTCTGAAATTTTTTTGTCCCCCCCAAACCCACCAACCCCTCCCCCCTCCAGGTAGCACAGAGACATTGGCATAAGATTTTGACCCCTGTGTTGTGCTTCAACCTGTGCCAAGGAATTAAGCCACTCTACTCCCCACAGACCATCTTTGACCCCTCCCCCCCCCTTGTCACGTTTTTTTGCCAATTTTCAATATTATTTTGGAATGTTGAGTTACCATATAGAAAATTAATTCCGTCATTCCAGGCCAATCCCCCCTCCTGCATGACATCATTTGTACCCCCTTGTTCATAGACATACTGCATGGTGAGCTACCCAGGTAATAGGCCTCCAAAACCATAGGGTCCAATGACTTTCTAATAATATGATAATCTAAATGAAATTTTGAAAGGTCATTTTTTAACAAAACGGGGTTTTCGAAATTCCACACGTGCGTGGCGAAATGTTTTCCGCCCCCCTCATTTATATTGTACACCAGGGGGGGGGGGGAAGCTGGTGGGTTTAGGGGGGGGGCGTAAAATTTTCAGACCCCTCCCGGGGGGGGGGGTTAAAAAGATTTTGACCCCTCTTGAGGGGGGGGGGGGCTAAAAAATTCACCCTCTTATCAAAGAGGGGCGCGAAAACTCTCCGCACCTCCGGCACCTACCTAGAAGTTAAGGTTCTGAACCCGTCTGATGGTCTCTCCTAGTCACTGTGCGCGACTCAGTTAAGGACTGAGTCGCTGGGACTGCCCTAGCTAAAACTTGCAGGTGCTCTAGAAACAGCAAGTTTCTAAGAATAACATTTGACAGAAACAAATCCCCAACAATCAGCTTATAATATTGACAAGAGTACCACCTTAGTTTTGCTGTCTGTGAGTGGGAAGAGCGTCTTTTGTTGGAAACCTTTAGATCGCACCTTTTTTCAAGGTTTGGCACATGCTGTGTGGGCTGCAACAGGTAGCCATAAGCAGGTGCATTTTCTGCCAGACAGGAAGTCAATCTCCACTCACCAAGCAGATTCTCATGGATAACATTATTTCATGAATAACACCTCTGTTGTGAGACCTGAAACCACTTCCATCATGGCCGACCGTGGCAGCTAAACTTGATGTGAAGGCTAACAGATTTGCAAGAACCCAATAATTTGGGCCCCCGTATGAAAGCTTTCTCACAAAATGGCAACAAACATGTCTTAGGAAGCCATTCTTAAGAGGAAATTGACATAAAAAAATTATGTCCTACAATTCCAGTCACCTGACAAATTAGGCCTATGCAGGAAGCCTGACTCTCCCGTTAGGTAAGAGTCAGCGCCCGCCGGACAAGTCTCTCCAGGCAAGTGGACACGTCTTGGTTACCGGTAATCAATGGGCTCTATGGAGAGTGTTAAGCTGATGTGGACGGATGTTGATATCTTTACTTATGGTTATTATCACTATCAACAGGTGGCGGCAGCAGTATCTGTGCTGCCATCTACGAATCTTTTCTAATTCGGGGCGGGTCGGCGGTCAAAGAACAAACACAAAAAAATCTCTCTATCTCTAAAACAACGTACCCTAGGTACCCGATCAAGTCCCTAACTTCTTCTCGTATTCACAAAGAACACCATCATGACAGTACCTCGAGTTTTGACAGCTGTTATTACCGGGTCGGTGTCGTTAGTCTTGATCTTGGTGGTGAGGACACTGACGTTTGGTCCGTCGGCCGTTAAGAGCCCGGAGTGCACGCCCCTGGACACGGACTTCATCGCGGCAGACCCCGGCGTCGTGGGCCGCTTCCAGGCCGGGATCCGACTCAGGACTGTTTCTTGGTCCCCAGGGAACAGCGACTTTGAAGAATTGAGGAAGCTAAGAATTCTCATCCAGGAGAGTAAGTGGACGGCACAATGGGACTTCCTAATCTGGAGGCCATTTCACCGCGTTTATTATATGGTCCGTATATTAAATGCGGAGTCCGCGTTTAATTTTCCCGTTTCTGTTCGTCTTTTATTACAAAAAATAAAATGAACCCGGAGGTCCGCGTTCAAACGCGGACCTCCGTCTTCAAACGCGGACTTTTAACCGTTTCAGCTCAGAAAACGGACCCTCTCACTCTCCACTTTAAGTCCGGTTTTATTCCCTTGAACGCGGAGGGGTAGGTGACCAGTAGGTGTTCGAACACGGACCCTTTTTGGGGTATTTTTACCATAGTTTTAGGTCCGCGTTTATTTTTACCCCTCCTCATTGAAGTTAAAGTTCATGACCTTGACCCCTGACCCCTCTGCGGCGCCATTTTCGAAAGGCTGTCATGGGCAGATACTACATCGATCTTAGGTGTGAAGAGGGAATTTTACCGCAGACGTGACCCCCTGTCTTACTACACAGAGAAAAAGTTCCAGCAGCGGTACAGGCTGACTAAGAGTGTGACAAGAGAGTTGATAAAGGACTATGTGGCATACCTCCCCCGCAAGAGGAAAGTTCTAAGAGGGAAGCATGCTGTCCCCCACTGATCAGAGTGAGTACCTTCATCATAGACACAAATCATTCCCTCCCCTCCCCTTCAATGTTGAGTCCCCCCCCCCAGAGTCCCCCCCCCCCACATACACTTCTTCTATAGGTAAATACTTTGAAGTAGGTGCTTCATATGACGAGTCTGTCTTTATGCTTTCAATTCCCATTATAACCATAAACCTTTTCAGGTTCCTTTATCATGACATATTCTTTTCTTTTCTTTCTTGCAGTTCTGCATAGCTGTTCGCTATTTCACCACCGGTGCAACCTATTCCACCATAGGAGATTGTCACGGGGTTTCTATTTCCACTGTGTGTCGCTCTGTTCAAGAGATTACCCAATATTTCCATGATAGACTGGAGGAATACGTGGTGTGGCCAGATTCTGCATTGGAAAAGAACAACAAAGCCGTGCTTTTCTATAGAGAGAAGAGAAAGCCAGGTGTTTTTGGACTGATCGATGGGACGCACATCCCCATAGCCTGCCCCAAGGGTGTAGTAGCAGATGAAAACCAGTATTACTGCTACAAAGGCTACTATTCCATCAACACTATGGTGAGATATGGTCTTTCATATTTCTAAGATATTCTAAAATACAATACATGTACATACATCTCCATCTCACTGAAAAAAAAAAAATATCACTATAAAGGTATTTTTCTGTTTGACTTAAAAGCATTTAAGACAACTATTACTTGAAATAATAAAAAAATTAAATGACTCTTTTCCAACTACAGATCATCTGCGATTGGGATTACATCATTTTCCATGTGAATGCAAGTAACCCAGGCTCGTGCAATGACGTTTATGCCATGAACGGCTCGCAGGTGAAGTACCTGGGAGAGAGGGGTGATTTTGCTGGCTTCTTCTTGCTAGGAGACGGAGGGTAAGCATAAAAATTTTCCTTTTCCCTTTTGTTATTGCAGTCTCCATCCTTTTTACTGTATTTCATTCATATTTTTATGTCTCATGAAGCCTTCTCATAACCAAAGCAGTTGGTGCATATATGCGCGGGCACTGACACATTCCTCTGTTAAATTATCAACCTGTGAAGCACGGGATAGCCACTTAGTGCCGCTAAAGTGCTGTGAAACACAAATCAATCAATCAATCATAACCAAAGCAGTCTTTTTTTATATGTGTTACTTTATTATAATAGGTATACGCTGACGGACTACTTATACAATCCTGTCAACCCTGAGGTGACTGAGGAAGACGGAAAGTTCAATAAGTGGCAGAAAAAGACCCGCAGCAAGGTGGAACGCACGATAGGCCAACTGAAGCAGAGGTGGAGGTAAATGTTGGTTTTTATCTTTTATTCCTGTTTACAAGAAAAGAAAAAAAAATTCTGTGTGATAATACTTTTAAATAAGTATAACATTGCTGGACATGTTTTATTTTTTAGATGTCTTGATTCGAGCGGTGGATACTTGCAGCACGAACCTACACGGGCAGGGTACATCATCGAGAGTTGTGTGTGCCTTCATAACGTGGCGAGAATAGCCAAAATCAAACTCCTGCGTGATTTCCCTGCGAAGGACAACTTCAAACGCATCATGCCACCTATTGATCAACCAGACAACAGAGCCCCCAAGCCTCGACAAGCTTTCAAGAACCTGCGTGAGGCTTACATCAAGGAACATTTTGGTCCTTAGCGCCGGGGTCAGCGGCAGCAGCAGCAGCAATGAAGCCATTCTCACAATTGTTCTAACCTAATCATGTCTCACGTCAGAAATAATATCATATGTAGATATAGCATAGTTGACATTAACTTTAACTGAATGTAATTGAACTTTATTTAAAAGTGTTTTGAAACAAATCAGTTCTCAATATCTTTTTTTCCTGGTGCTTGAAACCGACACCACAATGTCAATTGAAGAAGAAAAGTAATGAATTAAGGTATCTGTGTAAATATTTCTACTTATATTTAGAGCATGCATGGATATAATAACCTGAATCTTTACAAGTGAAATTGGTGATATAATGGGAATTGCTTTGTACTGTTTTACTCTGAGACTGCCTTTACCATGAAACTCAGATCTCCTTGAAGGCACCTGCGATATTATATATAAAGTACTTGTACTTTTCCAACTAACAACATTAAAATCTATGACTCGTCATATCAGAATAAAAGCAAGTAATTTCTCTTTAACATGGGTTTTGCCTTCATATCCATATCTTCAAATAACATCTACATGTATCATTAGTATACCTTAGGCACAACCAATAAGCCATTTATGATATACATGGCACAAACTTTTTCATCACAAAACTGTAAACTTGTGAAAGAACAATTCTTCCTCCTATTCACCCGTGTAAGTTATTAGACTAAAAAGAGAATCCTTTTCTCTATGCTTCTTGCTGCAGAGATTCACATGTTTTTTTTTTTACCCGTACATGTCATTTTGCACAAAAAGGAATACTGTTTTCCTGAGTACAGAGAGTTGGGGGCATGAAACAAAAGTCGACATCTTTTTGTGGCACAAGTTCACCTGCCTTTCTACAAATCTAAACATTGTTTTCTTATCCTTATGCGTTCAGAACGCTTAGGAACACCTTCACGGTCTGACCCAGATGTGCATGAAGCAGTGTCAAATTTGCTGTCCATGTTTTCCTCTCCGTCATGGGATTCTTTGGATCCCTGTACTTGTACATATCCTTCCCCTTGACCCTCGTCTATGGCTATTCCTTCTGTTTCCCCGGTGGCCGCATTGTCCACCGTCCCTTCTCCTTCAACTTCAGTCTGTATGGCAGTGTTCAAGTCATGGTTTCCAGCAGACTGGTAGGCTGAGTTATAGTCATTATCTTGAAGCGGCTGCGTACCATGATTCGAGTCATGGTCTGGAAGAGTGGCCGGAGACTTAACTTCATGAAGTCCATCAACTGGTGTACCAGTTTCCATTGAAGAAGAGGCGTGACGAATAGAAGTCTTGTCCTGCACTATCACAAAATCATCTCGGCTCTTTACTGTGAAGGTCGGCAGCCCAACTCCGTCATTGCTTTCGGTTGCCTCTTGACAGATAGCTGAAAGGAAATGCAGAAATAAGACAAAAAAAAAAATATTCCTATGACCCACATTTTAATGCTCATATAGCATACATACATACACATATATATATATATATATATATATATATATATATATATATATTGTAGCATATTTTAAGCTCCTCCGGATAAGAGAATGACGACCAGTAACACGGACAAGTATAATTAACGTGAATCCTTTATTGCCTGGCTTGCTCTGCCACACCAGCTAAGTATATCTCTATATATGTGCCGCTGTTCCTCCTCTCTGGAGCAAGTGCAGGTGCGTCCTATAGCCACCCCAAACCCAGACTGACTGTCCGGTGGGACACCTCCAGTATTTATACACTTGCAAGTCCACCGGCGCTGGTGTATGTACAACATACACCGCCGCTGAAGACGCTACTCCGAATAACACAACTTTACACAATGCTGACGTGACTCCGCCTCCGCCGGCTTCCCCCGCCCCCATGCCAGGATGGTTTCGGGATCCACCGACGTCGGCTCGGTCTACGCCACCCTCTCCCCAACTAATTAACAGTCGTACTGGGAAAGAATGTCAGAGTACCCTCCTGCAGATGGGTATCCAATTTTGAATAAACAATTATACACCATGGCCCCTGGGTGTTTGTGATTATTAATTTTAAAAATACATTGAGCAATATAGATAATCATACAGTATACACAGTATCAATACTTATAGCATGCTCCACCGGATAGCTTCATAATTTACAAATGGTTTAACTATTATACAACTGCTGCCTTCAATGCCAATACAACATCACTGCCACCGCCGAGATGCCCCCGACTCATCCACCGAGCCGTCCACCGGTCCTCCGAACCGTCCACCGACGGCCACCTTCCTCCGGTTGTTGCCGTCTCTCCTCCGCCTGCCTCCGGATGCCGCCCCCGCGGCTCGACCAGGTCTGCAACACAAGGTAAGGCACTTGTACTGCTTACCCCACCGGAACTGATGCATTTTGTTCTTCATTTAAGGTGCTACTGCTCCCCCAGCCTGTACTGGCTTACACCCATAGATTACTCGGGTGCATTCCACGTCATCCCAGCTTATCCCGCAGTCACCCTCCGACCCGGCTGCATCACCGCCCTCCCTCCTTTTCCTCCCACCGACCTCCGCCGGCGCCCTCCTGTACTGGAGTTTCCGCTTCCCCCGCCGTAGATACACCGGAAGAGACACTTACCCTTTTTACTGGGTGCTCGTAGAGGCTTCCTCCTCCTCTCTCTCCTCCTTCTCCGGGGCCTTCGGGGTAATAGGCCATGGCTGCCCGCATCTGGAGCACAGTCCCTCCCTGGAAGCTTTCGCGTACCTGGTTCGGGTCACCTGAACCAGTTCCACATCACCGTCAGCCAAGCTTTGCACTGCCGAGCTGCACACACCCCCCGGCACCACTCTCATCTCGGGCCCCAAGTTCCCCGGGTTCCGCAAGCGCCTCGTATACTCCTGCAGCTCACGGGGGCCTGTGAAGTCCTCGTTCCAGGGCATCAAGTTCTCTTCCACCTCTACCCTTTTACCAGAGTCGGGAGGCGGGGGAGGGGCAACCACCACGTGGCTTACAGACACTACTCCTTGTGTGGGAGCCACGCCCCCGTCAGGTATGGGTACCACCTGGGCATCTGTCACTATTATAACACGTTCGGAGGTTGGTGGGCCTAAAGGGTCCTCATCCTCCACACTCCCCTGCACCGTCTCCACCCCCTCCGGCACCAACACCATGGTCTCCATGTGTCCCGCCTCCTCCCCAGCCTCGATTTGTAAGAGAAAGTCCCCCTTGGGAGACTGCACCACCAGCCCCTCCAATCCAACAGTAACTGTCCTGGGGTAATGCACTAAGTCAGGCCTCCCTTTTGCTCTCCCGGCTGTCTTGCCTTTTTGTTGAGGGGTTACTCCAACGGGTCCCCCCTCATTGTCCATGGGTTTGCTGCCGGAGCTCGTCTTTGCCGGGGTCTTGGGGCGCTGGCCCATGGGAGTTAATGTACTCAGTAATATTTCCTCAAGGCTGCGCCGCGTTCCGGGGGTGGGAGTCTGGGGCACCACCAGTGGACTAGCCTTTTCCGGGGTCTCCCCCGTGCACACGGTACCCTGCTCCATCAGTGTTTCTAATCCTGTTTTCTGGCTACTCTTTCCCGGGCCTTTCCCTTTTCCTCCTTTTGTCTTTTTAGATTTCTGTTCTTTCAAAGCTCTTTCCTCCTCCGCCACCCTGACTTCTGCTTCTTTCTTTTCCTCTATAGCCTTCTGTCTTTCCATTTCTCTCTCCTTCTCTAACCTCTTTTGTTCCTCTAACTTCTTCTGCCTGGCCCTCTCTCTGCCAGCTTTGATCATCGCTGCATACTGCTCCTCGAGGTCAGGGTAGCCAGCCACGCCGGGGGGGTATTCAAAGATCTCTTCATCGACTTTAGCTGGAGCGGAGACCATCTCCGTGGCTCCGTCTTCGGGGTCTGGTTTACCTGGTCCCCTGTCCTCCTCCGCCTCCGGGGAGTCGGGGGTGGAGGTGGCCTCTTCCTCAGCAGGTGTACATAATTCCGGTTCAATGTGGGGCTTGGGGCGGTCCTCCTTTAAGGTGTACTCCGGCAGTTTTTGAGGGCTGGAATCGAGTCCCCCGGAAATTTCAAATGCCTTTCCTTTTTCAGGGCTGGACTCCTGAGCTGACTGTGAACCGTCGTCTGTGATGTCATCGTAAGTCCCAACCTTTAGCTGGGTTCTCCGTGTTGGTATACCCGTCCTAGCCGCATCATATTCCTTTTCTATTTCATCTATGTCCAGTGTGCCCATCGGCAACTCCTTCTGGAGTCTAGTTAAGGTTTTGGTCAGGGTCTCCCCCTCCCTACTGTACCTGTCCATTAGTAATTTAAGAACAAAGAGAACCTTTCCCTCCTCCTCTGGCTCCAATTGATATTTACCGGTGACGGGGTCCGTTATCATTTCTGTAACCCGGCGGACGGCTCCCTCCTTACCGGGGGACCGCCGCACCTTTTTGTCGGGGGGCTCCTCCACTGCCTCCTCGGACACCCGTTTCCGCCCCTTGCCAGTACTACTCCGGGTGGCCACCCCTTGCGCAGGTAGTTCCTGATTGGGTGGAGTTTTCAGTCCCACCAGTTCCTCTAGATATTTGGCCGCTGCGGCCACCTCCTCCATTTCCTCATCCCCTATGCTTATCCCGGGGGACACCAGTGACGATATGATAGAGGCGCTGCCCGGTGTCTGGCTGGAGGGCACCACCGCCTCCGTTTTAGAAGTGCTTGCGGCGGCGGACTCGGCCGGCTCCTCCGCCTTCCCAGCCCCTCCTTTTGACGTGTGGACCTTAACCTTCCGGGGTTTGCCTTTAGACTTGGGTTTTGCAGACGTGGAGGTGCCTGGAGTTTGTGCTGGAACGGCCCCCGCCTCCCCTTCACTAGCCAGCCGCAGTTGCTTGGTCTCTTACGGGGGCACCCATCCTTTTATGTCCGGGTGCTGTCTCTCCACGTGGCGCACCAGGTCATTCTTGTAATCTTTGGCGACCTGGTATTCACAGCCGGTGGAGGGGCACTCGTATCCTTCTTGCACGGCCTCATGCTTCCTCTGATGGCGTTTTAAAGCATCGCTGCGTCCAAAGGCATACGGTTTGCCCTCCTCCCTGCAGATCTCACACCTGTGCTTTGGTATCTGCACTCCCCCTACCCATACCATGGGCACGGACTTCTCGTCTTCGTGTGTCTTAGGCATATTACCGAGTTCTAACTGCTTCCAATCAATGGTCGATATTGCCGAATCCAGGGGATGAGTCCTTCCTTTATACACCCCCGGCCCGGCCACACCCCTCCCCCTTGAGTTGTCTTGGCCAATTAGCAGCCAGGAACCTTCCCTGCACACCTGTGCCGCCGGGGTTTCCCCTGTCATGAGGCCGTCACCCGACCGTGAGAAAGTCCGCTCTGCTCCTTCCTCCGAACGTTCCGGTGGGTAGTGGACGTGGGAATGGGTTCTTGACCAGCTGTCTTTCGCACGGTCCTTCTTCCTGTAGGGTTTGTTGTTTACTTTTCGGTGGACTGTTTCCTCGGTGGGCCGTTGGCAGTGTTTATTTCTATCATTCTCCCTTCCCCTGTGCCTAGGGCGGCTGTGGGACCGTGAGGACGAGGATTTGGGTGGAGATCGGCCCCCTCTCTCCCTCCGGCGGCCCTCCCGGTGAACCCCGTCTTTCTTTACGCGCTCCCTTGGCCCTTTTTTTTTCTCCTCCCGTCCGGCTTGTGTGTCCCCTGTTACACCATTTCTACAGCTCTCCTCCACCTTCCTCATTACAACACGTCTGTCCTCCGCCATTTCTGTTGGGAATGTGACTGTTATCTTCAAATAGTGGTCGTCTCCCTCCTCATTGACGTCACTCGCATTATGGTTTCGTAGCAACACCGGTTTTGGCGGGGCTATCACTCCGGCAGGGGGCGCGCTCGACGTTTAAGGTGGAGTTTTAGGCCCGTCCCCCGAGCTAGGCGGCGTAGTAGGCCTGAAGGCGCCCGGCGGGGCCGTGACCCCAGCCTGTACTAAGTATAGACACGTAGGCGCAACCTTAGGCGTCTCCTCTGCCTTAGGCAGTGTTTTAGGCCTCCGGGGTAAGCGACCCGGGGCTATTAGACGGCTCTCTCTCTCCTCATTCCGTTCGTTATCGTGCTCTGCCTCCTCTAGCATTTCATAGACCCGCCACCTCTCTGCATGCTTGGCTAAGATACAACATCTCTCTGGGTCCTTCCTCCGTCTGGCCCACTCTGCCCTCTTGAACTCGTTTCTCTCCCTAGTTTCTTCTGTCTTCTCCTCCAAAGGGGATAAATATTCTTCATCCAGGGGGGGTTCGTCATCTGGGGGTTCACCCCTCCAGTGGGCCATTGCAGCTTCTGCTCTGACCCTAGTCTCCTCCTCCCACCACCATTTCCACCAGCTGTCCCCACCTTCAGCCATCTTAACAGGTAAGTATGCTTGGTCACGCGGCCCGGGGTTAGGGTCCCTTATTATCGCCCGTATCGCCTTAGCCCCCGGCGATCCATCCCCCGCTCCCTGGTCGGGGTTGGCTACCTCTTCCTCCGCCGGGTCTATCTCCGTGCATTCATCCCCCAGATCCTCTTCCTCTGGCAGGCAGACCTCCTTTATAGAATCAAAATGTACCACCTTGGTTACACGGCCCCTCTTTATCTTGTACACTGCATCCCCTATTCTCTCCTGCACAGTCCAAGGGCCGGTCCAATAACATTGCAACTTGGGGGATAGTCCTCTCTTCTTTAGGGGGTGATAGTAGAAGACCTGGGATCCCGTTGGCAGATGGCCCTCCTCCGCCCTGGCATCATAGTTACGTCGTTGGCGGGCCACCGACCTCCCTATGTTACTCCTAGCTGCCTCATACGCCCGTGCCATCTTCTCCTGGACCTCAGCCACGTATCCAGCCTTATTCCTCGGGGGTGGGTCCAATGGGTAGATCAGATGCAGGGGGACGGTTGTTTCCCTTCCCAACATCATCATGTTAGGCGATACTCCGGTGGAGCTATGCACCGATGACCTATAGGCGGCCATCACAAAAGGGAGCTGCAGGTCCCAATCCTGCTGGTCAGTGGCCACCACCGTAGCCAGTAGTGCCTCAATGGTCCGGTTAGCTCTTTCCACCATTCCATCACTTTGAGGCCTAAAAGCGCAAGTCCTTGTTTGTGTGACCCCCAGCAAGGCTACTATCTCCTTGAACAACCCCGACTGGAAATTCTTGCCCTGATCGGTGTGAATCTCCACCGGCGCCCCTAGCCGACATATGAGCTCCTCCACCAACTTCCTTGCCACGGTGGGCGCTTCCTGATTGGGAATGGCATAGGCCTCCGTCCACTTAGTGAAATAGTCGGCCGCTACCAGGATGTGTTGATTACCCCGTCGGGGGCAGAGGTCCCATCACATCCAGGGCTACCCTTTGGAGTGGTAGACCAGCCCCAACATGTCCCATTGGAGCTCGGTGGGGGGGCGGGGGCTGCCTTCCGCCACAGGCACGGCTCACACTGCTCGCACCACCGGGTGACATCCCTCCGGAATTCAGGCCAGTAATATCCTCCCTGTACCCGCCTGATGGTCTTGTTACGCCCTAGGTGTCCGGCCAGTGGTTCTCCGTGTACCTCCTGCAGCACATCCTTCCTGTTAGGCTTGGGAACTGCTATCTGGAAGTGGGCCGACCCTGCCTCCCCTATCCACCACCTCCCCAACACACCCTTGTGTATTGTCAGCCTCTCCTTCCACCCACCCCCGTACCTCCCTGAGAAGGGGGTCATCATCCTGCAGCTTTTCCCATGCCGCCCCCACCGGAGGATCCGGCCCCTCCGCGGGGGATTGGTTCCCTCCTTCTAGCACTTGACTCTGAGCTCTTGTGAAGACACGACACCACCGCCTGTCTTCTTCAGGGTCTCTGCCGCATTGTTTACAGGGTGTCCTGGATAGGCCATCCGCATTACCATGGGCCTTTCCTGGTCGGTGTTGTATCACTATGTCATAAGTGCCTATGATCTGAAGCCACCGCGCCAGCTGGCCCTCCGGTTCTTTGAACTCCAATAGCCACCGAAGGGATGCATGGTCGGTGCGCACTACCACCGGCCGACCCACTAAATAGTGTCTGAATTTCCGGAGGCCAAAAACGATGGCTAACAACTCCCGCTGCGTAACACAATGGTTTGCTAAGGTGCGACTGCCATAAGCCAATACTCTCTCTTCCCCATCTTGTTCTTGTGCCAGCACCGTGCCCAACCCCGTATCACTGGCATCCGTGTCCATAATAAGCTGGCCTTCTGGTCGGGGGAACCCCAGGATAGGAGCTTCTATCAATTTCTGCTTCAGTATCTCGAAGGCATTTTCACACTCCGGCGTCCACTTGAAAGGCCGTCCCTTTTCCGCCAGAGAACTGAGTGGTTTAGCCTTAGTTGAGAAGTCGGGGATGAAGGCTCTATAATACCCCGCCAGACCGAGAAAACTCCTCACTTCTGTGATATTCTGTGGTGGGGGCCACCCCTGAACAGCCTCCACCTTGCCTGGGTCGGTCCCTACCCCGGCCTCACTGATCTGGTGCCCCAGAAACAGTATCCTCCGGCGGGCCAGTTGGCATTTGGAGGGTTTTATCTTAAGGCCGGCCTCCGCCAGTCTTTGTAGTACCTCGCCCAACCTCTCCATATGCTGTTCAAAGGCAAACACGACAATGTCGTCTAAATATACCAAACAGGTACGCCACTGAAGCCCCCGCATGGCAACCTCCATCACTCGCTCAAACGTCCCTGGGGCATTACATAACCCAAACGGCATTCTGATGAATTGGAAGAGCCCCCTGTGGGTGGTGAACGCTGTCTTCTCTCTGTCCTCCGCCCTTACATTTAGTTGCCAATACCCACTGGCAAGATCCATTGATGAGAACCAGGTGGCCCCCGCCATAGTGTCCAAGCAGTCCTCCACCCGGGGCAGAGGGTAGGCATCTTTTACTGTAGCTTTGTTTAACTGCCTATAGTCCACACAGAAACGGGTTGTCCCGTCTTTCTTCTTCACTCGCACCACCGGAGATGCCCATGGGCTTACTGAAGGCTCAATGACCCCCGCCTCCAACATTTTGTCAACCTCCTCTTCCACCGTGGCCCTTCGGTGGGGGGCTAAGCGTCTTGGTGGCTGCTTTATAGGGGGTTGATCCCCCGTATCTATTCGGTGTTGGGCCATAGTGGTGTGTCCCTTATCACCCTTATGACACTGGAAGGCCGCCAGGTGTTGATTAAGTAACCCCGCAAGCTCCTTTCTTCTGTCTGGCTCTGTTCCCTCCACCAGCTCTCTTATAAGCCCTCTCTTCTCCTCCGGCGACATAGCCTCCACCCGACGGCACCAGCTTCCGGGGTTCTCCCCCGGATCCTCTCCCGGCGTTTCCACTCGTTGGATGCCACCCAGACATCCTTGTAGACGATGATCGGTTCCGGCCCGGGGTTCAGCACCCTGACCCAAGTTTCTCTGTTTATTGGCTGGACCAGGCCTCTGCCCACCAGGAAGTGGGGTTCACCTTTGTGCCCGGCCATACTTTCTATCATGCCATTCCCACCGTCCAACCACCGACCCATCACCGCGCCTTCCAGAAATGCTTCCTCCCCCGCTCCGACCACTGCTGAGCAGGTGCTCACCACTCGACACGCCGATTCTGGTTGGGTCCAGATTAATCTTCCCCTGGCCACGTCCACCACAAGCTGGTTTTCTCGTAGAAAGGCGGCGCCCGATATTCCTTCCGTCCCTGTGTCCCCCACGATAAACATCGCGTTTGTGCTCCTGCTCCCCAATTGTAATGAAGCCTGCACCTCCCCTTTAAGTTTCAGGGGTCTTCCATCCACCGAAAAGACAACTTCCCCCATTTCTTGGAGCAGCCGATCACCCCCGTGTCGTTCCCACCACCCGTGGGAGATAAGGTTTAGTGAGGCGCCAGTATCTACCAGCATCTGTATAACGGCTCCCTCCAACTTGCCTTCCACTATTAGTCCTCCGCCGCCCCTCTCTCGCCTTCCTTGCACAATATTCATAGGCCCAATCCCCCCGACCTGTACCTGGCCTTGGGTAGAGGTCGGTTCTAGTTTCCCGATGGAATAACATCCTTTCCAGTCTCGGGGGCCCCCCCAGGTTTGTCAGTTCTCCTGTTGGGGCACTCCCGCTTGAAATGCCCTTCCTGGCCGCACCCATAGCAGGCAGTACTCCGCCTCTTCTTTTCGGTGGAGAGGGGCTCCTCCATCTTCTTAGCCATGCGGTCCATTAGTTCCACCATTTTATCCATCCTGTCGGTGTTGGTTTTGAGATGCTCATTTACCGACGTGTCAGCGGTCCTAACCCTCTGTGATGTTTCCTGCTCCACCTTCAGGTAGGCTTCTGCCCCCACAGCTGTCATGACGGCAGCTTGTAGGTCCTTTGGCTGTGACTGATAGACCCATTGTCTTAGAGGATTATCCAAACATAGCAGGAATCTGTCCAAAACCAGGGTGTCTGTAGTTCGGGCGTCGGCCTCGGGGTAAGCTAGCCGAGTGTACTTCATCAGGTCCTTTCTCAATTCTTGCAACGCCTCCCCCTTCCTCCGTACCCTGGTGCAGAGGACAGCTTTATAGGTCTCCTCTTGATTGGTGGGCTCGAACCTTTCGACCAGCGCCTTCCGGAGTTCGGTGTACCCTTCCGGCGTAGCTGGTTTTCTGCCGTTCAACAGCCTCCGAGCGGCCCCCGCCAAACTCAGCCCTAGGAACATGCCGGCCTCAGCCTCGTCCCATCCATTCACCTTCACACACAGGTCGAAGTGGTTGAGGTAATCGCCTAGATCCCCCGTCCCGTCGTATTTTGTGGGTTTAACCACCGGTTTTCCTTTTGCACTCACTTCGCCGTCAGCTCCGCCAGATAGGGACGGCAAAGCAGGTAACCGGGTTTCATCCACTGATGGTTGCTCTCCCCCGGTCACCTCTTTTTTTACATTCATCCCCTCTCCCTTGTTGTCAGGGCCCTCCGTCCCTCTTCCTTCCTCCTGTCCCTCCACTGCCGGTTTTATCTTCCTATGCTTTGAGAGAGTCTCTAGGAGCTGGTCCCACTCCTCCTCCGTCCAATCCTCTGACCCTTCCTCCAATCTCCTCCGAGTCATGCTTGAAGTATTTTCCGTCTTGACTCTGGGTTGGCGCCTCCCCCGTCTTGGCCTCCGGGGTATCTCCCTCTCCACCTCCTCCTTCTCCCATGGCCATCTGAAGTCGTTTACGGGACTTGCACGCCCTCCTCCCACCTCTACCTGATTGCCTTCCCCCGTCCAATTCCGATCCATAGGCTCCTCCTGCCTTTCGGGGTATGGTTCCCCAGGTCTGCTTTCTGTGGGTCTTCTGATTGTCACCTCCTCGTCCACTACTTCCAAGAGGGTCCCCCGACCAACTCCTTCTCCTTCCAATTTCAATGAGTCTGTTTCCGTTATCCTTGCCTCCGCCATCTCTAGTCCCGCGTGGATCCGTTGAAAACACCGCTGTCACCAATGTAGCGTATTTTAAGCTCCTCCGGATAAGAGAATGACGACCAGTAACACGGACAAGTATAACTAACCTGAATCCTTTATTGCCTGGCTTGCTCTGCCACACCAGCTAAGTATATCTCTATATATATGCCGCTGTTCCTCCTCTCTGGAGCAAGTGCAGGTGCGTCCTATAGCCACCCCAAACCCAGACTGACTGTCCGGTGGGACACCTCCAGTATTTATACACTTGCAAGTCCACCGGCGCTGGTGTATGTACAACATACACCGCCGCCGAAGATGCTACTCCGAATAACACAACTTTACACAATGCTGACGTGACTCCGCCTCCGCCGGCTTCCCCCGCCCCCATGCCAGGATGGTTTCGGGATCCACCGACATCGGCTCGGTCTACGCCACAATATATGGGAAATAACTTTTCCATTTGTGTAGTTCAACAAATAACCTTTCTAAAAAAAATTTCCTGAGTTAAAAAGACATAAGAATACTCCGTGCCTACACTAGAAAGAATATCAAAGATATGATATGTGGCAAAATGTAACCTTTTTTCATATATAGTATACAGTTCACTTACCCGCGGCTGGAATGAGAAGCTTGGCCTGGGTTGCTGAAGGATTGACTCCGTCGCTGAAGACTTCTGTAGACGTCTGGTACAAGGCCCCCTGTCCTGTGAAAAGAGACAGAAGGGACTAAGAATCTTTCGGTTATTATTCTAGTCTACCCTCCCTTTCACGGCGTTCATTATTACCCTATATATAAAAATGAGTTAGTAGATCGCTGGTTATAAATGTTCTATATTTGACTGCTTCTGCCTCTGGTACTCGTGGGGTACCAGTGAGGAAAATACCAGCTAACTCGACCTATCCATTCAAAGTCGTAGGAGAAATATTTCCATGATAGAATCATCAATTTTCTACTGGTTTTTGCTTTCAGTATCAGTCATGAATTATTATTTATTTATTTTGATAAAGAAAAAAACATTATAGCCTCAAAGTTCTTTAAAAACTGTAATGGCCGCCATCTTGGGCTTCCATTCAAGTAGATCCGAGCTCCTCATGATGGACTCCCCAGTTGTAGCTTCTCAACTACACCATATCTAGAGAGTACTCATCGATACCTTCATTTTGATATGTCATACATTAAAATCAGACTATTAGTTCCCGAGAAATTACAGATAAGGTAACCTCCAAGATCATTATCCTATTATTAAACATGGAGGTTGAACGTGGACAATGATTTGACTTTATGACAAAACCAGCTATTACCAAAAAGTATGACAGTTAAAGATTTAGTTCACAAAAGGTAAATAACTTAGTTTCCACTGTACCTGCTTCGGTGTATGGATGGGTCAGGAAAGCACCCACACGGGAATCTTGAATGTTTAACCCAGCTTCCTCAGACTTGTCAGGAGAAGTCCCTGCTGTGCCCTCGGCCTCCTCAGACCTAGGTTCCGGAGGCTCGTACAGTGTACCTCGATGATGGACTGCTGGAGCTGGAACAGAAAATTTGTTCAGTTAATATATTTTCAAAGGTAACTTTATCTTGAATTTTTAGTTGTTTAAAGGGAACAGCGTTCCAAACCTAAATATCTGAAAACATTTTTGCGCCACCTGTTTTCTCTGCTAGTAGGTTAAGGCTATGATATAATTAGGTTTAATATGTGTAGGGATAGACCACAGAAAAGGTTAATAATTGTTGAGTTTGCATCTCGTTTCCTTTTAAAATTAAGATTTGCATCTCATTATATAATGAAAATAAAAATTATCCTTTTCTCACCTTGTATTAAGTTATGATTGAAGGAGTAGGTCACAGCTTGATTCAATTTCTCGACTGTTCCTATCACCTGCTGAAGTATCTTGTCTGCAGTTTCAGCTGTCTTCAGTCCTGTCACGCACCGCTGCTGTAGGTGATCTGCATCTAAGAGCAATGTACTTAATGATTTTGACAAAGACACGACGGAGTCCTGCATCCCAATGAACCCAACATTAAGTTTACTTTGTGCCTGGATAAGCTTCTCAGTGTTCTCTATCATGATTTCCCCCAGCTTTTCCATGGCCTTCACCATCTGCACTTGTTTGGTTACTATTTTATTTGTCATGTCAGCGTGTATATTAGCTAGGGTTTCACTGTCCTCCTGTTGGTCTTTGATTTGTTGGGCTGGGAACTTGTTTTGCATGTTCAGCATGGCATCTGCTTGCGTTCGGAGATTAGCAGCTGTTGAGAATGATCTCGTAGCGCTGTAGTTATTCCCATGCTAACCCCTTTAAGTGACTTAACCACAATGTCTGCTGTTTCACAGGCATTTTGTGCGACCTCATCCTGGTGCTTAAGGAGGGACTCACTTACTTTATTTTGCTGCTCTATCATTACTTTTGTACTTTCTTCCAGTACAGCTCGTTTAATGGATTCCAGGTCAGCTCTCGGCTGATCCACTGTCTTAACGTGAGGTGAGTTTCTGTTTAAAGAGGGCAGTGAAGCATTTGGGCTGTTGTCAAACAGTTTCCTCCTCTTTTCCTCAGAATTGGAGTTATCCATGTCTAATTTCCTTTTGGTGGAGGACAACATATCATAACTAGCCTTCTTGTCACCAATACATGGAGTGCTGGTTTTGAAAACAGGGGAAGAAGGGCACAGCTTGACCCCAGAGATGTCCTCTTCTATCAATCCGGAGAAAGATGGAGCTCTGTTCCGCTTCCTCTTGGCTGGTTTTTCAGTTAGTTCCTCGTCCTCCTGTGAATGTTTTGTCCTAACAGGTGGGGCCTTCTGTTTATCTAACTCTTTACGAGGGGGAGGTTTTTTAGATGGAACTGGAGCATTATGGACAGGAGCTTTTGGTTTGTGTACCGGTAAGAGTGATTTCTTAACAGGGGTGACTTTGTTGGGAGTATTCTTCTTGAGTATCTCGTTAGCCGCAGCCAAAAGTACTTTTTTTCTCTCATTTCGCTCTTTAGCATGAGGGGAAAGGTCGTCTTCGGGGTTCCTAGGTTTACTGACAATACCTTTCTTTTTGTCGTTTTCTCTCTTGTTGAAATTCAACATAGTGGTCCGCGTTATACTTTTGGGTGGAGGAGTTTTTAGATCGTCGTCATCCGGTAAAGACACATCAATGTTCCTTCGGGGAGATGCAGGACAGTAGTTTGCCTCGTCTTGTCCATCATAGTGGTCGACTGGCTCAGACTCCTCCTCCTGTCCTTCCTCATTGTAGTCTGCTTCTTCGACATCCAAGATGGGAGCTGAATAAGAGAAACAATCATTCATCATACACAATTCCTACACCCAGAAGCAAGTGGAAAAGGTAAGCAAGATACATGAAAGGTTCCTTATCATGGTGACGGACATGTTTGGTTTCAATTTTTAATATGTAGAGACTTAAAAAGAATGCATATATGTATTTTGGTATAAAATAATTTAATTAGACAAAGGGAATTGTGCGCGGGTCTATTTTAAAATTGTTTGCGATCATAAAAGTAAGTCATATTAATTTATTGTTTTGTTGACAAACATGAATTCTTCAATAGCTTTAATTACACATCTTTTCTGACAGGACAATATTATATTTTTTGGCTTACCTCCGTCTTCGTCTTCTACTAGAAGGTTCCCCTCCATCACTGCACGTAGAGCGTCACTTGGCATCTGCATCGCCACATAATCCTCCCTGTTCTCGCGATGTGGGTCGTAGCAGGACCAAGGCTTGTCTTGTCTCCCTCCTCCCTTCAAGTTAGGAGGTTGCATGCCCGGTATACCTGAAATCAAATCAAATGACTGTGTTCTTTTATTTTTGCTTATGAAATTCCCATTCCCCAGCCATAAAATATGCCGAAGCAGATTTAATTCAAATACCTTTCAATAAAAGCATGCAACAAAAATAATTCTGATTTATTATATGTTTAACTTTGCCACACACATTAAGCCTTCAGGCATCATAAAAAGGACACAGGATTTTACTTACCAAGTGTCACATCTTCCCCTACCCAATCGAGAATAGCCTTCTCAAGATCAGTGAGGTAGTCTTTCTCGTCGCGCTGACCACTGCCTGAACGATATTTGGAGTCTATCATCTGCCTCTGAAGAAAAAATAAATAAAAAAAAATTAAATTAAGCCTTCTTTTTAACCTATGAGGTGGTACTTGTGTTATTGTAATGGACAGCTCTCACAAAAGAATACACTAAGGGAATTTAGGTATTGAAAGGGAAGAAACAGATATAATTTTAGTTTGAGTGGGAGTTACCTAAATGCATACTTTTTGCATGAGGAAGCTATTACCGTACCTTTTTTTTGGCATCCTGGCCGAAATACAGGAGTTTGTCTTTACACTGCTTCACGCTCCACTCCCTTTTGCCTATGGACTCAATGTACTCTGCACAGGAAGAAAGTATTTTCATTCAACGTCCCTCTATATGAAATAATTCTAATAAATCTTTTCTCAAGGAAATAAATATATTTATTCTAGAGTAGGGTGACAACTGCTTAAACCATATAAGCCAAGCACAAAGTAATCCATGTATGAAAATAAATCATTAAGTGCCGGAATAAAAGTAGTGGACAATGGGAATAGAAAAATGCAATAAGATTTTGTGAAGCTTCTATTTATATTTTCACGGTAAGTCAATTACAGCAGAAGAGAGAAAACCATAATATCTTACTCCCACGCCAGTTTCTTCATAGTTCTCCCGTCGCTGCTGCTTTTGAACTTCCCTTTCAGGACGGGTTTTAAGTGGTTAGCTCCGAATATCAGGGCTCTCAGTTCCAAAGGATTCCAGTGCTTCAGTGCCACCTCAGAAGAAGCAGAGGCAGCGGAAACATTACCGGCACCACCCCTAGAAGAATTTGCTCCACGTGCTCCATGTGCTCGGCCCCTGGCCCGGGTGCTTCTGCCTCCCTTGCTGGACATTCCAGATCCACGGGGCCGTCCCCTTCCTCGGGCAGGTAGTAAGGAAGAACCACGAGCTCGGGTGCCCGGCCTCTAGTTCCCCTTCCTCTCAGAGTCCCCCGGCCTCTTGGACTGACAAACTAGTCCTCATCGGGGTGGTACGAAGGGTCATGGCGGCTGTCTTCGGGGTCAGGTCTCGGAGCAGGAGGCTTCTTAGTCAGGCCTTAATGGGAATAGTGTTCACTGCTGGGAGCCTTCCCTTTCTGGCGTTTTTCAGAAAGAGCTTTAACACCTTTGTCTTTGATATACTGATTATAGAAAAGGTTGAACATGTACTTAATGTCCTGATCTCCACCTAGCCCTGGAAAATCTGAGGGTTTAACCTCCTGAACCTCCTCCTCCTCCTCCTCTTCCTCCATGTACTCCTCCTCCTCCTCCTCCTCGAGATCATCGTAGTCTTCCTCATCTTCATATCGGGGCTTCTGCAGAAAAAAGAAAAAAAAATTAACATGTTTTAAAGCCTAAGATGGAATAGATATTATGAAAACCACAAAAGGACCCAACCCCCCCCCCCCACACACACACACTCTCTCACCCAAATGAGCCCTGTATGTCACCCTGTCCTTTTATCAAAGGTATTCCAAGTTGGACCGGCCTGTTCAAGCAACTGTTACCCTATGTGCTACCCCTTAGTCTCCATTCTTCTCTCAAGGATAAAAACAGAGCACCCCTCCTTCCCAACCCGATATGAAGGCCTTCTTCATGTGTTTCGTTTGGTGTAGACCTGACAGGAGTGACAGTGACAGAGACTGCTAAGCAGACAGCCACCGGTAATAACTTTAATGTGTCACTGCGCGACAATGACAGGCCACTAAGAGAACACCGTTACCTTCTTCTTGCCCCCTCACATACATAAGATGTTTTCTCTCACCTTGTCTGCTGCTTTAGGCATTTCTTTACTCTTCTTTCGCCGAAAAATGACATGAAAACAACCTTCCGCGGTAACCGGAAGAAGATGGCGGACCTCCAACATCCCATAATTCATGACGTCACTGGGAGTTTCCCGGGGTTCCCCGATAAAAAATCATGGATTTGGCGCCATACATAAGAGGGTACACTTGTCTTTCTATTAAACGCGGAGGGTACTGTAATAAACGCGGAGGGTTGAACGCGGACGTCCGTGTTCTTATGTCCGCCCTTAATAATAAGGGTCCGCGTTTATTTCAATAAGACGGAGGGTATTACGGATTACCAACAGAAACGGTTTTGCTATCTTTTTTTTATGGAGTCCACGAAGGGGTCCACCTTCAACCTCCGTGTTTAATAATAGGATAATAAACGCGGTGAAACGGCCTCCAGGAGGCCATTTCACCGCGTTCATCAATAAAACACGGACGTCCGTCTCTGCAACACTCTTTGCAAAGATAGGCCAGACGATGACAGCCTATCGCTACCGCTATGTCCGTGTACCACATTTTATGTCCATATTCGTACACCTACTGCCCCCTACCCCCTCTGTGTTCCAACTACGGACCCTAAAACCGAAACTGTCCGTCTCTGCAAAGACGGACGTCCGTGTTGCGGAGACGGACGTCCGTGTTTGATTGATGAACGCGGTGAAACGGCCTCCAAGGTGTCCGGCAATCCTACTTTTTCCTATTTTTTTATGATTTAACGGAGGGTATTACCGGACGGAGGGTATTACCGGCGGTATTACCGGACACTTGAAATCTGATAATTCATTTAGGCACTTACCTAATATTTCAAGACTTTATCCCATTAAACCTATCTAATGATCAATGGATGGATCTTGAGAAAAGAAGTGGATTTGCTTTTTAAATGAAGTCTCTATGTCAATTTTAAGTGGAATTACGACCGGTCAAATGTACCAAATCAGACCCAGAATTCTGCCATATTTAAGAGTTTAATTTGGATCTAATTTTGTGATCAAGCAAGATGAATCCAAGGTATACTAGATCAATAAAATGATTATTTTGGGCAATTTTCTTTTCAGATAAGCAAGATATACCCTCAAGAATGTAAATAATGATACATTTTATCATAATCAAACAATGTAAAAGCAAATTTTTGATGTCATCTTTTCCCTTGAACTGTGCGCTCTGACAGAACCACGGCAGAATATCGTCTTTGACTCAGGACGTTTGAATGATCATAACTTCCATTTAAATGGACATAATAACTTCATCTAAAAAGCAAAACTACTTATTTTTATCATAGCTATCAATTTCCCACCATATAAAATACATACAATAAGGTCTTAACTGATAGGTAAGTGCCCAACATTGGGGAGGTTGGGATAAGTGTCCAGAGATAATCTTGCCCAAAAAGTTTGCAGGGTCTGTCAAACATACTGCAGCCCCTTAGAAAAAGAAAAAGAAAACATTTTCTAGATCATTTTTAACCATAGAACAGGTGGGAACCATTTAATTTTAGGTGCTCAATGATCTTCTCATAATAAAATGGTTCTAAACTTTTAGTTGAACTTTGATGGGGTCAAAGGCAAAATTCCCTGCGTTCAACCTTGTACAAAAAATAATCATTTTAAAGGTCTAGCCAAGCCTGTTAAAATGAGCCCTTGTTTGTAAAGATCCTCCAGTAAATAGCTTCAGAATAAGCTTGCAAGGAAAGGAGAGTTTAACACTACCCAGTTTCAGCTTTATCACAGTTTCACACCTCTCCTGCAGCAGACTCACACAGTGGAGGTATTTCAGTGCCTAATTCATTATGAGTCCAGATTTTACTATTTTGATCATTTAATCATCTCTGTTAAAGTCAAGGAGGTTTATTTTATATGTTATATTGAATTTAATACTTACAGACCATTTAAACCATGTGACACTGACAGTTGTGATTATTAATGTGACCTACATAATAGATTATAATAATATATTTTATTGACAGCAGAAAAGAGGTCATTACTGACCTACCGTAATCTCCCGCGTATAAGGCGCACCTCGCATATAAGACGCACCTAGAGTTTTAGAAAATGGTCAAAAAAATAAAAAAAATTCATAACTTTTCTTCTACTGAATGGATTTTGAAAATTTCAAAAGCTATGTGTAGCTAAAGCACTCACGGACCTCCTGAATTTCCCTATGTCATATTAAGACTTAAAGGGAGTGTGACATATCAAAAGAAGTGTCCCCCTTGTGGATCCAGAAAGAACTAGAACCTCGCGTATAAGACGCTTCTTATACGCGAGAGATTACGGTATGTGTTATGGAATGCCGGTGCAACATCCCAGTTGCCTTTTGTTATTTGTCATTTGCCATTTACCAATTGCTACTTATGTCTTGCCATTTGCCAATTGTTAATATCATTTGCCGTTTGCCAATTGCCACTTACATCTTAATTATAAATAATTGTTAATAATTGTTAAAAAATATTAATAATTGAAAATAATTATTAGTAATTGTTAAAAAATATTAATAATTGTAAATAATTATTACCCAGGTAGCACACAAAAATTTGCCAACATTGGCCCGACGCATCGGGCCAACGTAGGGCCAACGTTGGCTGCCCATCAGGCGTACGTAGGCCCGACCAGTGGCATTTGCCAATTAAATGCCAACATTGGCCCAACGTTGGCAGGACATCGGCAAATAGTCGGCCCCTGGCCAACCATTTGCCGATGCTGATGTTTGCCGACCAAAAGCCAACGTTGGGCCTATGTTGGCATTTGGTTGGCACTGTTGGGCCTACGTTGGCAGGATGGGCAGCCTATGTAAAGCCGATGGTTGGGCCAACGTTATGCCAATGTCTCTGTGCTACCTGGGTAGTAATTGTTAAAAAAATATTAATAATTGTAAATAATTGTTAATAATTGTTAGCTTGATGTCATTTGCCACTTGCCAATTGTTAAAGGGCGACTAGCACAAAATCATGTGACCACCCCTCGACCAATCAGATCGTTGCAACTTTTCCGCGCTAGCCCCCCTTTAATTGTGTCTTAGTCTGGAGTAAACTGGAATAGTCATTACGTCCGTATCTCGGCACCGACTGGCTGACTATGCGTACACTATGCCAGTTGTTAACGGTTGTTAACCCACAATTACTGAATGGTTATTGGCAAATGGCAATTGGCAAGCTACAAGTGACAATTGGCAATTGGAAAATGGCAAATGAGAATTACAATTGGCAAATGGCAAGACATAAGTGGCAACTGGCAATTGGCAAATGGCAAATGAAAATAACAATCGGCAAGTGGCAAGACGTAAGTGGCAATTAGCAAATGGCAACCGGCAAATGACAATAACTTTAAATAACAATCGGCAACTGGCAAGACGTAAGTATCAATTGACAACTGGCAACTGGCAAATGCCAATAACTTTGAATAACAATCAGCAACTGGCAAGACGTAATTATCAATTGACAAATGACAAATAACAAATGGGAACTGGGATGTCGCACTGGCCTTCCATAATGTGTCATACATAAATGGTTCTTTACTTTTATATATATATATATATATATATATATAAATATATATATACAGTAAAATCTCTTTACTACAAATCCTGTTATAACGAAATTTTGGTTATAACCAACAAAATGCTTGATACCAAATCATCACCATACATTTCTATAGTAAAATAATCCCTATATGTGACACGATCTGCGAAAATGGGGCTTAGTGCAGGGGGTTTTAAGACCCCTTCTCCCAGTACATGTCACATATAATGAAGTTTTGGCACCAGAATTTGGATATAATGAAGTAATTTTGTCATAAATACACCTTTTCAAATGATATCAAAGTGTACAGAATACACAGGCTATATGCAATGGGGAGATCTGAGAGGTGTGAGTGGCTTTGATAGGGCTTCTTCAGCTGCCTCCCTTCTCACCTGGGTGGGTGGGGGAAGATCTGAGAGGTGTGAGGGGGTGTGTTTACAGCCACCCCTCTTCTCACCTGGCCGGCCATAGATGTCAAAGTAGGGTTGGAATAACTTTTTAACCTCCAAATTCCTTTGTTTGGTTACTACGAAATTCGTTTACCACGAATTTTTTTGCTTGTTCCAAGCACTTTGTTGTAACAGAATTTTACTGTATATATATATATATATATATATATATATATATATATATATATATATATATATATATATATAATACGTCCACTACTCAACTCTACGTCTAAGTCTAAGTCTTACTGTCACCCCTGTGGAGTGGGGACTTTCATGTGAGGGCATGAAGGAGCAGAATAACTTCATTGGGAGTCCACAAGGAGAAATTTCCTTCCATACTAACAGTGGGCATACCAGATTCGTAAAAGGCGACAAACTTGGGGTTTCTTGTGTCTTGGGGTGAGCATGTGGGCAGCTGGTGTCCATATGCGCGGGCCTGGGCTTACATGCTTGTTTTTTGCCATGGGATTCCCCCTCAGTGAACCATGTCTGAGTGATCAAAGGCCGTGGTTTGTCTGGCCCTGCCTATGGGACTAGGCAAATAAAAGAACACTTGCTATCCTTCGAAAAGAGTAGGGGAATGAAGCCCCGGTAGCGGTTTTTCCCCTCGACCCTCCTCATAGATTCGGTCATTCATCTTATAGATTCGGTCATTCATAGATTCGGTCACTGCTGTGTCGGGCAAGCAGCATATAAATACCTGTCCAAAAAGAAAAGAAAGGACTTAATGTCCGAGAAACCTTGAATGTCTGAGTTCCTTGATGGCCCCCGGACGTAAAACTAAACAAACAAACAAACAAAATACTATCACTCTCTTTCACTCTCTCTCTCTCTCTCTCTCTCTCTCTCTCTCTCACACATACGCACACTAATTCTCTCTCTTTCTCCATCCCTCTCTCTCCTGGCACACATACCCACTCTTTGTTACAGTAATGATTACATAAATATCATAGGATACACAGCTGTTACATAGGCTAGCAATTAGAGTTCCTGTCTCTGTCTAAATGCATTGTATATAAACTTGGCGAGAGCTTTGATGACATCAGTATGAGTATTGTTCATAGCAGAGATGAATTTCTCCACATCATTCAATTCATGATAGTTTTGATTTCTTTCATTCATAACATTGTCAAACAACTGTCTTGATACACTATGAGAGTCACATTGGATGAGAAAATGTATTTCATCATCTACAAGGCCACTAGAACAATATAGACAAATCCGATCACACACAGGTTTTGGGGGCCGGCAATGCCTTCCTGTTTCTATATCCAGGTTGTGAGAGCTGAGTCTAAAACGAGCTAATGCTGTATGGTGGGCTTGGTTAGGGATACAGAATAGATAACTTTCAAGCCTAAACTCAGTTTTGAATGTTTTGTATGTTCTTAGTTTTTTTCCTTCACCAGCTGATGTTATTTCATTCATTATTTGTTCTATATATTTCCTATTTATCGGTCCAGTTACAGCAGTGATAGCTTTAGGGTTGTCGGAAGTTGTCTGGTTAATCCAGAGTTGAATATATCGCTGACCTAGTGAGTTCAACAAGCATTTAACATTACTGCACCAATTTATCTGACCAGCATCTTCAAGCAAAGTTAGCTTCTTGTAACACTTACGTAGTATGTGTGACTCTGGGAGGTTTACAATTCTTTCCCAGTACCTGAGTGCTCGAATTTCCCATTGCGCTTTTAGAGGTACCCTCCCTGTATCTGCATATACTGCAGCTGTTGTTGTCTGCTTTCTAACACTCAACATTGATTTTAAGTACCTTAGGTGTATGGACTCTAGTTTATCCACCTTATTTCCCTTAGTCAGGCCCCATACCTCGCAGCCATAGTCAAGGCAGGGTCTTATCTGGACCTATGTTAACTAAACTGATAAGCTCGTTGATATTTTTGATGGAAATTTCATGTTCACAAATTCTTCATATTTGTGCAAATTAGTGATAAACTTGATTATTATAGGGTCTTAGAGCTGGGTTCTGGTGACCATGTGTAATTATCTAGTCTCTTTGTGGTGATTTTCGGGGTGTCCGGTAATACCCTCTATTTTCAGGTATTGGACGGTATTACCGGACGCCTGCATGATATATTTTTTTAGATGCTAATTTTTTTGGCTCATGAGTACTGTGAATATCCATTACTCCATCTTATTTTGTGCAGAAAGGCACCAGGGTTTGGGGACAGGTCATTTATGATGAAAATATAACTGTTAGTGGTGGAGCTATTGTGATGTTTGATTTGTCATGTTATGCTTTCCCCAAACAACAAAGAACATTGGACGAAGAATCATGCCAACGGTGATGCATATTTGGTAGTATAGTTATAAGAAGAGTATAGGTAAGCCGCATTGGATCACTCATCAATCAAATAATGTTGCAAAACACTGCCTCTATAGCTTATATTATGTATACAGTAAAATCTCTTTATAACGAACTGCTTGGGACAAACAAAATAATTCGTTATAAACGAATTTCGTAGTATCCAAATAAGAGAATTTATAGCCCTTGAAACCAGGTATAGACACTATTAAAGAAAGGGATGGGAGTTCTGTTAAATGCTATGACGTCCCTCTGAATAGGGATGCCAATCACTGGTCAATGCGAATTTGCAAATCTCCCAATTTTCAAAATTCCCAACAGGAAAAAGAAAAAATCAGAATTCATATGTGGAAGGGGGGGGGGGAGATGCCGTTATAAAGGTAGTGCTGTGACCCCCTTTTGATGTATCCCCATCCTTCCCGGCCTTACTGGGCACACTCCGACAGGTAGTTGAGGGGGGGGCGTGAGAAGTCCTATTCAAAGGCTGTGACCCCCTTTTGATGTATCCCCATCCTTCCTGGCCTTTAAACTAGGGACAGGGAGTTGGTGGTAGGGGGGGGTCCTGATCAAAGGAGCTCTAAAAACTACCACAAGACATACATTTTCAGTCAGATTTGTTTGTTGTATCCGAATTCTGGTGCCCAAACTTCGTTATATAGGGATTATTTTACTAAAGAAATGTATGGTAATGATTCGGGAACAAGCATTTTGTTTGTTATAACCGAAATTTCGTTATAACAGGATTCGTTGTAAAGAGATTTTACTGTATTTACTTTCTGACTGGAATATTTAGGTAATATAGGTATAACAGACCATTGCACGTGCAGGAGTAACTCACAGCGGGTCGGTGTACTTATATATGGCCATAATGTGTCCTAACAATAACCATAATTAAGAGCATGATTAACATGAATTAACTCTTAACTACTGCAGAGATATCGGCATAATGTAAGTTCTTAAAAATGTTACATAGATAGGCCTATTACTCTGATTTATATTGAAACATTAGTCTACAATGACTTGGACTGATGTTTTTATTAGCATCAATGTTCTGGCAATCGGCAAGGTGCTGTTTATTGAATATAGGGTGCGTTGAACCCCGGCGTTGGACCTTGCAACTATTGGGTGTTTCTGGGCATTTATCCATTTCAAGTAGGATTAATAGCCTTAGAAGTAGGTATTTAGACATACTGAAACAGCTCCAGTTGTCTGTTAGTGAATAATATAATTATAACCATTGCTAAGGGAACAAAAATTTCAAAGTGTCCGGTAATACCCTCTGTGTCCGGTAATACCCTCCAATTTCAGATTTTAGCTTCCTTGCTTTACGGCTCATAACTCTTGATCATTGAGAAACACCATAAATATCATTTTCACTCAATCTATAGCTCAAATACCAATAATGGAAGATGCAATATGTTTGGGGCTTCATGGTAGAAATTTATGGCAAGAAAATGGTAGTGAACTAAAAATGATGTCTTAAGTGTCCGATAATACCCTCCGTTATCTATTTTTCCTACTTTTTCTCCAAAATACCTAGGGCCTACTTTTTCCTACTTCTTAATTTTGCTTTGGCGCATTCAATATAAAAATACCGTTACCGTATTAAAGTTCTCTCGTAATAGCCACATCCCTCATATAAGCCGCACCCTGACTTTGGGAGAAGCTACACCAAAGCCACACCCAAGGCTTGAAAATGGGCAATTCAGTATTGTTTTATAGTGTAAAACACCCTCCTATAAGTCGCACCCCTTCTTTAGACTAATCCTATAGTATTAAGGGTGCTGTTGTAAAACTTAAGACAGGTACAGATACTGGTAACAAACATATGAAATACAAGTGGGATCCGACAAGGATAGAGACATAAAAAAAAACAAAAAAACTTTAAAAGTACTGGTACAGAATGTGAGGTTGTCAAGGAAGATCTACTCTGCTTAGCTACAAATGATATTATTGACATGGAGCAAATAACTGAGCTATACTATAAAACTTTTGATATTGCTAGTCCTTTGGGTAAAAGTGCACCTAGGAGATCACTCTCTACATTCCCTTGTAATAAATGGTATAATGATGAATGTCGTAATGCAAAGAAAGATGCTCATGAGTTCAGTAAGTCACATGACTTGCAAGTGGAAGAGAACAAAATAAGATTTGGAGTACTAAATAGAAACTATGGTAGGGTGATTCAAAAGGCAAAAAGAAATCATCTCAAGAACTCGAAACAATGTTAGAAAGTCATAACAGTAACCAGTTTTGGAAGACCTGGGGCAACTATCCCCTCCAAATGGGGCTTGGAGGGTCAACAAATTCCGCCCCGGCTTATGTACTGATCAGCCTGGTCCAAAGAGTACCAAAAGCAGGACTGGGATTTCAGCATCCATCTTGAAGGGCGCTCATTCTCTCTTTTATTCTGTCTTCTCTGTGACCTTTTCTCTACTACCCATGCTGGGTCTCTGGCATCCCCAGCCGAAAGGGGTCTGATCTTTTCTTTTCTATCCACATGCCTCCCCCAGCATGTTTCCATTGGGGGGCATGCTCCCTCCAGCATGTTTCTCTTGGAGGGCGACTTGTTTGCCGTGAGTCGCTTACTCGTGAATGGGAGGAAGAGATCCTGGCTGTCTGAGCCCCCAGAGCAACGGGGCCTAGTTTTGCTCTGGCTGGCAACACGGCAGCTTTGGCTCCTACTTCAGCTAGACGAGCAATTGGACCGTCCCGATCCAATTAATCGGCAGTCGTGCCCATGCCTCAGGATATTTAACATACTAACTACGTGTTACCACTACCTTTATTCTTTCAACAAACTTGTTCGTTCATGAAATGTCTAGTATTGTAAATACTTTATCCTGGACGGCGACGGCTTAGGGACAATTGAGTACTGTATTTTCTCATTGTTTTGCACTGAGAGGGATACATGATTACTTAAGTATGTCATTCTCGTAGTCCCTGGTGTGTGAATACACATCAACCAAATTGGGGCTCCAACATAAGCGGGTGGGGAGCGAGAATGATGAAATACTTGGATTATTAACTATGGATAATCAACTTACACCCCAAAAAACTAACCAACCATTGAAAAGAAGGAAACCAGCAACGGACAACGACTCGGACGACGAACCTCGACTAACCCAACAAATGACCTCGAACTGGCCAAAATTTGTGATCCTGGAATCTACCAGTCCAGACACACCCTTGACTAAGCTGTCCCCTTTTGCCATCCAGAAAGGCCTACAGGGGATAGCCGGCCAAGTCATTTCGATAAAGAAAACCAAGAACAATCAGCTTCTGATCGAGTGTGGCACTCGTGCACACTCTTCCAACCTCCTCAAACCAAAGCAATTCGCTGGTATAAACATCAATTCCCACCCCCACCGTTCCCTCAACTCAAGTAAGGGTATCATCCGCACTAGAGACCTTGAGGGTATGGAAGAGGAAGAGATCTTGAAAGAGCTGGCGTCTGAAGGTGTCACTGCAGTCAAACGCTTCAAAAGGAAGACTGATGACGGACTAGTAAATACCAACACGTACCTTATGACCTTTGATGTACCCAAACCTCCACAAAGGCTTAAAATTGGCTACCTGATCGTGAAAGTAAACCTGTACATTCCGGATCCTCTGCGCTGTTACCAGTGCCAGAAATTCGGACATGGAAAGAACTCTTGTCGCCTGGAACCCATCTGCTTTCGATGTGGCCAAAATGGTCATGACAACACTACCTGTCAAAACCAGGCAAAATGTGCCAATTGCCAGGGCGACCATTTGGCCATATCAAAGTCCTGCCCAGTATGGAAAAAAGAAAAGGAAGTTCAAACAAAAAAAGCTGAGAACAACATCTCCTACCCTGAGGCGAGGAAGTTGGTTGAGGCTTTGAACCCACCGACACCAACCTGGTATACGACTAAGAAAAAGTTTACATCGGTAGAAATTCAGACCGACGAGACCCACAACTGTAAAATCAAGGCGCAAGCTACAACAAGCAGTTCAGTTGGAGTCGTCACTGATTCAGAGAAACCAAGATCAAACCCACAGAAGACAACTGGTAGTAAAACCGCACCAAAGAATGACCAGCAAACAAACAGAAATCAAACAAACAAAGGAAACAGAGCCAGCAGAAGCAATAGTCAGAAAGCAAACAAGCCCCAGCGTAGTAGCAGTGGCCAACCACCCCAATCGGGTGATCGCACCTGCCCTACCCAGAACAGATTCAACTCACTAGAAATAGATATGGAAGAGAGTGGCCCAGTCCGCTGCTCCTCATCACCTAAAGGTCCTAATAGACCTCCCTCCCCTATCCACCACCCGGTATGATAAGTGGAGGAATCATTCAGTGGAACTGTCGTGGCTTTCGAGCCAACTTCAATGAACTCAAAATATTATGCCAACAATTTAACTCACTAGCATTTTGCCTACAAGAAACCTATCTAAAGGACACAGATGTTATATCACTTAAAAACTTCAAAACCTATAACACGCTCGGGCCAGATGGTGATAGAGCCACTGGTGGCACCTCAATCTTGGTCCGTTATGATGTCTTACATAGCCCACTACCTCTCACTACAAACCTCCAAGCAACTGCCGTTACAATTACTCTAGATAAAACCTTTACTCTTGTCTCCCTTTATATCCCACCAAGATCACCTGTCACTCTGCAAGATTTCGTCCAACTGACGAACCAACTCCCAACCCCATTTATGATCCTAGGGGACGTGAATCGGCATAACCCCATATGGGGTGGAACTTCAACTGATGCTATAGGACGCACCATAGAGAATTACCTAGCTCAAAACTCTTTGGGTCTTCTAAATGATGGCTCAAATACTTATCTTCATCCGGGACATGGTACATACAGCGCCATAGACCTATCAATAGCTGATCCGTCCCTCCTCCCAGACTTCTCATGGAAAGTCTTGGATGACCTCCATGGAAGTGACCACTTCCCCATCCTTTTACAATTACAAGAGCCCAATATTGGAAAAAGAGAACCCAATTGGAAATTGAACAAAGCTGACTGGAACACATTCCAATCATTGTGCCAGGACAAACTCAATACCCAGGTCACAATTGAAAGTTTCACTAGCACACTACACTCTATAGCAGAAAAGACTGTACCAAAAACATCAACATCACCAAAACGTCCAAGAAACCCCTGGTTTGACAATAACTGCAAGAACGCCATCAAGGCACGCAAAAAGGCTTTGCGCAAATTCAGTTCCAACCCTACAGCTGAAAACCTGGCAAATTTTAAAATCAAACGGGCGCAGGCTCGTCGCATCGTAAGTGAAGCAAAGAGTGCATGTTGGAAGAAGTACGTATCTAGTATTTCTTCACGTACACCCATTGGCAAGATCTGGTCAATGGTCCGCAAAATAAAAGGCAGAAGTGCCGGGTCTAGAGTCCAACATCTTGTCAATGGGAATCAGCTGTTGACTAGTCCTATGGACATAGCCAACAAACTAGCTGAAACGTTTGAGTACTACTCATCCTCTCAAAACTGTAGCCAACCTTTCCTCAACACCAAAGTGAAAGAAGAAAGAAAGCGTCTGAAATTCCATTCAACCAACCTTGAGAAGTACAATCAACAGTTCACAATGCAGGAACTAAGGAAATCTCTACGGAGGTCTCACAACACTGCAGTAGGACCAGATAAAATACATTATGAATTTTTAAAACAATTACCTGTATCCTCACAAGAAGTACTCTTAGAACTGTTTAATCAAATATGGGAAAGTGGCGACCTGCCAACATCATGGCAAGAATCCACAGTAATACCCATCCCAAAACCTGGCAAAGATCATACAAAACCAACAAACTATAGACCAATAGCATTGACAAGCTGCTTATGTAAGACCATGGAACGAATGATTAACGACAGACTAGTGTGGGTTCTTGAGAAGAACCATGCGATCTCTGACCGCCAGAGTGGGTTCAGAAGAGGTCGGAGCACCCTTGATAACCTAGTCAACCTCGAAGCCTATATCAGAGATGCCTTTGTTAGAAAAGAACATGTCGTCGCTGTTTTCTTTGACCTAGAAAAGGCGTACGACATGGCATGGAAACATGGCATCATGAGAGACCTGTATGAAATGGGTTTCCGTGGACGCCTGCCCATTTTTATTTCAAACTTTATGGCTGACAGACGTTTTAAGGTGCGAATGGGAACATACCTATCCTTGGAACACAAACAAGAACTGGGTGTTCCACAAGGAAGTATACTCTCAGTCACTCTGTTCAACATCAAATTTAACAGTGTTGTGAAGGCAATTCAACGAGACATGCCATGTAGTTTGTATGTGGATGACCTCCTCATATGCTACAAGGCCAAACACATGCACACAATAGAACGGCAGCTTCAACTCTGCCTCAATAACATCCGAGACTGGTCAAACAAAAATGGTTTTAAGTTTTCCCAATCAAAAACAGTTGCTGTGCACTTCTGCCAGCATAGAAAACTTCACCCAGATCCTGCTCTCACATTAGACGGGAACCCAATCACTGTGGTAGAACAGACCAGGTTCCTGGGCATGCTATTTGACAAACGTTTGAACTTTGTACCACACATGACAGACCTTAAGGCCAGGTGTACTAAGGCCCTTGATCTGCTGAAGGCTTTGGCCAACACAGATTGGGGCTCAGACACTACTGTTCTACTCCAGCTATATAGAGCACTTATACGATCAAAACTTGATTATGGCTGCCAAGTATACGGTTCGGCAACACCATCTAGCATCCAAATGCTTGACCCAGTACACCGTCAAGGTTTACGTTTGGCACTTGGAGCTTTCAGGACCTCCCCATATGAAAGTCTGTATGTTGAGAGCAATGAACCATCACTAGAACTTAGGCGCACAAGACTCTCATTACAGTATGCAACCCGACTGAAGACAAATCGTTCTAACCCAGCCTACAAGTGTGTCTTTGAACCTGAAAACAATCAGCTGTACAATGATAGACCAAGAATTGCCAAACCTCTCGGTGTGCGAATACGAACACACCTAACACAACTAGAAGTGGACTTGACAATGTTGAGTCCAACCCATATCCCAGAAATACCACCCTGGCAGCTGATGTCCCCACATGTAGACTTCAGCCTAGCCGTGACCACAAAAACCGGAACTTCGCCAATTGAATACCATACCAGATATGCAGAAATACGCTATAGCTTCCCTCATCATGTACCTTTCTACACAGACAGCTCAAAGGTTCAAGAAAAAGTGGCAGCTGCTGCAGTTGGAGCTGGTAGAAGAGTAGCTGCTCGCCTGCCAAACCATAGCTCCATTTTCACTGCGGAAGGCTGTGCTATATTCCTTGCATTAAAGCGCATAAAAGAGTCCCTAGGGAAACAGTTTATTGTATTCAGTGACTCAAAATCATGCTTAGAAGACCTGCACAATACCAATCTCGACCATCCAGTAATAGTGAAGATACTGAAAGGCCTCATCGGGTTCAAACAGGCCGGATATGACATCCGGTTCTGTTGGCTCCCTGGCCATGTGGGCATCAAGGGCAATGAGGATGCCGATAAATTGGCTAGACATGCACTTGATTACCCGCAACAACCATGCCCTTTACCATCATCAGACTTCAAACCAGTAATCAAGAAATACACTGAGGACCTGTGGCAAACACAATGGGATGAAAATCCCAATAATAAACTGTTCTCGATTTGCAAGTCTGTCAAGGAGAAAAGACATCACATTCCTTCAAATAGAAAAGATCAAACAGTCATATCACGCTGTCGTATTGGACACTCCAGATTGACCCACTCCCATCTCCTCAAAGGAGAAAACGCTCCAGCATGCATAGCATGTGATGAAGATCTCACTATTAAACACCTCCTCTTGGAATGCACTGATTTTACACCTATTAGACAACGCTTCTACCAAGCAGGTAGTCTAAGCGACCTTTTTAACACCATCAGACCTGATCGCATTACAGCTTTCCTCAAGGAAGCTGGCCTTTACACCCTTATCTAATTACCTTTCAAAATGTATGTTATTGAAAAACACATTACTACTTTATACCACAGGAAAAAAGAAAAAAAAGAAAAAAAAAAAAAAGGCTGGTCCGTCGGTGTCAGGATAATGTGACCGACCGGGTGATGTGTCTACAGTTTGCGACATGTTACCTGCGTGAGGCAGCACGATAAAGAGGGGCCTTGAGCCACGAGTGGTATTTCACCACTACGAGCCGTGTCCTACTGCTACAAGCAGACTCATAAATATATGCACGCGCGCACACACACACACACCCACTCATATACGCAAACCCGAGGTAGGCCCGCAGCCTACCATTACTATTGAATAGTTTAAAATTCTTGAATGTCTGAGTTCCTCGATGGCCCCCGGACGTAAAACTAAACAAACAAACAAACAAAAAAAATCTTCAGTCTTCAATCCTTTTTTATGTTATTCTCTATTTCCTTCTTCTTAAAACAATGACTTAAACCATTACTATTTGAGTATAAAACTTAACTAAAATAGTTCCCTAAAACATGTTTGACCGCCATGGATATGACCCTAGCTGTCGAAATGGCGTAAAACAACTACTTACCTACCTACCTACCTGGGGCAACTATAAGCAGAAGCCTAGTCACAATGATATACCCCTCGTTAAATTTGTGAACTGTTTTGAACTTCAGCAGACCCCCCCCCCCAAATACTGAATATTTTAACTATAATTACATGACAAATCTAGAAAATACAGTATGCAAATATTATTTTAAATATGACTCAGACATACTGGATGAGACTGTGGAATCTCTATTGGACTCTCCTTTTACACAGCAGGAGATCAAGTATGCTATTAGACGAATTAAGACCAACAAAGCTGTTGGTACTGATGGAATTCCCTCTGAATTTCTAAAACATGGTGGAGAAAATTTAGTGGATGTCCTACATGTTATTTTCAACTGTATATCCTTCTGACTGACAACTTTCCCCGTCACTGGGCAGAGGGTATTATCAGTCCACTCCACAAAAAAGGTGACCGCGATAACCCTGAGAGGAATATAACAATGCATGAATAGCACCTGTAAACTTTTTGAAATCCTTTTAAATAACAGACTGAAATTTAATAATGAGATGTTTGTTTCCTGTCCAGAGGCCTGGTGGAATTATTTTGAGAATGGGAAAATTTTTTTCTTGAGTTCTAAAAAAAAATTCTTTTTTGTCTATTAGCACAAGAATCTAGTATTTCAATCACTGCATCCTAGAACGCAATGACAAATTCACGCCATCCCCACTTGCGATGTTCGTGACAAATAAAAATCTTTTCCAAAAACAAAATTTTCCCCTCACTCCCTCATGGGTCTGAAAAATCCCACCTGTATTCTTTTACTTGTTTTAAGTACCAGTACTGCCTCCTGCTACTCAAGTTATTATTAGAATACAAGTTAAAGCAAGAACAATGGATACTGAAAGATTAGACTCTGCAGAAAGACTAGACAGGCAGCCTGCAAGCAACTTGTCTAATATGATAAGAGACTACCAGGTCCTCTTAAAGTTCATTTAGTCCAACTTGTATTGTGTATTCTCCAAAAGGTTTCCTAGCCTTATTTTGTGCTAGAAATGTCTCCATTGATTAGAAAATTATTTATATATACGATTAGACTTCTGTTTGTTATAGGTTTTATTTGTATTATTATATTCCTTACTGTAATTTTCAAGTGTAGTCTTCATATATATATAGATAATATAATACTAGAGAATAGAAACCATAGTTTTTCAAACTTTCACAAAGCCTCTTTTGCCTTTACAAGGCAAAAGTCTAGAGTACCATAAATTCTCTTGTATAAGCCGCTGCTTATACCAGAATCCAAATCAAAATTAGGCTTATAGGATTGGCCCAAAGTCAGGGTGTGGGTTATATGAGGTTTTTTTATACCATAGAACAGTACTAAACTATCAATTTTCAAGCCCCAGTTGTGCCTCATAGCCTCCTTTCAAACTCAGGGTGCGGCTTATACCAGGGATGAGGGTTATACGAGAGAATTTACGGTAGTGGGGATTGGATTAAAATGGTTATAGGGTATGAATTGAGCTATAGTAATGGGTCAATCGGCGACCTGTGGATAGTAGTTTTATGGAGTGAAGGTTGTGGATCTGATGGTTTGGATGTGCAGGCATTCACAGGTTCAAATAGATGGGGAATTTCAGTCAGATGGAGAGGAGGGGTCACCACAGAGAGAGTGATAGACAGCGGTCCACATATAGAGTGATATTGTGACATACCCTCTGTGTAGTACATGAATACGTTGTACAAAAACTTTGTGTCTTAAGTAAGTTCTATAGAGGGGTTTCACAAAATTAGTACCTCACAGATCTTGCTGAGGCAAAACTTTTGCCATAGACTTATCATTACAAGTTTCACCTGTTACCGTAAACTCCCGCGTATAAGACGCGTCCTCTAGGCCAAACAAAATGCTGGGGCGTCTTATAGCTTTCTCTCAAGTTGGGGGTGCGTCTTATACGAGGGGTAATTTTACTATAGAAATGTACTAATCTTACAAATTTCAGCCTTAAAATGTGCGTCTTATACGCGAAATTGCATGTGCTAAGTTTGGGGTGCATCTTATACGCGCAGCGCGTCTTCTACGCGGGAGATTATGGTAGTGTGCCGAAACAACTAGCCAATTTCTCAATCTCAATCTGGGATCAGTAATCCCAATACATTGGCAACAATTTATGACAAAGAAACAATTTACTGTTTTATTTCACACATTGTGCTCCAACATGGCCACTGTACATCATTTTGACGTAGCAGACTCACAGTAAATGCCTTCATGAAACCACTGTATATCATGTTTTCATACAAATGATACAGGTACAAACTGAGCACTATTTAAATATGTTCTGGAATATTATCCTATTATTATATGAGAGAATTTACGGTAGAACATGTATAAGCCTTTCAATTCTGAGGATAAATAGTTTTGTTACACATGCATTGTTTATTCTACATATGTCCTACTTTTTCTTATATTTTCCTACTTTCGTCCTACTTTTTGAAAATTTTCAGTCCTACTTTTTCAAAGGGGTCTGTCGGACACCCTGCCTAATAGAATCATATCATTAAAGATTGTTAGACCTATAACTTATATTAAAGTGTTGACCCCCCCCCCCCCAGGTTAGTCACAGAGAGACCCTATTGCCACTATACCAGTGTACGTTTAGGAGTTGGGTGCCGATCCAACTACCCCCAGTGGGCCAGTGTGAAGGTTTTCCGGGTATTGGGTTTTGCCCCCCCCCCCCCTCCCGCCCACCAAGGGGATCTTTTTCACAATGACCCTACCCCCCCCCATATATCTAAACAACCCCCCCCCCCCCCCACATGGGCCCTGGCCCTAAGCAATAGGCCCTACTGTAGCCCTACCGGTAATCTTAGCCTAAGATGGAACAATTTTTTAAAACAGGTAAATTTATTTTGACCCCGCTTTGGGGTCGTCCATAAATCATGTCACCTTTTTTGGCCATTTTCAACCCCACCCCCACCCCCTGTCACACTTTGTCACACTGAACCAACACCCCCCTAAAAAATAATGTAACACCTGGCTGGACCCCCCCCCCTTCAGCCATACTATCAAGCAGAATAACGGGAAATTGGGCCCCGTTAGCTGCCCATGTGCAGTGACACTGACAGTGAAATTTAAAATATTTGGGATTAATTGTGAACCAAATAATCATACTCCAAGCTCTAATACCATAAATTCTCTCATATAAGCAGTGGCTTATACCAGAATCCAAATAAAAAAAAGGCCTATAGAATCTGCCCAAATTGAGGGTGCGGCTTATAGGGGGGTAATTGATTCTATAGAACAGTACTAAAGCATCAATGTTCAGCTCTTAGATGTGCCCTGTGTCTTCCTCTTAACTCAGGGGGCGGCTTATACCAGGGATGCGGCTTATATGAGAGAATTTACGGTAGAACTAGAAGGCCAGGGAGGGCTTAGGATACTGTCCCTACACCGTCCATCAGTGACTCACGGCTGTCAGTCAGCCGTGAATCGGTAATTTTGTTTGTGTATACAAAGATGCCTTAGCGCATGCCATGATTTTGCGTGCTTGAGGCGCGTTACTAAGTGTCCGGGGGAAGGCAGGTGATGGAAGTCTACAGGTTCATCTGTCACACATAGCTGCATAGCTCTACCTGACACCTTCCTAGTAATGGACCTGCATTGTATTTGTACTAGCCAAACTATTTCTGGCCAGACCGTCAGCTTATATGGGGGTCAAACAACACACCCTAGGCTACCCTCTACCCTAAGCTGACCATAACTACATATGGTCTATAGGCACCCCATAGGGAGCAGGGGTAGTTTAATTCAATATTATACACCAGATACCTTTATGAATGAATGACCATCAGATCATTGAATATGCATATATATGTCATGTAATTCGTTTGCAGTGACACCAAGATAAGTTTAGGTAGATTCCAGGGGTCCTTTACAAACATAGGGTTCCTCTTGTTGGTGTCATGGTCTATACACAGTCTCGAGTTTTAGCTGAATTTTCCAGCGCCTCTCTCACCAGGGAGGGGGGCACACAAAAAAATTGACTATTGTCTAGGGGACATAAATAATTTTGGCGCATCTGCACGAAAACTCACCACCTTCATTATTGGTGCTCGTATATAAATTACTATGAACTCTCCCTAATGATGCATTCATGTACCGGTACATGAATGCAACAATGGTACACACCAGTGGCACTGGCGGTGCTGCACTCATGCACCATGCCATTTCAGGTCCGTGACCATGCTCAGCATTGTGAATAGACAAGGGAGAAAGAAGACTCGTATAAAGGTATATACCAATACGCACATTAAACTAAAGATGTTCCAATGCAGCACTGCCGAATATGCAGTATACTTTAATGTCAGCACTGCATTTTGGGTCTTAATCCTCAAAGGTTATAGACAGCTTAGGGTGTAACATGCCTTTTAATATACTGGTACTGGTATCTTTAATAAAAATCGATATAACTGTGACCCCAGCTGCGACATGGAGCTACAAAAGATGCACTATAAATAGACACAGAAAGTAGAAAGTTTAAAAGTGATATGTGCCCAAGAGATGTGACATTGTCACCATGATTGCACAAATGCAAATTAGTGAGTAGATGCACCTTGGGATGCACAGCTACCAGGCCGGTACGACGTTTGTGCATCATGTCAGTCCTTCCCAGCAAATCTGTGTCAACTTTTGTCATGCTGCGCCCGCCTCACCCCATGCGCTCTTAGGAATTGACGCGTGGGTGATCACGGACCATGACAAGATGTGACGCATGCGTGAACATCCCAACCCAATTTGTGAAGTTGAGTCAACATGTGTGAACCTTCACCAACAATGACACATGATGACACATGTGTCATCACACATTATCACACACACTGACACATGGGTCATAACACAGTATCACATATATTGACGCATAGACTAATTTGTGGGTGGGGGATAGGCAGGGGGGGGGGGTTGCAGGTGGTTGTGGATTTCTGATATTTCATAACTTTATTAACATCAATTCAGCTGTTCATGCTGGTTCCCATTGAAGATATCTCTCCTCTGCATGTCATGTGTTGCCCACTTTGCTTGAAAATGGATCTATGAGATTCTGTCAGCAGTGTGAGTTGAATTATCCTTGTATCAGTCTTGAGAATGCCTGTTGAAATGATAAGAAATGGTCATAAACAAACAGCAGCAATCTAATTTTGACCACCCACTCACATCCAAGTTGATAAACAATGACCACTCCCATATGGCAGCCTGAATCCCCCAGAATTTCCCTGAGCCTTGCTCACATAGAAAGTTCTACATTAATTTGGGGTGTTGAGACAAATAGCTGAATTCAGCAACAAGATAGATGTTCAGGGATTGTAGATAATATCAATGTGTTACTGTATAAATGCTTATCACATAGGATTTCAAGTCAAATCAATCTAGAACTGTGTGACCACCTACCACAAGATCTGTTCTCCATGGCTGCCTCTGCCTGACTGTTTTGAAAGCAGGAGGAGAACAAAGGAATGGGAGGGAAATTTGAAATGGACCAATCAAAACACAGAATAGTACATAATGTCATTGTGCATGAAGTTCTGTCATGGTGGGTGAGAGTTGGCGAATCTTGACGCATGCTCACATCTTCTCACACAGTCTGTCCTGCTAATGTTGGACAAAGTATCTGCCCCTATTATCACTCAATACAGAGTTTTTTAACCAGCCTATGAAGAGTTCCTGTATATTTGCTCTAATCAGCTGTGACCTAGCTGATCAGTAGACATTAAACCTTCATATCCCATCAAACCAGGACAAACAGATACTTAGATATCATGTAAAACATATGCAATTCCAATTCAGTGCTATGTCCCATAGGCAAAACAAATGAGCTATTATGTCTAATGTATGCACTAAATCACATATACTTGGCTATCATTATGTTCCTGATTCATATGTATTTCATGCCATGTAAGAAAGGAACTTGCTCTGTGAAACATAAATTCTCATATTGACATTTACTCAATAGGCCCACTCTGCAAAGTACAAGCCATGAGAATCCATACAGTTTCCATAGTCTCTTATTGTTGACGGCTTGGTGAAGAAATGTCATGCTAGGTGAGAGTTGACAAGTATTGACACATGTTGACATGTGTTCACCCTGGTCCCCTCACATCTTTATTGAAGTAAGTGAAGACATGTGAAGCTGCCTGAGAGTTGACAAGTATTGACGAATGCTCACCCAGTTCCCATCACATCCTTATGGAAATGAGTGAAGACATGTGAGGTTGGGTGAGAGTTGACAAGTATTGACACATGTTGACATTTGCTCACCCAGTTCCCCTCACATCTTTATGGAAATGAGTGAAGACATGTGAAACTGTGTGAGAGTTGACAAGTATTGACACATGTTGACACTTGCTCACCCAGTTCCCCTCACATCTTTATGGAAATGAGTGAAGACATGTGAAGCGGTGTAAGAGTTGACAAGTATTGACACATGTTGACGCATGCTCTCTCAGGTTTTACTGAAGTAAGTGAAGGTTTGTCAAGCTGAGTGAGAGTTGACATTGTATCACACAAAATGATATTATTCGTTATCACTCAATGTACTGACACATTCCTCACCCAGCATGACTCATGTTCACTAGGATTTGCTGGGTTCGTACATAATCAGTTATCCTGGAGGATCAATATGAGTCATGAATTCAGCCATCGTGACTAAAAGACAATGGTCATTTTCAAGTGCAATGATACATTAAAATTCAAAGCAGCCCCCTACCAGCAGAGACATACCAGTGCCGGTATTGATAGCCTAGTGTCAATCCATTGAATCAATATCGTACCAGCATCTTCTCTTTTTTCAGCTAATAGCTTTTTGTACCGGCACACACCATGGTAATGGTTTTGCAATATAAAAGCACTTCAATTTATATTAGCATGCACTAAAACATGCGCATATAATATAAAAGCACTTCCATTCATATTATCATGCACAAAAACACACTGGCTTTGCCGTGCCTCATGCCACTTTTCCCGCAAGAAGTGAGGCAAAAATAAAATCAAATTGGTTGTTTCATGTAACCTGACCCTACCTAGCAAAACTGAGCCGACCCTCATTTTTTTCTTCTCCACTTTTGAAGAAATTATAGGTTTTTTTAGGCAAGTTTTCAGTCAATTTAGTTGTCCATGAGTCACCGTGACTCGTCCTTGAGTTGCCGTGACTCGTCACGAGTCTTTGTGGCAGTTAAAAAAAAATAAAAATAAAAAAAAAAATCCGACCTACCCTTACTTAATTTTTTCAGCATGTTACCTGAAACAAATGATTTTTTTGGCCTGAACCATAAAAGACTTTATTATATGGCAATCTCATTTAACATTACCCGTACTGGTATTTAGCAAATGCCCTAAAACCTTGCATGTAAGCTGCAGTTTGCCAAAATGAGATGAGTCAGCATTAAAGGTTTGCAGGGCCCTTCCGAATTTGAGGTGTGACAATATATCTAATAATTATATCTAACTTACCCATATTCTAAAACTTAGCTCAGAGTAAATCATGCATGGAGTTGAACCCTTATGTTGTATTCAAACATAGAGATATGTACCTCCATGATTCAACACAATTTACCGAATATGCTATAATTGGCTCAGGGTCCCCCTGAGTCTACACCGCCGGGTTGGCGGTGGCGTTAAAAAATGAACAAAAGTTAATTTTTCATTTTACATTTTCTATAGGAAATAGAAGTTATACATTAATTAAATTGTTATAAACGATTAGTTCATATATTTGTCTGTATATTGATGCAAGAAAAAAAAACTAAACATGCACTCATCTATTTACCATGATTATTTTCAAATAAATAGTAGATCGATTTTTAATGATTCTCCAATCCACTTCCCCATAGGCTTAGATCTCGGTCCGACTTTTCTCTCTTTATTCTCACATAGACTAAACAAAAGCGTTTAGAGACGCTTTTGTTCAATCATATAAGAATAAAGAGAGAAAAGTCACTAACTCCAGGTTAATTGACATTTGACTTGCTCAAGTGAATAGATTTATGAGCGAGGGAGATTTAGGAGTGAGGGGGCTAGGTGTCCAGGAGGGGGGCAGGTTTCCAGGGGACAGGTGTCCGGGGCCAGCAGGGGGCCAGCATTCCAAGGTGTTCAGTCAGATAAGATTATGCCAGATTGGTGTCAGTACATGTATAGATAATAGTCTATTTGTAAGTAATTAGTCAATATTTCGCAAGTGCTGATTCCTGTGACCCTACAGGGTTGATAGAGGGTTTTACGGTACCTACCCTGAGCCTTCTATGCTTCAATGCACAACGCCCAATTTTTCACAATACCAAGGAGGTCTAGTTGGGGGGTCCCATGACACAGGTCGATGTATGAAATGGGCATGTAACATATTACAACATTTTTGTTTTCCCATGTCTTTGTTACTAAGGGAGTGATCATTTTTTAACAACGGGGGAGGGGGGGCTGGTGGGTTTGTGCTTGAGAATGTGTCGTTTTAGCCTATAGTAGCATGCAGGCCTTTTCACTGAAAATGGATGAAATTATTTTGACCCCTCCCCCCTCTCAGAGGGGGGTTGAAAAAAAAAATTTGACCTTCTCCGATCAAGGAGTCAAAAAAATTCTGACCCCCCCCCCCTCAAACCCACCAGTGAGTGAGTGAGTGAGTGAGTAATAGATGTTTAACGCCATTTCGACAGCTGAGGTCATATTCATGGCGAGAACTACATTACACAATTTCACAGAGGAATGTGTCAGTGCCCGCACATATGTGCACCACACACATCCTGAGGGGATAGGAAAGATGAGAAATAGACCCTTTTAAGTGGGCTAGGGAGGCCCGAAACCCACCAGTCCCACCCCTCCCAAGTTGTTAAAACAATGATCACTCCCTAAGCTCCATGTCACATATCTTATGTAACTCGATTTCTCTTACTGCATGTCCACTCCCTGCAAGTTAACCCCCATTTAAGAAAAGGCCATGTCGCCCTTTCAATTTTAGGGATCTAGACCCATTGCCGTGTTATCAAAGACCAGATTTCTATACCTACAGGTTACCCAGTGGTGCACTCCTCAGACTTTGTGACATTAGAGGTGATAGGTAACTACAGCCTGCTCTACACCATTAAGGGTTCAGACCCCAACCTTCAGCCCTACCTGTTAGCTGCACACCTCGATGTCGTAACAGCCGACATCGACACATGGGAAGAGTCACCGTGGGACGCTAATATTAAGGATGGTTTTATCTACGGTCGTGGAACCATCGACTTCAAACAGGGCATTTTTGTAAGTCCCAGCTTTTAATTTTGAATAAATAATAACCAACCCTAATAGATGCCTGTATTGAATAAAATATTTAACTTTTAGATCTACACAGTGCATTAATGTGTCATGCCCATTTGTTCTCATGATGCATTAATGAAAGCCTGGGTAGTATCTCATCAATGCTGTCTCATTACACACATATGGAAACCGTCACTGATATCCAACTTAATCCATCTTTTGAAAAAAAAAATCATTGACAAATATGTAATTTTCTATACGTTTAGGGAATTATGGAAGCCCTAGAATTTACACTCAAGCGCGGAATCATCCCTAAACGACCATTTTACATTGCATATGGTCACGATGAAGAGGTAAGGATCACCATTTCCAGCAAGTGTAATATATGGGCAGCAAGGTTATACAAAACCTTTGTCATTTATGATTTGTAATTATGGAATTGTGCTAGATAACTGTTGTATACGGATGATATCCCTAAGTGTTATGCACGCACAGTGCATTCACAGATTATCTAGCTTTCTCTTGAAGTCTGAGCCAGATCTCTGGTTTGGTTATAGTACCAGCATTTTTCTTCATAAATAGGTAGCCTATTAAACGCAGAGATTCATGAATAGATATGAGAGAGTAAAAGGTTACTTGCACAATTTTCCCCTCTCAGATAACTTGAAGATTATGTTTTTTGATGTGTCATAATTTCGGCCCTCAGGTATCAGGGCATGATGGTGCAGGGCAGATAGCGAGTGTCCTGGAAGCCCGCAAGGTGTCGTTGGCTTTCGTCCTGGATGAAGGTCTGACGGTGTTGGATGGGTTTATACCGGGTCTTAAGACACCTGTTGCAGGGTTAGTATACAACTACCGTAAAGTTCTACCGATGTCAAATTGCATGTATGCCTCTGTACTACTCACATCAGTAGGCCTACGTTTTGGTTGTGGTAATGATAAAAATATAGGCCATAACCCTACACAACTTTGGGTAAATAAATACATAATTACACCATTTAATGTTGATAATATAATTCTAAATTTGATTGTGTGTGTTACTACAGTATAGGAACCTCAGAGAAGGGATATATGACAGTGCGTCTCAGTGTAGAACAGGAAGGTGGCCACTCCTCCATGCCGGGGAAGGAGTCGTGTATTGGCATTCTCAGTCGCGCAGTCACACAGTAAGGACATTCTGTTTTAACAGTTTTAAGCTGTCATTGAATAAGAACATCAATGAAATCTAATTGTTAGAGTACCAGTAAGTTTATACAAATATCATTACCTTAAATCCGCTGATACCACTGAATCACAATGATAATTATTATGAAGTCTCAATGTAAATGCTATATTTTGTAATACTGGTATTGAGAAATTCCATTTATCTTTATTCACAAATATAGATTGGAGGAAAATCCCCACCCAAGTCGCTTTGGTACAGGTCCAGAAATAGCCATGTTTGAATACATCGCTCACAGGGTTAGTTTTAAGGGTAACATTGTAGACCACCCACAGACATAGATTTCTTTGTAAATTACTGAATTACAACCGTTTGTAAATTACTGAATTACAACCGTTATATATGGTAGAGATATTCATTGACCTTGGTTATTAGGTCAATTGTAAGACCCTAAGGCACCTACGCAACACCAGAAGTAACTCACAGATATTATTAAGCTGGGGGCTGATAGGGCCCACCATGCACCCCCCCCCCCCCACATCCCAACGCACCAGGTATTTTTTCGATCCTTAGGGTCCCCTGAACAAGATTCAAGATGTTAACATTGATTATCTTGGGATGCACTACTGGTTTTTGACCATTATCCATGTGCGGGTTCAGACCACTTTTGAGTCAATTTTGCTACCATGTTATTCAAGGGGTATGCTCGATCCCTAAGCTCTAAGACTATCTTACCTTGTCTGGAACCTGAAGCTATTGGTCCTTTTGGAAAGAAGACATGATAGGCTTTTTATTAAGCCCTAGTACATGTTTTTAAGTTCAGATTTGAGTGTACCACACAGTCGGGAAGACAGAAGATTGAAATCACAAAGGTCCTTTTTTAACTGAATATTTTAAATGCACTCCAGATACATGTTTAAAATTAAAACTTGTTCTTATCCCCATCTAACCACAATATCTAATATGATTTATGTAGGCCAAACCTTTCTGAATTATATGAGACATTTTACAGCATTCCTTGTTGACTGACTTATGTTATTGCGTTGGAAGTGAAGACACTACCTTGAGCCAATACGATGCTGTTCCATTTCAATAATCTCCCTTTTTACCTAAATGGATGTTTTTCCATGCTAAATCATTACCAATTCTCCTGACTCATATGTAGAAAAGGGTGCTGATCAAGAATATACGTGTTTCTACTTCATAAAATTTAATGGCGAGGCTGTATATTGCTGAAAATCAAAATGGCCGACAATAGATTCAAATGTCACTTTGATTTACATATATGTGCAGTCTAGAAAGTATCTGGTGGGTCCTACCCCCTATAAATCAGCTTAGTAGAATACAGTGGTGCTTTTTTTTTGTTGCTAGGTGGTTTGGTTGCCTAGCAACAGTAGCTTTGCATAGCAACCAAGCCTGAAAATATGCTCGAATGTGCATATCTGCATGGTTTCCTTTTCAGCAACATACTCCCCTGATGTAGAAACAGGTATATTCTTAATCAGCACCCTTTTTTACGTAAGAGTCAGGAGAATTGATAAAGATTTAACATGGAAAAACATCAATTTAGATAAAGGGGGAGGTTATTGAAATTGAACAGCATCATATTGGCTCAAGGTAGTGTCTTTGCTTCCAAGGCAATAATGTGGGTCATAGTCAACAAGGAATGCTGCAAAATGTCTCATATTACTCAGAAAGGTTTGACCTACATAAATCATATTAGATATTGTGGTTAGATGGGGATAAGATAAGTTTTATACATGTTAAAAAAGGAACTTTGTGATTTCAATCTTCCGTAGTCCCGACCATCTGGTACACTCAAATCTGAACTTAAAAACATGTATTAGGGCTTAATGAAAAGCTTATCATGTCTTCTTTCCAACAAGACCAATAGCTTCAGGATCCAGACACGGTATAATAGTCTTAGAGCTTAGGGATTGAGCATACCCCTTGAATAACATGGTAGCAAATTTGACTCAAAAGCGGTCTGAACCCACGAATGGATAATGAGCAAAAACCTGTAGTGCTACCCAAGATAATCAATGTTAACATCTTGATTCTTGTTCAGGGGACCTAAAGGATCGAAAAAATACCTGGTGTGTTGGGATTTGGAGAGGGGGGTGCATGGTGGGCCATATCAGCCCCCGGCCTATATAGTAATGTATCGCACTGACCCTTCTGCCAAGTCCCAAGTTTGTGAATGAATGAACTCCATACAGGAGCATGATGCACAACTGCATTGCCAGTAAGTTAATCGCTGGCACTGCATTTTTACTACAGGGCAGCCAAAGACCATGGTGCATTTAAACATAGTTATTTATAAGCAAAGCTTTATTCAATCATTCCACGACATGAAGAAGTGATAATAAATGACGATTGAATTATGATTATCTATTTTTTTCAGTTTCCATTCCCCATGAGGGTAGTAATGTCTAACCTATGGTTATTTGGCCCTCTCGTGTCAAAGTAAGTCCATGCACATTTTAACGTCCTGAAAACATCTAAAAGTTCATGTTGGTTATTAGATTTTATTGATAGAGTAATGAAAATGTTCATAAAATATATCAATTCAAGCAATAGATTGTATATGTAAAATCAAGCTATCAATCATGAAACATTTTTTATTCTCTAAAATGAACAAAATGTAATGTGTGACCTACAAGGCCCACACAGACAAATGCTTCCTCTACTCCCGTAATGCCTCGCATAGAAGGTGCACTTTGAGTTCATTCCAGACCTTTTTAGATATGCTGTACTTGATTTGAGAAGTTAAGTAACATTGTATGATATCCTTACCTAGAAGGCACATCCTGACTTCAGGTAGATTCTATAAGGTGCAGGAGGTGCTCTCATTGTGTATAAGCTGTGTACACAAGGTATTAAAATTATTCAGAAGTTATACAACAAGTAATAGTAAATATGTTAATTCAGATTTATCATTTCAAACAGGATTCTTTCTAACAAACCTACAACTAATGCGCTCATCCGGACAACCACTGCTGTCACACAGTTCCAGGCAGGAGTCAAGGTTAGCACACACTTTCACCCTATAGTATCTCACATATTAGCCGGGGTGTATACGCGAATGAGAGACCCACTGAGACTCAGGTTGTTTCTTATATGAGCGATATATATTCTATAGAATAGCACTAAAGGGCCCAAAATCAAGACCCACCGGCGCCTTATACTATTAGTAGAGCAGCAAGTCCTTCAAAAGAGCCATATTTTAGGAGTTTAATTCGTAAGATTACTGATAGCTATAAGTTGTTTTTTTAGCGCGGCGACTCTAAGTCCTACTAGTGAGACTTGTAGACTAGTCAATGGTTCAGAGTCGCCACGGTGTAAGGGATAGGGGAGCCCTGATTTCTATTTTCGTTCACTGTTCTTCTCCTATGGACTATTTTGGCACAATATTGAGGCATTGTTATCAGCATATGTATGTACTAATGGTAGATAACTTGTTTTTGTGATATATGTTTAGTTTGGGTTTTATGATTAGATTAGACATTTCAGCTCCTGGAGCTCTATGGAAGATTAGCATAAGACAAAATTAAGATTCACCAATACATCTCTGTAGGCTTTATCTGATAATTCTGTGGTCTGAAATTGCTGTATATATGTACTAAAGGTTTCATCTCACGGGGTTATGGTACATTTGGATCATATATTCTGTATTTGAAGAAGATATTTACTGTTTAGAATCTCTATAAATCTCTATAGAGAGACAAATGCTAAACTTGGTGTACCCTGTCTACAGAGGGGAGGGGGTTACCAGTTTGGTGGGGAGGGGGTTGTGACCAGCTGTATGCTGTTGGGGTTGGTAAGACTGACACACACAACCCTAGTCATACTGGGGTCCTTGGTGCATATGGTTCTGGGTCATTGAACATGCCCACCTCTACCATTTGTAGTGGTCATCTATGGGCAGGCAGAACTTCTCGGTAGTAGACCTAGTAGTACAATGCAGCACAAGAGTTACAGGGTGAGCCAGATGGTACAACCTTTAATTGCCTTTGAAGTTAGCTTTCCTATCATTCTATCACTAGACACAAGATTACAAGTTGCCGCGCTATGTCTCACAGGTCTATTCTCTACTATTCTATTAAAATCTACAACACTACGGTTTTATTATTTTGTCCAATGTCTCTGGGTATGGAAAAGTGATGTTTGACCAGTGAAAGCTCGTGCAGTCACTGAGAAATCTGCAATTCTATACAACCATCTCTTGAAATTTTAGCCTCGTTTTTAAGAGCTAAAATACATATTGATCACCCTGTTCTGGCACTAATATTCATCCTACAACAATTCCAAAGGTACCTACCCCCCTAAATTGGACCCAACGATCACATTGGACCCAACCATTTGTTGCTAGGACAAGTGGTTACCTAGCAACAGCTGATTTTAGCTAGCAACGGACCCTTTCCGAGACAAAGAAACACCATTCCTAGGAATGACTTACAGAATGGAGATCATGGATACTGTTTTTCATTTTGCTATTCAGAAGCTACATGCAATTGTAAAAAAGGCAATATTGTACCAAATACAGTGTGCTGATCAGAAAATATAGAAAAAGAAAATGATAGACCTATAGCAAGTATGATGAAAACATGACTTCAGCATTATCCTCTATTGGCAAAATATTCTTTACTGGACAATTGTAGTGTGTCTTATATCCTGAAAATGATGAAATGAGAATAGATCTGAGGTTTTACTCTACTTGTGAGGCAGTGATTCCTTAGCAACAAATTTACATAGCAACTTATACAGAGGAGCTTGTTCATAGATAAATATGTATTATTGTGAAGAGAGTTAAACATCATTGGACTCAATTTATTCAAAACTGAGTAGATCTTGTTAGAAATATCCCTGGAGTAATAGGAAATGTGTCAGATAGATGTTCAATACTCAAAGAGTTGGCACTTGCTAGCATTTGTTTAGCAAGTGGTGAAACCTTGCTAGCTTTTGTTTAGCAAGTGGCTCACCAACTGACAACTGCTCTACTTAGATATGAAAACATGATTATGGAACCCATCGATTTATAAAGAAAATAAGTCTGAAGTTGTGCTGCCAAAGCCTTATTGCTAGACCTGTTTACATCTTAGCAATTAAATATTTGCTAAGGGGCCATTCAGATATTACGTAACACAGTAGGGGAGGGGGGTCATGAAGTTTGTTACACTTTGTAACAGAGGGAGGGGGGTCTGCCCAAGTGTTACATAATAAAAATGAGGAATACATCACATGGCTAAATTTGACAATTTACAAGCATTTTAATGTGATTTTAGAGATCTTCCTATAATTCTTGTTAATTGAGAAGGATCAAATAAATTTAGGAATATTGAATAGAAGCCCCAAATTGTTACAAGGGGGGGAGGGGGGTCAAAAAGTGGACAAAATTATGTTACGTAATATTTGAACGGCCCTTAAGCAGCATTACTCTAAATTATGTTATTTATAATATTATATAGATTTTGATCAGAATTAAATATAATGTGTGATGATTATTCTGTCACAAACCTTCTCTAGAAGTTCTACTATGGAAACTCTAGCTTAATCTAGCAGCATCAGATAACTGTGATTGCATGGATCTTGCAATTGCTATCATCATTCTGTCAATGGTGAATTAGCTACTTTATTAGATCACTTTTGTTGGCAGAAGTGGACATTTCCGGAGCCTTACTGGTAGGACTCAGCTATAAGGCCACAAGTACTAGCAATATGATCCAACAAACAGAAAGTGCCTAGCAAACTAACCAAAAGAACCTACCTGTGACCATTCTCCTTGCTGGAAGGTCATGTTACAAGACATTAGCTAGGACTTTATTTTAGGCCATAGATATGTTCTTAACTCTTTCCAGCCAGCTCTATCATTGTTAAAAGTCCCTGAAATACAGCAGATTAAGGTCCCGGGCAAATATATATTGATACATGGTGTAAGGGTGACCTCGGGGAATAGAACCAATGATTGTGAAATGTATACAAAAATGACTGATTTGTAATCTGTATGTAATTTCCTTTCATATGATACCATGATACCTGGCATTACTTATTGAAAATAATTATTGACGGGGCCCAGAATAATGTTATTAGATACTTTATATGCTCTCCTCATAGTGCATTAATGTACTAGCCATATTTGACCTGGTAGTACATTAATGCACTAGCCGGCTGGAAAGAGTTAAAAAAAGACATAGACCATCTGTCTGTCACCAGTGATCATCATCTACATGATGGAAACATCCATATAACAATTAACATTCTATCCAGATATGTTCAAAGTGAAGTGATGGAACTACTATAGCCTACATATTTCAGGGCATTGCCATATGTATGTTCATTTTTACACTCCACCTTCTCTGTTGGTACTGAGATACTTGGAAGGGTTGGCATGATACATTGATGCAGCATTTGCAAAAGGACTGACCAGCATTTCATTGGAGAAGAATGACATATGAAGGCATTGAATGACCATAAGGAGGTAATTTCATCACCCTCTACACACACCCAAAGTCACAGACCAATACTGTAAGCATTGGCCTAAGGTAATTGACTTGAGGCTAAGGCTACAAGGCACAGGGGCATCCTACATTGTATATGACAAGACAAGGGTTGGATTCATGTAGAAGCCATGCCATTTACACATGATTCTATGGTAGTATTAGTTACATAAGGAGTCCCTTCTTGTTACAGTTCCTATAATTCTAATCCTTGTTTGTTAATTTATTCTAATAATGTTGCTAAATATCACTCAAAAGGATTAATTGATGGGTAGGTACATACTGGAAGCAAGGTATTTACCAAGCCTCGGATTACCCAAGATATTCTTTGTATGCCTTAGAATGAGAGAGTTCAAGATGGTGATTATGTGTTATGTATGATGGCATGTAACATCACATAGGGGCAATTTTTAATTTTAGCCTTACCATTTTGGTGGGAGAGCTTTGATTATTATCAGTAGGTAATTTGAATCAGTCTGTATATTTGATATGACTTTGTATAGACAGGTATATGCCTTGTGGTTGTTTAGATCTATGGTTAATATAGCTCTTGATAGCGACTTGACTTAACATGTTAATGTTGGTAGCATTCCTTGACTTCTCCTTGACAGGAATGGAATGATACCACTGATAGTGTGTAATCAAGCACATAGGCTTTATGTCACACTTATTATAACAGCAATTACTAAGGTATGGCAGGTTACCAAATGACACCCAATGAAATATTAAGATATCATCTGTGTTCTGAGACTCACATGAGATGTACATAAATCACAGACTGACCTGTCACCTCAACCCGATACATAAACTGCTTTCAATGATACTTTGCTGATGTTATCTTGTGCCAAAGTAGTGACAGATTTTGTATTTAAGTCTGCAGAACCTGTATGAAGCCCCTGTATAATGTGTGGCTTATAGGTCATTTCAGGCTCTGGCTGCAGCTCAAAATATATTACTCAAAGTACCATACTATAGAATAGTAGTAATCTGAATATTTGTAGGCCACTAGGTATGGTTTATATTATTTTCCAAAATTGAAAAAGGAAATGAGTTGTTGGGTGATTTCTTTTTTTTTCTATGGGGACATTTTATGATAGGATCATATATTTCAAGCAAATATAGCTTATTAATATTTGAATCGCATCCCATTGGATCTACATATACACATGTACATGAACTTGGCTATCACATGGTCCTTGGAATGTGGTTGGTTTACAAACAATATACTCATGATGTCTCTTGCCCAGCAATAGACATCTTTCGCAAAAGAAACCTGTGATCACTAGAATACCTGGCAGATATCTTTTCATATCTGGAGCATCTGTGTGTCAGTTGGTAGGCTACTTGCTGTGCAAAAGCTAGTACTTTCTAAACAGTAACCAACTGCACAATTGTTAAATATAATTATTTCCTAATTTGGGGGGTATTTTGAGGTAAAATTGTTTTCAAATACATTGAGTCTATGGATGCTTTATTCTCATCAAATCCAAATGTCTCTTTATGAATATACTTCTCAATTTTCTAAGGTTTGAAAAAGTGTTTATTTGAACTTCTCACAAAATTACAATGTGGATAATATAAGTCCACCTTGCAGCAAAAATCTCAATATTACAATTAGTTCCAATTTTAACTATATAAACCATCACATCATCTGTTACTTGATATTCATTACGTCAAACAATAGAATTTTATATACGCACTTGAGACGCACAAGGACAATGAGGTATGTGTGTAGGCAATTATGACATATGATAGACACAAGGGCATTGACATACAGACATAGAAGACAGCCCAAGAAAGAGAAAATAAGATATAACAATTTAACACCATCGACCCCTGTTCCCAATAAATTATTCATTAAAGACCACGAAGCTTAAGCTCAAGAGAACTTATAATCGAAGAACAATATATTCATTCATCCGGTAACTTGTAGCTAGTTCATATGGACATGCAATATGCATTATGCATTACACATTATGTCAATATAGGTTGCTAAGTAAATTTGTTGTAGCTAGGCAATCAGCTACTCTAGGAGTAAAGTGAAAGCCTCAGATGTTTTTTGAGGATATAAGACACACTACAATTATACAGTAAATAATATTTTTCCAATAGAAGATAATGCTGAAGTTGCATGTTTTCATTATACTTGCTATATGTGACACGATCTGCGAAAAGGGCCCTTAGTGCAGTGTGCAATAAGGTCCCTATTCCCAGTACATGTCATATCATTTTTTTTCTACATTCCCTAATTAGCACACTGTGTTTTTCGTACAATATTGCATTTTCTACAATGGCAAGGACCTTCTCAATACCAAAATGAGAAGCAATAGCCATGATCTCCATTCTGTAAGTCATTCCTAGGAAAGGTCTTTCTTTGTCTCAGAAAGGGACCGTTGCTAGCTAAAATCAGCTGTTGCTAGGTAACCGTCTGTCCTAGCAACAAATGGTTAGCTGCAATGTGATTGTTGGGTCCAATTTAGGGGGGGTTGGTACCATTGGAATTGTTGTAAGATGAATATTAGTGCCAGAACAGGTAGACCAATGTGTATTTCAGCTCTCAAAAAACGAGGCTAAAATTTCAAAAGATGGTTGTAAAGAATTGCAGATTTCTCAGTGACTGCACAAGCTTTCATTGGTCAAACATCACTTTTCCATACCCAGAGACATTGGACAACATAAAAAAAACAACTTATAGCTATCAGTAATCTTAAGAATTAAATGACCCCAGAGGGCCCCCTGTGCTGCTCCTCTATATGGCCCGCCCTTCAATTCACAGTGCGCCTTATACTCGAGCTGCGACTAATACACGAGTTTCAACATTATAGTACTTGTAGTGTCCTGTTTCGGCCCAGTTTCCTCTCATGTTCAATTTTTTTTTTATCGCTGCTCTTCAATCAAACATCCCTCTGTGGTATGCCGTTAATGTTTAATTTAAAGAAGAAAATAATAACAAATTGGCTTCTGAACCTTTTCATCACAACATCTAGGTAACTTTTTGTCACTGTAACCTCCACCTTAGACTCATTGAGAGCTTGTTTTTATACAGGAAAATGTGATTGCTCAGACGGCTTGGGCTACAGTCAATCACCGCTTACACCCAGCAGATACAGTACAACAGGTAAGGCAATTAACAAAAAAACCTGAAGTATTATTCTAATACGATAGGCGAGGTTTGTGCTATATACAGCAGTGACATAGTGAAATGTCTTAGGATCCTAACCTCCTCAGGACCCCAATCTCACAAGAAGGTTGATATGAATCACAGGGTTTGATTACTCTGTAGATATACAAGTAAGGCGTCCATTTAGTTGTTCTGAGCGCTGATTTCTCACAGCAAATTATTAGTACATGTCTAAGAAAGATATGCTGATAAAGTGGGCACTAGGCAGCATTTTGGCAAACAGTCCACCTATGGTATATTTAATCACTTTTAATATTAGGATACATTTGTCTTGATTCTGGGAAAAATCATTATCTTTCAGGTTCTGGAGTATGACCGTTTAGTCATCAATGATGATCGGGTAAAAATTGAGCTTGTTTACGGTAACGAGCCTCTGCCACTCTCCCCATATGGGGACGGAGTGTTCGGCTTTGAGGTCATCCGAACCAGCATACACCAAGTGTGGTTACATCATGATGTTACTGTTGCCCCAGGTAATTATCTGTTAGGAAGTTGGTATTAATAAAGAATAATGCATGATCTTTTGATGAACTGCCTTTCAATATTAAAAAGAAAATAACTACCGGTAGTATATTGTGTTCGCAAACATTCTTCGGCAGCTGCTCTGAAGGAATGTTACTAACCACTCTCGACATGTCAATGATGAATTATTAGGTCAGCGTTGTAACTTGAGTATTTAAGAACCTCTGTAATAATTCAAAAACACATTTATGCCTATGTAGGTGTTTGAAAATAAAAGTTTCTTTTGGAAATACCCAAAACACAGGAAACTTATAATTCAAAGAAATTAATTCGTTGGATACATTTGATTAGCTCTAATCTAACTTCATAAAATACCAGTGTTAAATTGTTTTGGAACAAAAGTCTTTAATGACTCTGCGTTCCACTAACACTAGTTTTAAGAGATTCACTGAAATCACTTACAATGTGACAAATTTCACTTTTTAGGTCTGATGATCGGTGCGACCGACACTAAACACTACACAAAGCTGACTGATCAAATTTATCGCTTCTCGCCCACCTATATGTATCCGGGGGATGCCAAGCGTTTCCATGGCATCAACGAGCGAATAAGAGTTGAGAATTACCAGGACGCGGTCAACTTTTACTACCACATAATGAGAAATGCTGACACTGCAAATCTCCAACCACCACACGCACACACTGTAGAATTGTAGATATTAGGATGAGAAAAAATGTCATTGCATTATCTAATCTTACAGTTGATTTCATTTTTAGGTATAATGCTGGCTGCCACTGACTCTAAATTCTACATGAACCTCACCGATAACATCTACCGCTTCTCGCCCACATATATGTATCCCGAGGATACTAAGCGCTTCCATGGTATCAACGAGCGAATGAGTGTGGAGAATTACCAGGATGCAGTAAATTTTTATTTCCATGTTATGCGGAATGCAGATTCTACCAACCACCAGTTAAACCATGGACACTCTGGCGAGTTGTGACAGTGAGGCTTGAGAACAATAGAATGTTGCAGAGATTAATTCTGTTAAATCAATGAAACCACATCCTTCTAGGATCGATGCTTATATGACTACTGCAATCTGGTATTACAACTTTGTGCATCATACCTTTCTTTGAGCAGTGTGTGGTCGTTATGTGCTGTAATCTTACAGGGGTCTGGGTTAACTATTATTAAATGGGATGAAAGAAAAGAAAATCTCTTCCTACCTTTTAAAAGGAAAGGCATTAAGGATGCAATTTAAGGGTAGGGATGGGATGGATAATTATATATCATCGACAGTGTTTGATATATCAAGTACCATATTATGTAGAAATAAAAGGATACGCCGCCGACAAAGGGTAGGGGAATTGGTCCCTACAGAAGGTTATCTCAACAGGCTTAGCCAAGTATGGTAACCAACAGTTATGACCGAAAATTAACTTTCTTTTTTTATGGCAGGAGGGGGGTGGGGTGGGGGCTAGATGGGATCTGATGTGCTTACCATGAACTACTGGTGAATCTATGATGATGTTATTTATTGGTTAATTTTAATTGAATTGTGAGTGACTATCGCACAGCATTGTCTTGCCATAAACAAAGGATAATATTGAGACGAATGTCTTGAAATGTGATTTAAATCATAATGTGAATCTATCATAAAGTGATCACGTTGTGCCCATTAAAAGGAATAAAGACGTTCTAATATGCATGTCCTTTGGCAGATATAAACTATGCATAATTATTAATCAGATTTTTTTTCAGAATATCACAATCATGTATACGTAATGTAAAGCAGGATTATGTGCCCTTACTCGCTTCATATCAAAGATAAAGTCCCATGTTGGGACAGATTTGTGTGATAATTGATTTACATGTGTCCTTTTTTGGGCTTCCCTAGCCCACTTAAAAGGGTCTATATCTCCTCTTTCCTATCCCCTCAGGATGTGTGTGGTGCACATATGCGCGGGCACTGACACATTCCTCTGTTAAATTATCAACCTGTGAAGCACGGGATAGCCACTTAGTGCCGCTAAAGTGCTGTAAAACACAAATCAATCAATCAATCTAGCGTTTCAGTACATGATAAATAGCTTCGATAAAAATGAATTGATGTCACAAAATGCATTAATTAAGGTTCGGCATGATACACCTGGACAAGTCAAGTTACTTGTTGGTACTGCCTCTGTGTATCTTTATGAATACTGCTCCAGGATACTGCTACAGTACACTGTGAATAACCTTTCAGATGTAGAGCGTTTAAAGCGGAAAACAAACATAGCGCATCGCGTCGACGCGGAGGGATGTTACCATGCCAACGTACGCGGAAGGGCGTCAGAAATGCCCTACTGGGGGTTATCTCACGCGTCAACGCGTCATGAAATGCGCTATGTTTGTTTTCCGCTTAACGACTCAAAACAATTGATGCATTGGAGTTTTACTTTTAGGGTAAATTTTCATACTACATTCCGTGTTAGCACAAAGTGCCATAGATGAAGTCGTATTTACTGTATCACTATCAGCACAGTTGTTTTTGTTGTTATTGACTGTTGATTCAAAATGTTGGTTTTCTATTGAATGTTAATTGAAATTGCTAGTGTGTGTGCTTAGAGTTGTCAGTGTAACATTTATTGTAATCAACGCCGGATGTGGTATAATAATTATAGTCAAGGACAGAAATTGTACATGCTAGAAATTACATTGCTCAACTATAGTATACAACTGTGGGGGTGCTTATCTATCACTACCATTGTGTAATCTTTCTCCCGTTTTTGTCCCCCTGTGGAGTGGGGACCTTCATGTGAGGGCATGAAGGAGCAGAATAACTTCAATGGGAGTCCACAAGGAGAAATCTCCTTCCATACTAACAGTGGGCATACCAGATTCGTAAAAGGCGACAAACTTAGGGTTTCTTGTGTCTTGGGGTGAGCATGTGGGCAGCTGGTGTCCATATGCACGGGCCTGGGCTTACATGCTTGTTTTTTGCCATGGGATTCCCCCTCAGTGAACCACGTCTGAGTGATCAAAGGCCGTGGTTTGTCTGGCCCTGCCTATGGGACCAGGCAAATAAAAGAACACTTGCTATCCTTCGAAAAGAGTAGGGGAATGAAGCCCCGGTAGCGGTTTTCCCCCTCGACCCTCCTCATAGATTCGGTCATTCATCTCATAGATTCGGTCATTCATAGATTCGGTCACTGCTGTGTTGGGCAAGCAGCATATAAATACCTGTCCAAAAAGAAAAGAAAGGACTTAATGTCCGAGAAACCTTGAATGTCTGAGTTCCTTGATGGCCCCCGGACGTAAAACTAAACAAACAAACAAACCCGTATTTGTAAAGTCCTGCTTCCAAGGACCCCCTCTGTTACAGAGTATATATCAGTATTTTATTTTTCAAGCTTGTGTGTGTGTTTTTTTGTTGTTTTTTTTTGGGGGGGGGTTTCTTATATATAGTTGTTTGAAGGCACTTAAGTCCTTGTTTGTCAAAGGTGACTGACTAATGTGAAAAGAAAACTGCAGTCGGTCTCTAGTTATGGTCTACATGTGTTATAATAAGTTGTGAGTTTCAGGGGTTCTTGGGTATATTTAAAGCTGCAACTTGTACTCGAATCTGATGTTCTCACATCTGGGTGGGGCTTATACGTTAGGTATGAGATAAATGAACAATTATAAGAGATGGTTTACCTTTAAGGTTGTTTCTTTTTTTCATACCGCCGAATGTATCATGACCATTAGTCGCCATGATGCAAGAATAAATCCTTGCATGGGGAGTAAATTTCAGGACAACATGTATGCGTCATGCCAACCCTGCGAGGCTGATAGTCTTACAAGGCCTGCTCAGCATGATGCTCCAATGAAGTGCTGGAGAGCAGACTCACCAGCGCTTCATTGGTGCATCATGACGACCAATGGGCATGATGCATTCCTGCATTAGTGGCATGCCTGCAGCATTGTGGTGGGTACTTTCCATTGCTGCATTCATGAATCAAGCTGCCCAATAGTGAATAACCAGGAAACACTGCAAAAGTGCATCATGTGGGCCAATACCAAGGTCTAGGTTATCTGGAAAACTGTTACCTACCACTGCAGTACTTAGACAAAGTCTGTGCCATGGTAATTTATTAACTTGAATCAATAAAGCAGAGCTACACGAATTCAGAACTAGTCTTTTCTTTGTTTTAATTAAGATATTTACTCCCTCTATATGCACAAATCTATATATATATATATATATATATATATATATATATATATATATATATATATATATATATATATATATATATATATATATAAAATAAGCATTGAAAATCAACCTCTTGATCTTCTTTTTTTTTCTTGATACAGACATTGGTTAATGATAGTTGCCGTACTTTATCCCTGGATGTCTGATATAATTTGATAAAAGTCACAAAGATGGTTTTCAAATTTTCAACCCTACTCAGTCTCAGACTATTGAACTCTTGGATTGAATTGGAGGGGCGGGATTGGGATTTACGGTTGTGGCGGCTGCAGTGGCCCCTAGTGTACAAAGCGATAACTAAGTTACGGTTGCGGCGCAGTGGCGTCCTCTATTGTTTACTTACAGCATACAAACAAAACCATGTGGATTGGGGTGTGGATTGGCAGTGATGAATTCTCGAGAATTTTAACATCAGTTTGGTGAGTTGTTTTGAGCATACGATAAAAATTAGTACAGAGTTTGGTGGGAGCAATATGCTAGTCTCTAGATGCACTACATATTTTACTCTTCTCCATTGTCGTTTTTATTTCTCCACTAAAGTTTGTATCATTCATCAATTATCGCCCGTGCCGTGGCCCTGGGCAGCCTAGTGTGGGGTTTCCACACCGTCTGCCGCTCAGGGAGCTCTGTACGGTGTGGGATAGTTATAATAGCAAATGTTTCGGCCCTGCGGGAGGACTTTCCGCGCACCTCTCATGCATTTAATCCTTAATCAATCCTTCTAAAAATTTAGATATACATACATCCAACCCTCCTTTAGCTTCGCTGAAAGTTTTGGGATCCTACGACTATTTTAAGATAGGAAAAATCGACATTTCCCATCCTGACACAGGTGCAATGATTTCAAAACAAATATGGCGGCCATTGGCAGAGTAAACCCCCATACGGCTAACATCTACCTGCTGTATCTAAAAAAATATGGCGAATTATGTTTTCATTTTTGTAAATGTTGTAGATCTATAATCATACTCTATCACTCATTTATTCTACAGCACCCAGTTTTAACTCTAAATATATCGGTGAGACCCTTGTAAACAAACTACTTGCAACTTCCGGTTGCAGCAGGAGGCAGAACTAGGAGCTGGAACCTCTTATAATGAAGAGAGGCCGGTCCCTAACATCATATGCTAGGGAGCGGTTGGCAGGCCTAGGGCAGCCGGGCCGTTTGTTGCCTCTCTGTCTACTTATAGTAGGCTTCGCCGAAGCCTACTACAAGTAGCCTTCCCACGCTAACCAATCAGACTGTCATCTGCAACTCTTAAACGTGGTCATTATTTATCAACATGGGGGGTGGTGGGTTTGAGTCGGGGGGGGGGGGGGTAAAAAATTCAGACCTCTCCCGGGCTGAGGGGGGGGGGCAAAAAATGTTGACTGCTGTCGAGGGCGGCGCAAAAAATATTTGCGCATTCAAGCAAAAAACAACACCCACAAAATTGACAACTGAGTGCACATAATGATGTTACATAGGTATAGCCCTGTATTTATTCAGCGAAAACTAGATCTAAATGGATTTATGCGTGATGCTGTTCTGAAGGAAGCAGTCTGATTGGTTAGCGCGAGAAGCCTACTTGTAGTAGGCTTCGGCGAAGCCTACTACAAGTAGGCAGAGAGGCAACAAACGGCCCGGCTGCGGGTTGCAGGGGGGCATAAAAATTTGAGACCCCTCCTGAAGGGGGGGGCTAACAAAATTTTGACCATGGCACTTTAACAAAAAATTAAAACTGAATACTGAAAGATCTCTGTGATCACATTCGCTAGAGCCCATTGAGAAATTTCAAATTCTTTTTGAATTAGGCTCTTATCTTGTCTAGAACCAAAGATATTGGGCAAATGATGTCCAAAATATTAAGGCAAGTAGCACTATAGAAATGGTAGAAACAGGTGTTAGTTTTTGTGATGTGAGTGCAGCCTTGCAGTGACTACTGCCAGTGGCCACCTGTGCAGAGAACTGTTGTGTGTTTTTTTACAATTTGTAAGTGACTGTAATTAAACATTCTCAAAATGCCATTTCTACAAAATTTAGATTTCCTACATATTTGAAATCTTGGCTTTTCATTGGTATTCTTAAATATTTTCTAAGTATATTCTAAATAGGTTTAAAATGCTCATAAAAAATCGTAACATGACGGAAATATGCACGGCCATTTCTTCTTTTTTGTTTCATATTTTGGTCCTCTCAAAAGTAGCATTGGGCAAAGTCCTAATAACATGAAACTTCATATGTTGGTAGATTTTTATGTCCTAAACCTGTGTCTGGTGTTAGTTTTTTGGTGTCTCTAGAGGTTAATGTGTTTTTCAAGGCTTCAATATTACCTTCACATTCAATTTCGTGTAAAATGGTTAATAATTGTTATTTTTCTTCCCAAATTTGTCTCGTGGGTAGTTTTATATCTACACTTTCAGAATTACTATCTAAACCCAATGAAAATAAACTAATAATGCCCTATATCAATGAAATCGGCAAGGCCACAAACACTGGCTGCACTCACACCTGACAAAAAGTGTCAAACCAGCCTGCCAGCTTTTCTCACCCTCCACTCAGCCAATGTCAAAGTGCCTACCATGGGAACTCAGGTTACAGTTTACCGTCCGAGCCATTTTGAAAATTGATGAGGCATTTTTTCATTATTCATTATTCATTATATAGGTAGCACTGCCTGGAAATCTCCAGGTTGTATATGCCACCATGTTATTGACATTCCTGGCACTGTAAGCTTTAATTTGATACCAAATATGCCCTCCTTTGCTCATTCCTACCATGTCCAAATACATTTTTGAGAAATTCTACAATTTTTTTTAGATAATGAATAATGAAATTTTCTCATGCGGCCCTTTAAATGCATGCGGGCGGTGGACGGTAAACTGTAACATGAGTTCTATTGGCCCAGTACTATAGTAGGCACTTACCTAGTTTTCAAGACTTTGTCCCATGCATTTTATCTTTTAATCAATGGATAGATCTCATCAAAAGAAATGGATTTGCTCTTTAAATGGAGTCTTTATGCCAAGTATAAGGGAAGTTATGAATGATCAAAGACCCCAAATTGAACCCAAAATTCTGCCACTGTTAGGAGTTTAAATAGGGCCCAGATTTGTGATCAAGCATATCTGATACAGGAGTGGCTACATCTCTTAAATCATTATTTTGGACTATTTTCTTTTCATGTAAGGAAGAGTTCCCCATAAAAGGTTGAAAATCAGTGTATTATATCAAAGTTTAACAATTTAAAGGGATTTTATCTTGACCTAATATCATCTGCGATTTAGCGATCTCACAGAATTGGCGCAAAATTATGGAGTTGATATGAGATCTTTAGTCAGTCAGAATTTCCCTTTAAATTGATGTAAAGACTTCATTTAAAAACAGGGGTGTGAAATTTCCGCGGAAACGCGGAAATCCGCGTTTTTGATGCTCAGAAAGACCATTCTTGAGATCTATGCAAATCCACTGAGAAAAGAATTTACCATTTGTAGGGGGGGGTCTGACTTAGAATTTCTGCTAATACCATTCCAGATTGAAAAATGTGGGCATCCCAATGGTAGTTCCAAACATACTTGTACAACAGAGTGTGTTATATTCTGCCCAAAGAACATTTAGATCACTTTTATCCAACATTGAAACATTAGCTAGCAAGCCGTATATTACACTTCAGAGGAAATAGGTTTTGGGATTTCACACCCCTAAAAAAGGAAATCCACTTATTTTTATCAGCTCTATCCATTGCTATATAAATGATATACATAGGATTGGATTCTAGCAAACAGACAAGGACCTAACATGGAGAAGCTGGTGGAAGGGTGATAGCAAATAGCACGCTAAAATTTTTGTGGGGTCTGGCAAACATCCTGTTCCCCTATGAAATGAAAAACCCTAGACAGTTTCTAAACCATTTTTTTTCTGTAGAAAGTGTGGGAACTATTCTCTTTTATGTGAGATTTGGCCTTTATACCAAAAAATACTTTCAAATTTATGGGGTAACTTCACTTGGGGAGAATGGGATGTTTATCTGAATCAATTATTTCTCAAACAGATGCTTATTAAACCCCTAATCAATCCCTTTAAAATGAGCCCATGTTTGTTAAGATCCTCCAATAAATAGCTACACAATGAACTTGCAAAGAAAGGAGAGTTTAGCACTCCCCAGTTTCAGCTTTATCACAGTTTCACAGCTCCACTGCTGCAGAAGCATGCACTGGGGGTAGGTAAGTGCCTAACTATAGCTCAAAGAGGGGTGCGAAAATTCTCCATGCCTCTGGTTTGGGGGGGGGGCGCAAAACATTTTGACTGTCGTCGAGGGGGGGGCATAAAAAAATTTCGCTCATCCGCGCGGAAACCCACCACCTGCCCCCTGTTGATAAATAATGACCACTCCCTTAAGTATTGAACTTCACAGATTCTTGACAGAATCACACACGAGACCAGACAAGTATGGTACAGATATACACTGTAGGCCTGTTAGTGTTCCGTCCCTTCACTAGGCATGGCAGCTAGGGAGTTAAAAAAAAGTAAAAAAAATTCCCCAAACAAAATTTATCAATACCAGACTAGTATAGGTCATACTCATAGGATGCTAGAAGTGTGAGTAATGTGCTTTTATTAGGATTTGATATGCGTTTGATAGCCAAATCCATCAATTTATAATGCTGCCAGGAACAGGCTTTTGACTGAGAATGGCCCTGAATCTGCCCAAGGAGGGGGTCCTGGTGAGAATCCAAGAAAATGAAAAATTCATCTTACAGCTATCTGTTACCAGTCATAAAGAAGCCTAACATTTTCTCTCCATGTATCAGTTGGATTTATCATGCTATTGTCAATAGTTTTTGTACAGGAGGAGATTGTGTGGGGGCTGTCTGAGAGTGTTTCCACAAAGAATGATGAAAAAGCACACTTGACATCATCAATATGAATGGTCATAAATCATTGAATTATCAATGGATTTTAATGCTGCTAGGTTTTATTTGTAAGAAAATGATTGTACTATCACATCACTGATTCATTTTCAAGATGCTGTGATGTTTTCATAACTTTTAAGACCAGGGAAGTGGACACAGCCAAAATTTCTGGTCCAACCTTGTGCTAAAGCTCACTTTCCCACAAACACTGCCATGTACAAATCAATGAACATTACACAGATTTATATAGAAAAATAACAACTTTCAGTCACCTATATACATCTGTTTTACCAGGTCGATACACTAGGTGGCGCTCCAGTAGCCCCGCTGCTTACATGGGCATGTCCAGTATCAACTCCCAGGGCTCCATAGATTTACCCTTAGTACATAGAAACGCCTCAGGGAAATGCAACTTTGCAATATAGAATAGGACCCTGTGTCTTAGAAATCATAGCTGCACACAGAAAAATAGTGATTGATTGATTAATTAAGATTCGTTTATTTAGACTGAATGAGATTAGGACCAGGTCCTGTCTTACATTCATACAGTATCATTTTTATATCAATCAATATAAAATGAACAGAAAATGACATCAAATACCTTAAGGGTAACATAGTGTAGTAATTCATTAATTCAGGTATACACAAAGCTACCATATAATATTGTAGCAACCACTATAGAAGTTGTGGTTATGGCATATAGTCTTCATAAATTTGCAGCATTCAGATAAGAAACCTGATTAAGATATAAGTGTTTACAGAACAGTTTCGGCCTGATGTTATTAGCCTATAGGACCAGATGTTGATGGTCCAAGTATTGACCTGGTGGTATTGGTCATGACCTGATGTTATTGGTCGGGGCATGATGTTATTTGCCATTGTAATTCGAGCAGCAAATGAGTTGTTGATAAAGTTACCTTGTGGAGAGAAGAGTTGGGGGGGGGAAGGGGGAGGAAAGTCCAGAGAAGGGAATTAAGGGACAATTTGCTTTTTGTTCCATCTCTGGAAGGTTTGTTTATCGTTGATATTTCTTTGCTTAACATCTAAGGAGTTCCAGAGAGTGGCCAGCCTATATTCTAAACTTTTTCTGTATATGAGGTCTTTGGGCTGTACTACCTTTAATAATTTACCATCATGTGATCTGGTTCTAATCTCCCTAGTATCTATTTGGGTTTCGTCTAAACTTAGAATAAAGGAGGAGGCTCTTAGGTGAATAGCACGCCTATTATTTAGGGTGTCCACATTTCCTCTTTCCCTGAGCACTGTGATTGGGTCTCTGCTTCTATAAACACATTTTAGTCCTCTATCTGCAGCAGTCTGAATATAGTCTAGCAAAGTCTTGTTGGTGACACAGTAGAAGATATCAGCATAGTCTATTACTGGCAGTAGCATACAAACGTCATTTAAATACTTTCAAAGCAGCTTCTTCAGGAAGAGAATACTGTGCTTTCCTAACATATATATCTTATGGTTTATATTCCTTAAGAGTAATTTGGTATGGATTTTGAAGTTTATTTGAGCATCTAGGGTAACTCCTTGATATCTATATGTGTGAGTGAGAGCTAAAGGAGAGTTGTTAATATATAATTGTGGTTTTTGTGAGTGGTTCAGTATGGCTTTAGTACCAAAATGCATTATTTTTGTTTTTTTTTGTGTTTAAACTCAGCCTATTTTTGTTACACCAGTTGTTGACATTTTCCAGGTCAGTATTTATGGTAATGGCTAAGTTAGGTGTTGTGTTGTTTTGTTTAATAAGGCCATTTAATTATAATAACTTGGATTACGGATCCGCCGCTGGGATTTTTAGCAAAATGGGAAAAAAATAAAATTTTATTTTTTATTTTTTTGGCTCTGGCCACTGGGATTTTTAAAGAAAATTCTGGAAAAGTAGAAAAAAAAGTCCATGTTCACCAGCAAACTACTAACATTTTGCCCCTTTTCCTCCAGTGTACTTGTCAATATTTGACATCTGATTGTCAAAATGTGACATTTGATAGCAAATATGTCACATTTCATGCCATTTTTATTTTTATTTTTTTGCCTCTGGCCGCTGGGAATTCTCAGGTGTCATTTGGGATTTTTATTTTTATTTTTTTGCCTCTGGCTGCTGAGATTCTGGGCCAAGAAAATCTGTAATCCAAGTAATTATAATAACATGGCCTAAAGAGGACTGTATCATCAGCATAATGTTGACATTGCATGTTTAATAAAGACTTATGGAGGTCATTGATATAAGTAATAAAAAGTAACGGACCCAAAACTGAGCCTTGGGGGACGCCACAGGTTATTTGATGAGGTTTGGATAGGGTATTATTGGCAGCTGTCCTTTGTAATCTATTAGCCAAGTAACTTTTGATAAGATTAGTACTGGACAGTGTTAGACCTAGTTTTGTTAATTTTTTAAACAGAATGGAGTGATTTATGGTATCAAAAGCTTTCCTGAAATCAAAGAAGACCGCTGTGGTTGAATACTTGTTATTCGCCTCTCTATAAACACTATTAGTGAATTTTGTGAGGCTATCAAGTGTAGATCTGTAACTTCTAAAGCCATCTTGTGAATTCGTTAGTATGTTTAGATCATGAAGGTGGCGGGTTAATTGTTTATGAATGATTTTTTCCATTAGCTTGGTAGGCAAGGGCAATATGGAGATCGGGCGAAGATTATTAACGTCACTAGCGTCACCCCCTTTTGGCAAGGGTTTGACTGTTGCAACTTTCCATTCATTTGGGTATAGGCCGGGGGCTGATAGGGCCCACCATGCACCCCCCCACATCCCAACATGACCGGTATTTTTTCGATCCTTAGGGTCCCCTGAACAAGATTCAAGATGTTAACATTGATTATCTTGGGATGCACTACCGGTTTTGGCTCATTATCCATGTGCGGGTTCAGACCACTTTTGGGTCAATTTTGGTACCATGTTATTCAAGGGGTATGCTCAATCCCCAAGCTCTAAGACCACCTTACCTTATCTGGATCCTGACTCTATTGGTCTTGTTGGAAAGAAGACATAATAAGCTTTTCATTAAGCCCTAATACATGTTTTTAAGTTCAGATTTGAGTGTAATAGACAGTCGGGAAGATGGAAGATTGAAATTACAAAGTTCCTTTTTTTTACTGAAAATCTTAAATGCGCTCCAGATACATGTATAAAACTTGCCCTTATCCCCATCTAAGCACAATATCTAATATGATTTATGTAGGCCAAACCTCTCTGAGTAATATAAGATATTCTCCAGAAATCCTTGATGACTATGACACACGTTACTGCCTTGGATGCAAAGACACTACCTTGAGCCAATACAATGCTGTTCCATTTCAATAATCTCCCTCTTTATGTAAATGGATGTTTTTCCATGCTAAATCTTTATCAATTCTCCTGATTCTTATGCTAAAAAGAGTGCTGATTAAGAATATGCATGTTTCTACTTCATAAAATTTAATGGCGAGGCAGTGTATGGCTGAAATTCAAAATGGCTGACAATAGATTCAGATGTCACTTTGAATTACATTAATGTGCAGTCTGGAAAGTATCTTGTGGGTCCTATCCCCTATAAATCAGCTTAGTAGAATACAGTGCTGCTTTTGTTTTGTTGCTAAGTGATGTGACTGCCTAGCAACAGCAGCTTTGCATAGCAACCAAGCCTGAAAATATGCTTGAATGCTCATATCTGCATGGTTTCCTTTCAGCAACATACTCCCCTGATATAACTCTTCTGTGACTTCCATCATAGACTAAGAATATAGGTGATAAAAGGTTGCTAGGTTGTGTGGTGGCCTAGCAATAGCATCTTTGCATAGCAACAATGTCTAGATTCATACCTGTAGGCATATACTATGGCTTGTGCATAGTCTCCCCTCAAGGACATAGTTCACTGATTTTAAATTGCATATAGCTCCCTTGTGCACAGTACATAGTATGAACATAGGTAGTAATGATTGCTATGTCATGTGGTTGCCTAGCAACTGCAGCTTTACATAGAACACCATGTTTAAATCTATGCAGATAGTCACAGATAAGTGTATGGACTCGCCTCAGGGATGTATTGCAACATACAGTTCTTAATAGTAGTGTAGGTTGGGAAAGGGAACCTTGATAGTAAAGGGCATACTCATGATTATGCTAGAGCATTGCTCAAATAGAATAGAGATCTGGATAGGAACTACAGGCTTACTTACCCGTGCTGGGGATGATGAGTGCTAGGATCATTGAACAGACCTCAAATGACAGATAAACCTACAGTATTATGATTCTGAAGTGATCAGTAAGAGTCTGGCTTGGTTAAGAGATTAGATCCATCCCAGAAAATCAGTCTAGTTGTGTGAAATTGTTGGCCACAATAACATAATAGAACAAGGTAGTAAATGTGTGTTTGGATGATGTAAGGGTTGTTGTTATTCATTTATTTATCCCATGCATTCATACTCCCAAGATGGAATGTTTCACTTCATGACAGCTCAAGGTAGAGATGGGGGGGGGGTTTATTTTCCCCCAGATCCTGAATAGAGAGAGACTGCAGATTATAGTGATGGTGACAGAATCACAACAGTAGCTTCAGGTGCTTTCTAGATATGATAGGAGCAATTTGTACAATATAGATGACACTTCCCTCTTCTATAAGCTAGACCAATCCACCACCATGTCCACTGTGAGTGATGTGGAATGGTAGAAGATACTCAAGGTCTGTGTGCCAGTGGCCTTCAGTAGTATTATCAGGGTCAACTAGTAATACACTACACCAAATGTGTTGGGGATAATGAACTGCAACAGATCAACATGCCTTCTCAGAAGTGTCTTGCAGCATAATCACCAGCTGCTGGGATCACACTGCTATGAGAGAAGTTGAACCAGAATGTAATGTTCAGAGATATGTAAGGATGGATAACACTGGGCCTGATGCTCTGAAGAGGTAACAGATGAGAGAATATCCTGAGAATTGTACAATTGTATTCCAATCCTTCTCTTTCATTTTCTCAATATATGAATTAAACCAGCACTGCCTAAGGTCAATGCAAATTCCACCTTGCACCTACTTTCAGACAAGTAGGCTGCCCAAGGCTTTTGAGATAATCAATTAGGCATGCAGTACATTATGAGGCTGAGAGCTAATATTCTGTATTCTAAATGTGTGTTATCAGTACCAGCAATGGTAAATTTTGATGATATGACAGTGGATACAGGAATTTGATATTGGAGGGAGGGAGCAGGGGACAGTTGTTGGGAATTACAAACCTGTGTAATCATGGAGATACATATGCATGGATATGTATATACAAAATAACACAGGGTGTGGATGTGGCAAATATTTTATCATTTTATCATTATCTCATCATATGGTCTCTGTCAATTAGATGATTTTAAAAGGTAGATTCACATCAAGCACATGACCCAATGTGTTATATGTACTTCTATTCTGAGATTTGGACAGGGGAGCTATATATACAAGTTCTTGAAGCGAGACCATACACTTATCTGTGACTATCTGAATAGATTTGGACATGAGGTTCTATGTAAAGCTGCAGTTGCTAGGCAACCACATGACATAGCAATCATTTCTACCTATGTTCATACTATGTGATGTGCACAAGGGAGCTATATGCAATTTGAAATCAGTGAACTATGTCCTTGAGGGGAGACTATGCACAAGCCATAGTATATGCCTACAGGTATGAATCTAGACATTGTTGCTATGCGAAACTGCTATTGCTAGGCCACCACACAACCTAGCAACCTTTTATCATCTATATTCCTAGTCTATGATGAAAGTCACAGCAGAGCTATATGCAAGTTTACATCAAGGGAGTATGTTGCTAAAAGGAAACCATGCAGATATGAGCATTCAAGCATATTTTCAGGCTTGGTTGCTATGTAAAGCTGCTGTTGCTAGGTAACCACATCACTTAGCAACAAAACAAAAGCAGCACTGTATTCTGCTAAGCTGATTTATAGGGGGTAGGACCCACAAGATACTTTCTAGACTGCACATTTATGTAATTCAAAGTGACATCTGAATCTATTGTCGGCCATTTTGAATTTCAGCCATACACGCCTTGCCATTGAATTTTATGAAGTAAAAACATGCATATTCTTAATCAGCACTCTTTTTAGCGTAAGAATCAGGAGAATTGATAAAGATTTAGCATGGAAAAACATCCATTTACATAAAGGGGGGGATTATTGAAATGGAACAGCATCGTATTGGCTCAAGGTAGTGTCTTTGCTTCCAAGGCAATTACATGTGTCATAGTCATCAAGGATTTCTGCAAAATGTCTCATATTACTCACAGAGGTTCGGCCTACATAAATCATATTAGATATTGAGCTTAGATGGGGATAAGGGCAAGTTTTATACATGTATCTGGAGCGCATTTAAGATTTTCATTAAAAAAAAGGAACTTTGTAATTTCAATCTTCCATCTTCCCGACTGTCTGGTACACTCAAATCTGAACTTAAAAACATGTATTAGGGCTTAATGAAAAGCTTATTGTGTCTTCTTTCCAACAAGACCAATAGCGTCAGGATCCAGACAAGATAAGATAGTCTTAGAGCTTGGGTATTGAGCATACCCCTTGAATAACATGGTACCAAATTTGACCCAAAAGTTGTCTGAACCCACACATGGATAATGAGCCAAAACCGGTAGTGCATCCCAAGATAATCAATGTTAACATCTTGAATCTTGTTCAGGGGACCCTAAGGATCGGAAAAATACCCGTCGCGTTTGGATGTGGGGGGGGTGCATGGTGGGCCCTATCAGCCCCCGGCCTAGTATGTGCAGGATGTTATCACTAAATTAAATAAGTGAGCAAAATGTCTGGCAAGGGTCATACTCACTATCAAAATTTAAAGAAAATGTTGCGTCAAAACATAAGGAAGACCATCAAAAATGTGTGGGCCTATTACAGCCATGCCCCTGTAGGAGTAGCAAAGTGGCATGGTCGCCACTAGCGCCATCTCTTGTATCATAGCTAATGAAAGGGTTGTATAGTGGTTAGGGAGTATCACTAATTTTTGTCAATTTTCATCATAACCCCACTTTGAAACCATGATATATATATCGATCCTTGACGATTTGTTTTTACTAAAAGTATGGCCTGATGCTAAAACTAGAGGTGCTGTAGGCAGTCATAGCATTTGGAATTATTCAAATATCTCTGTAGGTTCTCCTCCAGGGTGGGGGCAAAGTTGACCATACCTACCGTAATCTCCAGCGTATAAGGCGCACCCCGCCTATAAGGCGCACCTAGAGTTTTAGGATTTGGCCAGAAAAATGAAGAATTCATAACTTCTTTTCTACTGAATGAATTTTCAAAATTTAAAAAGCTGTGTGTTTCTTGGACCCCCTGGACCCCTCCGGACCCCATATGCTGCTGGTTGGGTTACATGGCAGGGGCACATATCAAAAGAAAGGTCTTGGTGTCCCCCTTGTGGATCCAGGGAGAACTAAAACCCCCCATATAAGATGCGCCTTATACGCGGGAGATTACGGTAGATAGACAAGGTCGGGCAGAAATGGCCACCTCAGCTGGCAGAGCGATTGTCACACCAGCTGGGGAGTACTGCCATGCCTACCTTCACTGTAGTGTAAGGGAGTGATCATTTTTTTAACAACGGGGGGGGGAGGCTGGTAGGTTTGAAGGGGGGGTCAGAATTTTTTCAATCCCTCAGGTGGGTGGTCAAAATAATTTCACCTATTCTCAGTGGAAAACCCCGCACGTTACTATGGGTTAAAAGGGCAAGTTTGCACGCGATTTTCGCCCCTTATGGGGGGTCAAAAAAAAATTTCTACCCTCGACAGGGGGGCCGAATTTTATTTTTGCAAGGCCTGCCCACAAACCCACCAGCCCCCCCCCCCCCCCCGTTGTTAAACCATGATCACTCCCTAGGGACGGAACAAAGATGGGTGTTCAGTCTAAGTGCAGACAGTGTGAGCCACACTCAGTCACACACTCCAACAACAGAGCCTGATATGATGGCCCTAGACCAATAAATTCGGCATGGTGACATGGCAATTTCTTAAATTCGATATGTGACATATGGGGCTTAGTGACACAAAAATTAGGGCCTAAAGAAGGTCTCAGCTGTCCTCAGAAAGCTTCACTACCTTTCTTGTTCAAATGACAAAAGGTTTCTTTCATTTTTTTATTATGAACTTTTTATGTATGATTTCATCGGGTAGGTCCAGGATCTAAATGAATGTTTACCATGTATACTGTACCCTTATAATAAACCCTATGAGGCCTACCGGGGTATTTGAATTATAGCTACGTTGGTGACACTAGTGACATGGGTAAACTTTTTGCTTAGTGACGTGAGACATAGGCATTTCTTAAAATTGTCATGTGACATTGCGACCCCCTCCCCATTAAGCCTCAAGGGCCCCAATATGAGGGATTCATTATGAGTGTGGATCGAGGGGCGCTGGGTACGAGTGTGCAGTACACCAGGGTCAGCACAGACTACTATAGGTGGTACCACCCTAAATACCCAGTGCGGACTGGAAAATACCGGTGTTGGCGACCTTAACTGTAACATTTGAAATACTCCAAATTCCCTGACAGCTTAGGGCAATACACCAAAATTTAGCTTTTGAAATGGAGAAAATTATGTCATAAGCCGGCCCCGGCCATAAGCTGGGGGTGAGTTCAGGGAAATCCTATAAGCCGATTTTAGGGCCAAATGTTCCCAATTTTCTCTTTAATCTATTGTATTAAAACCCCGGTCATGAGTCGGGGGTAGAGTTGGGGGGAATTTAGAAGCCGATTTTAGTCAAAAAGAGAAAAAAAAATCCGGCTTATGACCGGGGTTGTACAGTATATGGTCATTTCACCTCCATAACCCTCCACTGTTTTCTTGATATCAATAAAAAATCAAGTCTGGACTAAAGAAAAACACTTCCTGATTATTTTGATACCCATGGGTTTAAGCCTTTCTCTCCTCACAAATGGTCCCAATTCCTTGAAATAATAAATTTTCTGAGGAACTATTTGGCCATTCTACCCGGAAGTACCAGGGTACACATTTGAAAAACAATACCACTGAAAACACCTACTGGTACACTGTGACCTATATACCGTAAAACCCCGGTCATAAGCCGGATTTTTTTTCTATTTTTGACTAAAAACGGCTTCTAAATTTCTCCCAAAGTCTACCCCCGGCTTATGACCGGGGTTTTACAAAAGTTTAAAAGTTTTTGAACCATATTTTGATAGAAATTAATGTAAATTGATAATTAAGACTGATGATTTATTCTGATAGTTCATTTTTAGGTCTGTTTTGTAATAAATCAATCAAACCTCATAGATTACTGTAGCTAACAGAGAGAAATGTCTGTGTAAAATGCTCACACTTCCACAAAACTGCCCCAAAAGAGGTGAGATTTTTTGGTTTTAGGGGGGGGGTAAGGGGGGTCACAGCCCCAAACTAGCCCACTTAAAAGGGTCTATATCTCCTCTTTCCTATCCCCTCGGATGTGTGGTGCACATATGCGCGGGCACCAACACATTCCTCTGTGAAATTCCGTAATATAGTTCTTGCCATGAATATGACCTTAGCTGTTGAAATGGCGTTAAACATCTATTACTCACTCACTTATGACCAGGGTTTTGCAAAACCTAAAAATGGACCAAAAACGGCTTATAAATTTGGTCTGACCTCACCCCCTGGCTTATGACCGGGGTCGGCTTATGACCGGGGTTTTACGGTACTATATAGTATGGGTGGAATAGGATGAAAGACTTCCACAAACTCAGAGGACCCTTTTCGGCCTTGTCTAGACCCTGAGTGCTTCTACAGAGTAGGGTGGAGGAGAAGAGAGGATAGGCATATTCAAGTGGTGCTATGTCTATGATAGTGCAGTCATTATGTCAAATGGTTTGGCACATTCCGCAGAAGCCATGAAATTTGGGCTACAGGGGTTTTTGAGTATGCTGAATCCAAATCTAAGTGGATACATTAATGAAGGTTTCTACATGTAATGTGACATTGAAAATATTAAGTATAAAAGCCCTATGTAATCAACCTGTGAATACATATCAATTATACTGCAATGATTTCTATGTGGATAAATAATGTAGACTAAAGATATAATGTTCATCATTTCATGAAAAGTCTGAATTAGTAGTTCATGACTTTTATTTGCTTAAGATATAACTATTCTGCATATCATCATCAGGTAAGAATAAGTCAATGATTTTTGTGATCTCAAGTAACATGCACACAATTTAATGCGAACTAAACTTCTATTTTATTGTTCAGAGGTTTTGATAGTGTGTTTTTTTTTAATCATTTGGACTGTCCCTAATTAGCATAATTTATGCAAAGTTCTTGTGAAAGAATTGTCTTGTAGCCATATGAATAGGAGGGGAGAATAGGCCAGATCAGCCAGTAATAGACAGGGTAGACCAGGAGTAGGCTACATAGGCTGGGAATGAGACAGGATATGAACTAGATAGACATGGAATGAGGTAGATGGGCAGGGGACGGGGAGGGGATGGCTGGACAGGTCAGGAATGAGCTGGATCGACCAGAAATGAGCTAGATAGGCAGGTGATGAGCTGGACAGATCAGAAATGAGCTGGATAGGCCTGAAATGAGCTTTCTCGCCCTGATGCTAGGTAGGTGTAAGCTGTGCCTCCCAATGCCCATGCCAGGAATGGATTGGATATGCCAAAAATAAGCTGGATAGGCCGTGAATGAGCCAGATACAGGCTGGGAATAAGTTGGATAGGCCGGTAATATAATTGATAGGCTGGGAATGAGTTTGATAGTCCAGAAGTAAGTGGCTCATATGCAGGGAATAATAGACACCTAGTGCATCTTATAGAATGTGCAGTGGAAACAGAACCAGGGGGGCAAGGGGGCATATGCCCCCCAAGTTATGGGGGGCATATGTTTTTGCCCGCCACCCCCAACCTTTTCTAGAAATCTAAGACATTTCAGAGTAGTAACACCATCCCATTTCCAAGGTTTGCCCCACAAGAGGGACCCTTCCATATTATACATTTATGTTGAATCAGTTGTAATGGGTTCCTCTGAACGATATACTATACGGCCGATCATATTATTACAAGATCATACAGTCTTAATATGCATTACTGATGCAATATGTAATTATGATATTTCATTAATGGGACCCTCATGGCAGACACCCTCTTGATATTAAGTAATTTCTGCATTGATTCTTGTTATGGCCCTTCAGTTATGTTGATAAGTTCTCACTCTACCATCTGGAGGCATTTCTCGAATGGCATTTAAAAGAGACTGCATGGATGTCATTACCCTCATATTAAACATCAGAAATTTGAGTTTGTATCACTTACCTGACTCATAGTGAAAAGGTTCTGGGAATGATATGACAATGGTAACGTCTTTGGTGTATTAATGTAATAAATCGAAGAATTAATACAAAATTTCCTGCATGCTATTATTTAGACAAGCCCACTGTCTGCTATTTGGGCCCTCTGTCTGCCATTAGGTGCAAAACCAGCCCCTTTATCGACTAACATTTTTCAACGTAATAAACCATATGCAAATTCAATACAGCAAAACCTGCGGTTAGATAGTTACCATGATCTCTAATATGCAAGTATGACCTACATCATCCTTCTATATACTGAGATACCAAGAGATTACTACTATGTGTCTGCTAATTGGGTCCTTTACCTGTTTACTCTATGTGGTACCCCAAGATAAGGGCACTGCATGAAATTTTGTTAATTGACTTGTCTACCTGAGGTAAACTATAAATGAGCTGCAGCTAGCTCTACCATCAGGAGGTAAACTCTCAGTCATCCACTGGTGGAGCTGCATACAAATACTTACCTCATTTTCATATGCAAATTAGGCTATCATCATTGCTGCTTTGATTTAAAAATCACATATATACTTTCTATGGTTAATTGCACATGTTATAAATGATTCCCCATGTTCAGTTTTGCAAATTAAGCTATTAGATAAAAGACAAGGTTTCTTTTTATAGAATTATTCATCATTTTCACACAACCTATATTTGACATTAATTTTAGAGGGGAAACATTCTTGAAAATGAATGTATCCACTTGGATCTCATTTCAGCATTATCTTAAGACCTTGTATGCAAATTTTCATGATTTCCGCCAGATGTGCCAAAAGCCCCTGGAATCTGTTACATAATGACTGCACTATGAGGCAATCACTACGGTAATTCTACAATGTTTAACCCCTATTTATAGAACCCCCGATACATGTACCCCAGTAGGACCTATCCTAAAAGCCTGCGTATATTTAAAGGTAATCTTATATTCCACTATTCGATAAATCAAAAACTACCATCAGTTTCTCCAAATTACTTGGGTTTATATAAGTTTATTTATTATGAGATAGCTAAAGCAATAAAAACCATGATTTATTGTATTAGTTTCAGATTCATTGACATCTGAAGATGGGGAATCCTTAACTATTGCCGCTTATGGGAGAAAACCCCATTTTTAAATGTTTTCTCTAATATTGAGAAATTGACCATGGCTATCTTAACTAAACTTCTCATATATCTAGCAGACTTCATTTGTACCATGATCATGTGATAAAAACAGGTAGTCATTGGACAAACAAAGGAGCCATGAATATTTTAACGAAAAAAGTGCAAATAAAAAATATTCAAATTTCTTACGTTTCACACTACAGGAAAGAAACTGTCCGGAATTTGTTCACCAGACTTTGCAGTGATTGAGTGGTCACACAGTTCTATATTGATTTGACTTGAAATCCTATGTGATAAGCATTTATACAGTAACACATTGATGCTGAATTCAGGTATTTGTCTCAACACCCCAAATTAATGTAGAACTTTCTATGTGAGCAAGGCTCAGGGAAATTCTTGGGGATTCAGGCTGCCATATGGGAGTGGTCATTGTTTATCAACTTGGATGTGAGTGGATAGTCAAAATTAGATTGCTGCTGTTTGTTTGTTTATGACCCTTTCTTTTCATTTCAACAGGCATTTCCAAGAATAATACCAGGAAAATTCAACTGACACAGCTTACAGAATATCTGTGACCCATCAAGGGGGAACACCCCTCCGCGGGTATTTTTAATTCCCCATTTGGCCACCAGGGGGCATTGGAGGGGCAAAATCACTCTAAAATCATTATAAAAATATATTAACATAATGTTTGATACAGAATTCAATGGTCTAGTTTAAAATGCACCATTTTCATTAGAAATGGCCCATATTTGGAAGGTAAAATGAACATTTTTAATGAGAAATCAACTGATATGCCTGTTCCTGGTTGCCATGGCAACCATTCCAATAATCAAAAGTTGTGAATTGCTATGCCAATTTTTGGGGATACTGACCAAAAACCCAAAACTGAAAACAAAAATGGAGAATTCCTTCTAGATCAAAATCTATGATAAAAATCACCATATCTTTGTGTATTTTTATGAATTATTGTGTTTTTAGATATTATTATGTGTAATAATGTATTTAGAGCTTAATCATCGTTTTCAGATATGAATAACAACCTATGTTCAAGGAGGGGTTCTGAAATAACTACTAGGAATGTTTAAGCCAATGATGTCTCATTTTAAAGATCTTGAGATGAACTTTGATAATGAATATCCCTGCAGAGAGGTCTTTTTGATTGCCTGGTCACATCTATCAATTTTCATGCAGAGGAGAGATATCTTCAATGGGAACCAGCATGAACAGCTGAATTGATGTTAATAAAGTTATGAAATATCAGAAATCCACAATCACCTCCAACTCCCCCCCCCCCTGCCTATCCCCCACCCACAAATTAGTCTGTGTGTCAATATATGTGATACTGTGTTATGACCCATGTGTCAGTGTGTGTGATAATGTGTGATGACACATGTGTCATCATGTGTCATTGTTGGTGAAGGTTCACACATGTTGACTCAACTTCACAAATTTGGCTGGGATGGTCACACATGTGTCATATCTTGTCATGGTCCATGATCACCCATGCATCAAGTCCTAAGAGCTCATTGGGTGAGGGCTGGCGCAGTATGACAAAAGTTGACACAGATTTGCTGGGAAGCGAAATAGAATATGAAAGCAGGGCTATGTGTCAGGGTTAAAAGTAGTACGTAGAACAAGGGTTTTGTGTCAGGCAACCAAGGGATGAAAGGGCAATGTCAGTGCACTGAATCATAATGGGATTGGATATTTTGTAAGACAGTGTTGCAACGTGATGTCACACTGTCCTTGATTTCTACCCCCCCCCCCACACACACACACTACCCGTCCCCCCCCCCCTCGTCACACTATCACTCTCAGTCAAACATCTTTTCCAGGCCCTCCTGCCTGACCTAATATAGATGGCGTCTCACCCTAAAATTAGTACCGGGGTGCATTTGGTGGAGAGGTGTCAGTTTATTTGTGACATCAATTTTCTAGAGGAAGATGTCTGAAAAATGGTGACATGGACACTGCTAACCCTACACAAAGTTGATCTCCAGGTGCATTCTCTCAAAGTCAGGTTGTGGCTTGTATACGAAGTACGGCTTACACACAGATTTCTAGGGTATTTTCCTCCAAAATGCCCATAAGAAAAGTTAGAGTGGGCCAAGAAAATAGGGTACCGGTAGGTAGCATTACCTGAACAAAATACTTTTTAGGCTTTACCAGGATGAAAGAAGGTTCTCTCCCTGTTAAATACTATAACACCATGTAAATTACAACTGGAAAATCACCCCAATGTAAACTTCATGTCTTTTCAGGGTTTATATGAATCTAGGTTGATTTGGCATGTTTGTGTTGTACTGTAGGCGGCACAGACTGATCAGTGGGCAGCCCTGCTCTGCCTGCCTCCTTCCATTGAGCCACTCCTCCCCCACCTAGTCTACACCCACTACCCGTCACCTCTCTCATGTGGAGTGGGGAATGGGGCGCAAAGTGTCAACTTATATAAGGATGTATAGTTATAGGGCCATATAGGGTTAGCTGTGGGTATAGCTGTGTGTACCAACGATGTACAGTCTGATATAGATCTTTAGGTATTCATCTGATTTCCCTACTGGTGAGTCACAAATTATCATATAGATCTGTGAATCTGGATTTCTTACTTTATAAGGTGCAGTAGGGGTCTATCCTCACATGTAAGCGGCACCTTATATGCTGGGCTGTACAGTTGTATCACGTTAAGGTATCCTTTAATAGACCTTGAGACGGGAAGTACCGGTAACTGTTTATCCCTTAAAGAAAGCAGTCGTAAAACCGCAAGATGCCTCAAGGATTCATGTTCATTTGATGCCTTGATGCGCCTGTGCTGCGCTGATGAGTAGCTCACTCTGACACTGCATTGGTGCACCACAGTCTGGTGCACATGGACCTGAAGAAGGCTTATGTAGGCTTCCCGAGCCCATCTTAAAAGGCTTGTTATTTCGTCTTTTCTATCCCCAGTCTGTGTGTCTGGTGCATATGCGTTGGCAAGGATACACACATGTATAAATACACTGTAATCAATTAGTAGTTTTCCCTTCGTGAATACGACCTTAGCTGTCAAAATGGCGTTAAACAACCAGCTTTCATGACCTGGAATGTCATGCAGTCCTTGATAGTTTTACTATGACTTTATTTTACACACAACCACTTGCTTTTCGAGCATTCACTTCTCTTGATGATGTTTGCTAAATCACATTTTGGCTTTTGGGTACTGTACTGGCTTATACATAAGTGCCGGAGAATCAAATACTTACCGGTTTTGGATAAGCCCCAGTGAGACAATTAATGGTGTTTAAGTCAAGCTTTGAGCTCTAAAATCTGTATTTTGAATAAGTGTCTGTTTCATATAAGCAAAGAGGAACAGTCATATTTGAAATCTGAAAGCAGTACAGTAAGGAACCGAGTATATAACCTCACAACAACATAAATAGCTACTGGGTATAGGAATGAAGGTTGCTTACTAAAGCACAAAGTGAAAATAAATCCAAATGACTGTAGAGATGTGGCCTTTAGCAGGAAATACAAAAGAACATAAGCTTTTGCCAAAAGAACATAAGCTTTTGCCAAGCGAGACATAAGTTTTCAGAATTTTGTTTGATATCAGAATGCTATTAGTTCAACCTAACTAGACTAGAGATTTATTCAAAGCTCAATGCCTGTCTCAACATTCTTAACATTGTACATCGAACATAGAATTTCTCTGTGTTACTGCAGACTGCTTCATACACTCTGACTTATATCCCTGACAATGAAGAGCATACAGATTCTATCCATACAAATAATTGCCATAACAAAAGCAATAGTCGCAGGGGGCATTTTACACACCAGAAAGTGGCATGTATTCCCCATCTCGGCCTACACCCCTCCCGCTGCTATTTATATCGTCTAGATGGCACAGGGAGAGGGTGTCTCGTCTTTTATGCGGCATGAGTATCCCCTGCCAACTGAGGAAGTCAATACCGTATTGGCCAGAGGGGTGGGGTGTAGAGGGGTGGGGTTGGGTGTAGAGGGGTGGGACCACCCTGATGGATTGATCACCCATAGGCAAATAGGCCTGAAGGGGAGGGATGGGGGTAAACAGATGCTTAATTCTAGTAAGATGTGCCAAGAAGTGTGTCAGTGTCGGTTTGCAGCCTTAGTCTCAATAAATCATTTGGCAACGCCCAGAGGTTATGTAAGTGAGCAGTTGTCTACTTCCATATAACCACTGGTACTCAGGACTTCTAAGATGTATATTGCAGCACTACTTTTTTTTCTTTCACTGTGTGTGGTGTCTACATACCCTACTATACACTCATACCATTGTAGCAAGAATTCTTATACTTTAAACAGGGTTCTCCACAGACTTAAAAATGACACCGTATTTAAAGACCTACATGCGGCATAATGAAGGCATTGATAGTTTTTCAACTGTTTGCCTTACTTTTCAAATATTGTTGAGAAATGGTTACGTTTAGGACCCTCATAAATTGTTTTTGGCTAGAAAAGTATACATTTTGCTTAAGAAAAAGTGCTAAAATGTAGATAACTTCTGTTCTAATTGGCTGATTTTCGAAATTCTATGGGTAGCTAAAAGCACACCAGCAGTGATTCTGGAAGAGTTTGACACTGCCGGCAGTAAAAATGACACTGGCAGCCTGCCAGTGCCATTACAATGTGGAGATAAGGCTTATGTTAGGTTGTGAGGATACTTTATATACATATTACATAGTTTGGGGAACTTCAAACAACAATGGGATACAGGGAAAAACAGATGTTCGACACTGATAAGATATGCAGTATTCATAAATGCACTCTACGAGGGTTTCTTTTGAAGCTATGAGTTTCAGTGACACAGTGCACAGCATAGACAGTTGCCCAGATATGGCTAACGAAGGCGACGCAGACGGGTGCACTGGTCGAAGCTGCAGGACACATAGGAGACAGCCAGGGGACGTGAAGCACCAACAACTGACTCCCGGCAGAGGCAGGAGGTGCCGCCTCATGCACTATCCAGAGGAAGGTGGTGGTGGTAGTGGTGCTAGAGTGGTGCTGAGACAGCCACTGGCAGAGAGACCCCCAACCAGTCAGAGGCTGCCTGAGAAGATCGGCAGTAGTAGCGGCCACCACTGCTGGGGTAGAGAGAGAGGCTGGAGCATCATCTCTTTATGAGGAGTGTGCTGAAGTTAGAGCTGCAAGCCGACAGGAGCAGTTGCAGGAGGCTTCTGGCAGTGAGGAGAGAGACCCAGGAGGCTCCTCCTACAGACTGGCTCCTGATACAGCGCTGATAAGATCTCTGTGTGTCTCCAGGGGGAGTAGGGCAGACCACCAGTCACAGTTATCCACCACTGCTACTAACAGAGACAGCCACAGGACTGAGAGTGTAGCCTCTCAATACTACCAAACAGTCTAAGCTCACCAGTCACTGACAAGTGTACTCCCACTACCCTAGTTTATTCCTACTCCCAAAACCAGGGTTTTACTTGTGTACACCTTCTGATCACTACTCTCATCCAGCAATCTCTTCACTGCCAGAGAAAAAGGGAGACAACTCATACCACTGTGGCCATTGGTATCTAAAACTACCTAACGGTACCCACATAGAGACTACTGATACCAGGAAGACCTGTGTTATTATTTAGGAGCAGCTCACCTAGTCAGACTTGAGCAGACCTGAGCAGTAACTAATGTGCTCGTGGTGATCAGAATAGGTGCGTTGAGAGTGTATTGCAACAGGAGGAGCAGTATAAGTACCTTAAGGAGGAAGACAACTTACACTGGAGGACAACCCAGACTTTGCCTAATAACAGAAGTAAGACTTGTAGTATTCTGTCCTTACACCCATCCTTATCACACTTAGAGATTGTAAGGCTGGATCAAGGGTTCATACGGAGATTAAGGAGGCTATTCCCCTGGCACCGGGGTCTCAAATAAGCGCCGGTCTCAAATAAGAATGCAGCCCTGGAGAGTAACTCGCCAGGGCTACATTCATGCATCATGCCGACCCTATGGGACTGATATGTCCCCGGAGGGTCGGCATGAAACTCCAATGAAGTGCTGGCGACCATGTCCGGGTGTAGGGTTATTGAAATTACCCTTAAGTACTAAAAGCAGTATTCAAATAAGCGGCTGTCTCGTATTTATAGCAGACACACTATGGGGCTTGATAGTCAGCTTAAGTTACTACTCCTTAATAATGAATTTCCTGTTTATTATTTCATTTTTTGGAGGCCCTGAACATGGGTGTATTCTCTTTCTATGAACCTGATAATATCAAAGAATTTGCTTGCTCTCTTTTGAGAAACTGATCAGAATGTATTCCCACCGTTAACACTGCTGTCAGCTGATCAGTGCTTTCATTTGTCATTGTGGTGCATCAATGCCACCCTGGCAAGGTACTCGTTCACCCCACATCAATGCATCAAACTCTGAAACTGATCCTTTTGTATTTTGATTAACCCTGCTTGGAAACAGCATGAAACGTTTTGTGAATCATGTCAGCTTAAAGTGCATATTGTATATAGAGCAAGCTCGTGTGATACATTCCTTATCAACCATTCACTTCAGAATTCTTGGGGGTCCACTGTTATCACTGCTTTTATATACAGCTCTCAAGTACCAGCCCAATCAATGGCGGCCTACGGTAGGGATAATGCAAACAAGGAATTCAAGCAATCTCCTATCCATATAGGGTAAGACATGCCAAATTGCATGTCTGCAGTCAAAAAGATGTTCCCTGTTACACGATATGGTACCACAGTGTGTGTAACCTCTGAAGTCTCATAAATGTAATTGGTTTCATGACGATCTATAAAATCAATTATACCCCAGCCCAAGACCTGTATTTGATGAGCTCAATGTTATGTATGTAATACCAGTACAGATAATGATTTATTATTAATGTAACAAGTCCAATCATTTGAAATCCATTATATAGACATAGCACTGGCGGGTTGCATGCGGCTCAAATAAGCATTCAATGCACTTATGGATATTAAGAATAGGTGTAAAAGGCGTTGGCCAATGAATTATAGAAGAGTGAGGGGATAATCAAAAGATTCTCATTTGTGTATACAGCCAAAGCAAGCTCCAGGCCAGCACGTCTGTATAGGTTACACGAACCATAATTCGGACATTTTTTAGCTGGAAAATTAATTTTCTTAGTGATTTGTGCATTTTGAGCCCTATCTTTTTTATTACCATCAGGACTGGTTAAGTATCTTTCTGTCCACTAAATACTAAGAGAATGTCGAGTATGAGTAAATAGCTCTAAATGCAAGTATCCAATTTAAGGTAGCCTATGTGTCCGACTGAAGGTGAATCTACCCTAGAAGGTTGGGGCGTGCTATGGGTGAACAGAAACTGCAGAGCTGTGATTTTATTCGCTCTGACAGAATTGATTGGTGGCTTTCACATTGATCACATTCCTTCTGGTTGATATATTTTGTTGTACCAGGAGCTATTGGAGGGAGTGGAAGCTACAACAGATGCTCAGAGTGCCTCCTATTGTTCACACTTTAAATTGCCTACTATAGTACGTGCTTTAATGCATCATATCCTCCGGTCGGCATGATGCATGAATGCATCTCTGATGAGTTTCCTGGCCAGAGCTGTATTCTTGCATCATGCAGACTGACTATACGGGTAGCTACATCACCACAGGGTTTGGATGATGGACATGGTGTCCAAATGCGGCCCTTCGAATCAGAGGGTTAATCCAAGCCAGAAATGTAGAGGAAGAGTTAGGGAGGGCGCGGGAGCCCAACATTAGGGCGTGTGAAGGGAATTGAAAACATGCTCAGGCACATGGACATCAATGTCTATTATGAGGAATGCTCACGGCAGGATCTATTCTGCCAATCACAAGTCTGTGAATCTATTGGAATCTATGGAGTATAGATTTTCCCTGTAGAAATCCATCCATTTTGGTTGATAACAACTGATCCATCACTGATAAGCCGACATCGGGACAAATGCCTTTGTCACCGGGGTAATACCACTGGTATTATCCATTTGGAGGAAGGGATTTCAAAGATGGAGGCAGTTCTGTGGTTCTTATGCATCGAAAGGGGAGACAGCTTTGTCCATAATCTAAGTGGATAAGATGCATTGCTCTGCTGTGATTGCTGGTTTTGAGTACCTTTGTGCTTTGAAAAAATCTCCATCTCCACTGTGAATATCAATTTCACTAGACCCTTTTATTGAGTAATGGAAAATATTATGATGGATAATAGATATTAGGGAATATTGAAATGACACGTTCTAAAAAGTCATCTTGGTTATTGATCTACTATCTACCCATAATGTTGCATCATGACCCAAGATAATGATCAAGAATAATAATTTACAATACATGAAATGGCAAAATATTTAATCCATAGTTACTGAATGACATTTGCTAATATCCGATGCTTGCTTAACCAATCCTAGTCATGGCCACTAATGATGCCTTAACCCTTTATTGCAGGTCGGATGTAAGAATGCCTTTGGCTGTCTGACTACATGGTCCTATATAATTAACACTAGTGAGTGGCAGCCATGAGTATGGGCCTGGTCACACTGGGGGACTCCCCCGCCCTGCCCCGCCGTACAACCGGCGACCGAGCTGCTACGACCGGCCAACCCGCAGATATGATCCTCAAGTAAGTCCGTTTACTTTGGTTCTTCTCATAATAGAACATGGCAGCTGTGGGAAGAGAGCTATGGCTCTAGGGGGATGTAAGTCTACAATTGTGTCTCAGGGTAGAGTGGTTGGATATGGTCCTGCAGAAGAAGCTGGACTTCTCATGGGCATGCATTTTGTATTTAGAAAAGTGTCAGTAGAACACAAAGATATCTTGCAATTCAAGAGCTTTTGTGGCACCAATCCAACGGCTATTGCGGCACCAATCCAAAGGCTATTGTGGCACCAATCCAACGGCTATTGGGGCACCAATCCAACGGCTATTGTGGCACCAATCCAACGGCTATTGCGGCCAATAGTGCTTCTAGTGTGGCTTATATTATATATTCTAAGGGATTTGGTATCATATGACATAGAACTTTAAGAAGCGTTAGATTTGAAGCTTTAAGAACAAAACTCCAGGTGTGTCTTTGTCACAATTGAATTGTCAACGTCTGGATGCAGATGATACAAGATAATCAACACCGGAGCTTTCCATGAGTGGCATTTACGATGAAATGGGGATGCCTGTGTTTAGAGGTTGCCTCCGGGAGGTGTATAGGGGAAAGGGCACACAAAAGGTCTACCATCGTGTAGCAAAACTATAGATGTAAGCCTATTGTGGAAGCTTCTCTATATGGGCCTTATAGTCTTTATCTTAGAGCAGTGCAAAACTACAATGCGGTAAAAGTGCATTCGCGTTTTTTTGCTAGCGGCTAACCATCGCAGAATGCAGATGGTTCCAGTACACTGCAGGAAGCCAAAGTTAATTGTTAGAAATGAAATATTTTCCGCTTTCCTCTGGTTCCATCTTAATCGACCATTGTTACCACGATCAATATAATCTTTTGAGCCTCCCTAAATACACCCTGTCAACCTAGCTCCACTCTGAACATGTCCTTCGGTGCACTGCACCTCAAACAATGATCCATAATTAGTGATCCTTAAGTAGCTATGTGGTATCAGGTGCACTGAGAAAACACAGTGGGTAGATTCATTTGAAATAGCTGGTCAATGTTCAACCATATCACGTTTGGAAGCTTTACCTCAGGCAGGGATATATATATATATATATATATATATATATATATATATATATATATATATATATATATATATATATACATACACACACCTTAAATATGGACAATGGAAGTGGGAGTCGCTAGATCTCATGGATACCACTTTCCCCCTTTTATTTGAATTCGTTAGTTTTTGTCTACCATGTAGTGACTTCACTAAATGAGTCTTTGGTGGTTGTACTTTCATCAGCGTACCCATGAACAGTGAAAAGTGGCTTTACTGGTGTAGGTAATACAAACTGGCAGGCATAGTCCCCGCTCTCTGTGAGTATAAAGATGATGATATTAAGACCTTATCTGGACCGTTCAGTATGCTTTAATAAGGTAGAGGCACTATCACCAACGATATCACAGACTGATATCTGATTTACGACTAAGGGAGGTTAGATGTGGCACATAATTTAGTCCAGTGATTATTTCTGTATTAAGTACTCCCAGTCTACATTGTGTTTTGGCAATTCCCCATGGTGCCCAGAGAGTTGTGTTTATATGAGAGATGATTGAATGAGACTGGTCCTGAAAGTGCATATTCTTTTAAAGTGTTTTATTAAGGTTCACAGAAATTATGTAAAAACATATCCTGTCTTCGAGCTCGGCAAAGCCGTTATGATGCTCAGGCCTTCTTTATAGGTGACTTATTCAATCTATTTAATAATCCGTGTAATGGCACACAATGTTACATATCACATAGAGACCACTCATAGTTATATCTGCACAATGTAATATAACACATAATGACATGGGGATGAATGATGAGTTCACATAATGGTGTAGATTACACGGTACCAATGTATAATACAAACAGTCTGTTTCATTTTAATGCACCACACACATATCTGTCATTAACCAGGTATACATGGAAGATTCATACATAGCTGTCATAAGAGGACCCAGCATGCAATCATAGCTTACCATACAATTGAAATTTATCATTGATGTAACATTTTGTCATTGATGTAACATTTAGGATAATCTCTTTTAATTTCTTCTTTAAAGACCTCTTTTTCCTTAATCAGTGTATACTTTATCTTTAGCTTGTTCCATCTTCTAATGGCCTCATGATGATGCATTAATTAAATATGAACCTTAATCAGCACGATACATCAATGTAGCCCTGGTCAGTCGCCTTGGCAGGCTTGAATTCATGCATCATGCCTACCCTACAAGATTGATACACTCGCAAAGGGCTGGCATGATGTACCAATGCAGTACTGGGAGAGTAGACTAGCCAGCACTGCATTGGTGAATCATGACAACAAGGGAAAATAAAGCTGGAAGAGTCTTATGTGGGCCTGACAGGGCTAGGAGTGGTGGGCGTGTATTATTGTTGGGAACAAGGGCCAGGCACGGAGTGGAATACCAGTCAATTTTGAAAGGGAACAAATCCCTCCCCTTCCGGTTCTATTAATCTTCTCGCAGCCTTAGTGTTGTCACAGAGATGAAAAAAGGTTCTGAGATCTGAAAAATAATAATCAGAGCACAAAAAGGGCCAGGGGCAGAGTGGTGTTGGTGATGACTATTTTTAGAGGGGTGTGTCATCAGACAGCAGCCTTTTTTACTCTGTGTCTGAGCAGCAAGTGGGGATGGTAGCTGCACTCTACAAGCAGGGATTCCATTTACATGTATTCTATACTGTTTCTCTGCTGCCATCCCCATTTTTACGTGGATCGGGGCAATAAGAATAGAGACCATGTGGTTATAATTTCGAGCCTGAAATCTCAGGCATTAGGTTTTCTCTCAGGATACTTTAGATTCAATCTCATATTATCAAATAGATATATCAAATAGTACCATTGGTTGGGTACAACTGGAAAAGAAATGTATATCCCAGCAAAATATTATAGACACATAAATGTACATGTATTGTGTAGACCGGAGAAGGTGGCCTGGTATAGAGATCAAACATAATCAAAAGATCCCAGTAAGGACATCTTGTTATGAATGGGATGCAGAGTCGCAAGTGACGATTGGAGTAATAATAACTCATTGCCGTTGTCGCAGTATCCGATACCATTAAAGCGTTAGATTTGAAAGCTGCTATTTTCTGCTTTTAGATAACAGTCTTTACGTAGGACATAGTCAATGGAAATGTCCCTTTTCTATGTTGACCTAACATTCTTTACTCTCAGAATCTTGCTCAGTTGGCAGATGTAAATGGGACTTCTACTATTAGGCAGTTAAACTCTTTTGAGTACTTCAAATCAGCTCGGATGTCCAAAGGGAATGAAGGGATTTCAGCCGATTCAGATGTCTGAATCCTGGCTCATTACACACAAGGGACTTTCACTTCAATTATTGCAGCAGCACAGTCTGAAAGACCAACATTGAATAATTACAAGGAAAATGTCATTGTGGGGTTAATACCCCTCTCTCTCTCTCTCTCTCTCTCTCTCTCTCTCTCTCTCTCTCTCTCTCTCTCTCTCTCTCTCTCTCCTAAATCCAAATTATTAATGCAGAGAGAGAGGGCTGTTGTTCTCAAGTCTTATTTTATAATCGGTAGGGTATTCTTAGTGTTGAAAAAACATTCTTTATGAAGGTGCTTGTATTTGTTATTCACTTTCCTTTGGGTCGTATGCTCATATATTTTTAACATTAGGCTGATGACGATGGATGACACTGATAAATGTGTTCCATTGAAGTAATACACCCGTTATACACCCATTAATCAGTATTATAACTTAGAATCCTTTTACCAAAATAAAGAATGAATTATACCACTTTATATTGAATGAAAATACAATATGACTCAGCTGACACCAAATGTATTAACACATGTACGTTGAGTGTCTTTTTTATCGCGATAAGCAACAGGAATATTAACACACATTTGATATATCATAAATGTTCATGTGAAACTAGTAGGTCGTGTTTATATCATTGCTGGTGTATATTATCAAAGCAGAACATACACGGTCAAAAACCATAGAAACAGAGCATATCCTATTTTTGGCACTTCCGTCGGCCCCTGTACTTAGATTTTTGATTTTTTCTTGGATTTTTTTTGCTAATATCATCGGGCTCGATGAGTTCTTGATGTTACATATAGGTTTTTGGGGTGGGAAATTGATATTTTAGTCTCCAGGGCCTCAAAATAGGCCAAAATTGACCCTAAATGAGCAAAATAATCCCCCAAAATATATAAAAAAAAAATATTTTCAGGAAATCGTACCAAATATGTGAGTTTCCATTTAAGTTACATACATTTGGTGGTTGGACATTGTATTAGAGCCAAACATCCCCCAACTGGCCTGACTTCTTGTATAGTATGGGAGCATTTGAAGTTTGGTGAAGGTGTGTGTCTTGGCGAGTGATTATGCCTTATACCCCCTCCCCTAAAAAATCAGAGAGATCCATGGGTTCAAAAATGCCTTTAAAAAATAGAGCAAGGTTATATCTAACATGTGTAAAAAAATGGGAGGGCTCCATTGATAAACATGGAAATGAAAGGCTCATACCTCATCTCAGCAAGACAAGCCATTCTAGGGAAGACAATTTCGGGAAGACAGAATAAAATAATTTTTCCTCCTCCTGTTCAGGATTTGAATATTTAACTCTTCTAAACATGTCAGTAATTTTCCCCTATCACATACCTAAGTGAACAATGTGTAAAATGATTATTTATTGCCTATCCTCTGCAACAGCAGAGCTTGGAAGGAGATTTTTGTCTGGGCGAGATAGTGTCTTGGCGAGTGATTTTTGAGTAGCCAAGTTTAGGGCTTGATTTTTTAAATAAATAATTATCATATCATCACAAAAGTCTCAGATCTGGACCATTTTGACCTGTAGATTATGGAAATCAAGTTTATATTAATGGCAGAGGTGTCCTTATTGTCATAAAATCCACATACTTTTGATAAATGATTATCACGATTCCATTGCCATTTCTGTCTTACCAAGGAAATAAATGATTTTAACCCCGCTGTATACAGTTGGTATACTTAACTATTCTAAATATGTCAGTAATGTTCCCCTATCACAAACCTAAGTAAACAATGTGTAAAATAGTTACTTATTCCCCATCCTCTGCAACAGCAGAGCTTGGAAGGAGATTTTTGTCTGGGCGAGATAGTGTCTTGGCGAGTGATTTTTGAGTAATATGCCAAGTTTAGGGCTTGATTTTTTGAATAAATAATTATCATATCATCACAAAAGTCTCAGATCTGGACCATTTTGACCTGAAGATTATGAAAATCACGTTTTTATTAATGGCAGAGGTGTCCTTATTGTCATAAAATCCATGTAGTTTTGATAAATGATTATCACGATTCCATTCCCATTTCTGTCTTACCAAGGAAATGAATGATTTTGATCCTGCTGTATACAGTTGGTATATTTTTATCTATTCTACATTTGTTAGTAATTTTCCCCTATCACATACCTAAGTAAACAATGTGTAAAATAGTTACTTATTGCCCATCCTCTGCAACAGCAGAGCTTGTAAGGAGATTTTTGTCTTGGCAAGAGAGTGTCTTGGCGAGTGATTTTTGAGAATCATGCCATGTTCAATTGAAATTTCTTAGGTATACAAAGATTTTTCCCCCATTAAAGGTATATACCATCTGAAAGTAGATGTATTGGGCATTCTCCTCCATATGATTGATAGTTCCTATCTATCTCTCTCTCCCTTTTATGAAGAATGACAGATAATGAACATTTTATTCCCTCAATTTTACCTAAAATCCAAGTGTCAGCACTGGAGGGAAATGCCCCATTGCCAAAGAAAAATCACAGAATATCTTATCACAACTCTCTAAACCCAACATTTAGACCCAGTTGTACAAGGATAATAACATAAAAGACCATTATTAATATATAAAAGCACATATAGGAGGCCTTAGGGGTATTTACCCCCAATTATCACTCGCCAAGACACTGTTTCCAGGGTATGTACCTTTGGGGCGTTGCCATGGCAACCGTTTTCATATTTAACTAATAATATCTCGTGAGGAGGTACCCCAACACCTATACACTATCCACAAAAAAAAATCTTTAAGATAGTCCTAGGTTTGGTTCCAGACCCCCCCCCCCCCCAGCCCAAGGGGGGGATATGCTCTGTTTCTATGACTTATGACCACACGTCAAATCACACAAAACCTATTGTATTAAAGCAATGAATAGTTGATTAGAGAAAACTCCTACAATGTATATGTCAGGGCGTAAATAGGTATTTTTTAACTGACATTGCATCTAACTGCAATGAGGCGATGGAACCATCTATGTTAGGCTTTTGCATCAGATCTAATATCGTCTTCTTGAGTTCACGGGTATGTCTTCAGTCGAGTATCACATCAATTCTCCCCCTGTGGAGTGGGGACCTTCATCTGAGGGCATGGAGGAGCAGAATAACTTCATTGGGAGTCCACAAAGGAGGAATTCTCCTTCCATTCTACCAGTGGGCATACCAGATTCGTAAAAGGTGACAAACTCAGGGTTTCTTGTGTCTTGGGGTGAGCATGTGGGCAGCTAGTGTCCATATGTGTGGGCCTGGGCCTACATGCTTGTCTTTTGTCATGGGATTCCCCCTCAGTGAACCATGTCTGAGTGATCAAAGGCCATGGATTGTCTGTCCCTGCCTATGGGACCAGACAAATAAAAGAACACTTGCTATCCTTCGAGAAGAGTAGGGGAATGAAGAATAGGTAGCAGTTTTCCCCCTCACCCCTCCTCATAGATGCAGTCATTCATCTCATAGATTCGGTCATTCATAGATTCGGTCACTGCTGTGTCAGGCAAGCAGCATATAAATACCTGTCTAGCTGTCTGGACAAGCAGCTTTGAAATACCTTTCCAAACAGAAAAGAAAGGACTTAATGTCTGCAAACCACAGAAATGTCTGCTAACTTTTAAGTACTATTAGTGAACGTAAAATCAACCAAACCAATAGAAATACTTTTTGGTCAATACTCTGACATAGTGGAAATCCTTACGCAGTCTTTGCAACCTGTCCCAAAACGAACAGGAGACATGACCTTGTTTGGTGTTTGATATAAGGGTAGCACCAGACCCAACCCACTCCTCCCATTAGGGACGCCCCATTTATTCTTATAAAAGGGGTGCAAGCATGGAAGGGCCATTGGCCGGGATAGTGGTAGTGGTTGTCACTCTCAGACCTAGCTGTGTAGTGCATTGCAATTGGCAGTGGCTCTAAGCTAATGTATTGCTCCCCTGCCGTCATGCGATGGAGTGGTTTGGCCCAGGGACCACCAACACATGTCATGTTACTCAAGTGTATCTACACCGAGGGGTATACCAATTGAGACATTTGGTGTAGGGTTCTGGAGTAGACAATTTGCTACTTCATGTAATGATCGACCTTCAACACTCAGCCTTGAATTGGTCTCTTATACGACCCTTTCATCAGCACTGATACAACAGATGGTGCTAGTGGCAGCCATGCTACTTTGCCACTCCTACAGGGGCATGGCTGGGTTGGACTCCAGTTCCTGTTATAGGCCCACATGTTTGTAATGGCCTGCCTTATGTTTGGCTCACCATTTACTTTAAATATTGACAGTGAGTATAGCCACATTATTTCCTTGTGTACAGCTTTGATTTCTAAGACCCGGAGCTCTATTTCACATTGCAAATGGGCAATTTGGTGAGGGGTGTCTGTGCATCAATGGTAAGCCTATGGAGCCCTGGGAGTGGATGCTGGACATGCCCATGTAAACAGCAGGGCTACTGGAGAGCCATCTAGTGTATCAACCGCGTAAAACCAATGTATACTGAAGGAATGTCCTGGACACCAAAGCCCCCTTCCCCTCCCAGCAGCCTGGAGTGTCAGCATGCATGTTTCCATGTGGAATACTTAGACCATGTAATGTGTGGCATTAAGGCTTAAAACTCTCTGTTACTCTATGGAATTTGCATGCAAATCCTGCTATATGGCTTGGAAGGGGTTAACCCTTAAGCAAAAATATTAAGTTCCTCTTTAAATCACGGCTTTATGCTCTCATGCCCCTTCTGTTTTCTTTAGGCATTTTTGCAGCCATTGACTGTATTGTAGGCCTATTCATGCATCATGACGAATCTACGGGTTTGATGCACTATAGAAAGGTCTGTACTGGTGTATCATGACGACCGATGAGCACGATGCATGCGGTTACCATGGCACCTTGAACGAGCTAAGAATTTCTGTAAATGTGTCTCCAGAGAGCGTTGGACAGGCCGAGATATGCTCAGGAATTGCTCGGTATTACACGCTACTTAACTTAAAGTGGGATGCATTTAGCATTATATTGAGGCTAAGCACCAGGAGTAGGCCTCCAGTATACTGAAGCTACCTAACAAATCAGTAATCTGGCCGATGGAGCAGTGGGACTTGTCATTATGAAAGTAAACATAAGAAATGTGCTGTCAAGACTTCAAGATTTTTTTTTTTTTAGGAATGAAGTCCCCTGTAAGCTATCCCTTTCTCTTTTTATAGAAATAAGTTGGCCCACTCCCCTCAATAATTAAAGATGAACGTAATAGGTATGCTGTCCGCAGGCAAGCAGAAAAGATAATCAATGTACCAGTGTAACATAAATCTCCCCATCATGTACTGTAATAGAAGCCTGTTTTGCTGTTGCACACAAATCCCATCTTTCATCTGTGAGTGAAGCAGACTCAACTGTCTCACACTGTGCCACAGTAAATCCATTCTGAAACCCCTTGCTTGTCTTCAACTCACGACCAATAAAGTCGGCCTCTTCCATCTTTTCTGATTTCATCATTTCTTTCCCCTTCAGACTGCCCCCAATTTGATGTAAAAATTGCCCTCTTGGGTTTTGCCTGCCGCCCCACTCTTTGGTTCGATTAAACAAAGCTTAAAACTGCCATCAGCTCTCATTGATTCCCACCGGAAGTGGCCCTGCCTAGCTTCCGGCGTTCATCCCACTTACTGCGCATGCTCCTACCGGCTCTTCCGGTGTGTCAGGGAAGATGTCGCCCCCATATAGATGGATCGATACGTATTTCATCGATGGGTCCGTGTGTCGAGGGGGAGACAGCGATCGAGCGGACCTACTGTAGAGCACTGTATTAAAGAATGCATGCCATTGGATGCAAAAAGGATTAGTGTTTTGTAAGGAATTGTATTTTTGCTGCCAAGAGCCTGTCGTGAATTTGTTTTAATACTAGTAGGCCCCATGTTACAGTAGGTTAAAGTCTTATGTTATTCACTGGTATCCCATTTCTTCTCATGCCACTACATCTACATCCATACAACTTACAAGAAAACACCTGTCCTCAATGTTTAGAAAGGCCAGCAACCTTGCCTTCCTTCTGGTGCATCGGGCCATTCTTCTGCTTATAGAAGAAATGTCACCCGCAGTACTCTACCCCTTCCCTTAATTCCCACCCCACCCTCCCACCAACACGTCAAGTGCCACTGGTTCCATGCCTGTGCAATAGTGAACAAGTAACCAATGGATAACTCATGACGAGTGTGTGTTATTAGCCTTTGCTAACACACACGAGTCATAAGTTATCCATTGACTACTTATTTTATACCACAAAACCAATAAATAATCAATAGAATACCAATAAATTCAATTTGAAAACAAAAATTATTCCCCCTCCCCGGGACTCGATGCCAGCCATTGTGTGTACACAGGTACATACACCTCGGTGCCCGGCAGCGGACAGCGACAACCCCCGTCTCGGCTCGGACAGGCAGCGGCACACAGCTAAAGATTTCAATGCGTCTCGCTGTTATGTTTGTGTAGAATACACCTCGTCGCCCGGCAGCGGACAGTGACAGCGCACACGGCGAAAAAAGATGTGTCTCGCTGTTATGTTTGTGTATAATACACCTCCTCGCCCGGCAGCGGACAGCGACAGCGCACACGGCGAAAAAAGATGCGCCGGGGCTCGAGCGCAGACCTCTCACGGCTGAGCGCAATGCGCTAACCGCTAGACCACCGCCTCTCCTCCCTTCTCGGCTTGGTTATGTATGAATGAGTCCCACGGTTATGGTAGCAGACAGCCCGCAGTCGTCGCCTTCCCAGGCTTTGTATCATAGCAAGACCTGGTTCTAACCAAGCTTCTCTCGTCAGTCCCTGTGGCGCAATGCATAGGGAGTTGGACTAAGGACCTGAGACTGCAGGTTCGACCCCTACCATGGCAATGAAATAGTCTGTTGGTTTTAACATGTAACATATGACATGGAAGGACATGAGAGGCGTGCGGTTATCCATGGATAACCACACGGGGTGCGGGTTATCCATGGATAACCGCACACCTTACAAAATTGATGTTACAGCCTATAGGGTGTGCAATATCGACAGATATGTGTATGGGAATAGCCACCAAAAAGCACTGAGTAACCCAGAAATCGTGGTATAAACATATCTGTGGCGTCCCTCGTGGTCTTCTGTGGCCAGTCTCTACCCAGGGTTAACCCTGTGAGTCCACTTCCCTGCACCTGGTCACCGACCTATCCTTTCCTGGAGGCAAATTGGCTGCCTTTAGTCAGTATGGTACCGTCCATGGTCAGTGTATACATGTGCTGTCTCTAGCCAGTACATGGTCTGTGTGTACATGTGTTGTCTGTAGTCAGTACATGGTCAGTGTGTACATGGGCTGTCTATAGTCAATTTGGTACATGGTCAGTGTGTAGGGTAGAGGCGCCCATTTCGGATGCTCCTGGCCACACAGGAGGTGGATGTAATTGGTGCTCAAATCTTGTACCTTTAAAAGTGTTGAATTCTACTTTCCATTTCGCCAGTTGATACATCATAGTTTACCCTCAAGATCCTTGAAGAAATTTGTAATGGAACTCTCCAATACATATGAATAAATGAGCTGTACATATTTAGTCCCCAAAACATCAAATTGCACCTCAAGTCAGACAGCTCGTGCCAGAGGTGACCCTAGAGTCAGACACTATGTTATCTAATTGATACAGACTCAACAGGTCACTGTATCTGAAATATTCTATATAGGCACATAACATATGACACTAAGGAATCCAAGCTAATGCAATACTCCTCTCCAGGACACTGTTAGATGATTAATTTTGCATACTTATAACAGGTCAGTCTACAGGCCCAGATGAGCATGACCTCTATGGGCAGATGGAGTAGTGATTAGGTTTAGGTGTTAGATAGTAGGTAAACCAAACACAGATTAAATATCCCTATCTGGGAGTATGTATGTATATTATGAAGGATTCTGTTTGTAATGAAATGTCCATTATATAAGTATTGAAATCATGATATACTTGTGTCCCAGGTGAGGTGTAATTGGTGTCTGTCTGTAGGTGTAATATGAAGGTCATAGATGAATAACTCCCATACTCTAACATGAGGGATGTATTCGGGTTTGTCAAGTCAAATTATTAGCAAAAAGTTGTATATTGCCATTGACATGCATAGATATCCTATAAACATGGAGGCTAAGACATGACAAATTGACAAATCAAACCAGGATCTCCATTCACTCGCCATTCTTCATCCTCAGAATATGACAAAAACACTCTGGGTTTGTGCAGTTGTAAAACCATGTATGACAGATGTTTTACATGTTATTCCTCTGTTTTTTGGAGAGTATGATACCTGAGTTTTCATGTCTAATATAAATGGTAGCTGAATTTTTCATATCTATGTAATTCAATGCCAAAGGTGTCCGACTTTAGGTGTCTGTCTGACTCAGGGTGCCTCTACCCTACATGGACTGTCTGTAGTTAGTACATGGTCAGTGTATATACATACAATCATGTGCTGTCTGTAGTCAGTACATGGTCAGTGTGCACATGAGCTGTCTGTGGTCAGTACATAAGATAGGCCATGGTAACAGCTCTCTCAATGGGTACATTGCACGCTAATAATTCAGCATGGAAGGCAGGGAATCATTTCACTGCCTGAAAATCCATACTGCCTGACCCCTATACAGTGATGTGTTAGAGGACCTCTAATTCCACAGATCTATATGCTCTAAAGCCTACCCGTGTATTATACTCCACCTGGCTCTGCACCCCATTGTTCCTACTGTAGGTTTATTTCCACATTCTACTGTTGGCAGGGCCAGCAGAAGGTTTTATGAATTAGGTCAGTTCTGGCAGGAGGTTTTGTGAATTGGGTCAGGTCTGGGAGGAGGCTTTGTGAAATAGGCCAAGCATAGCAGGAGGTTTTATGAATCAGGTCATTTTTGAAGAGCAGATGAAATTCTTGAAAAAATGCTGTCCCATATGGGATTCGTACCCACGCACCAGACAGTCCTGGGATCCTGAGTCTCATGTGCTAACCATTTACACCATGAGTCCTCAGCTGATACTGTGGGTGTTAGAACATCTACTGAACATCTTCTAGGCCTCTACTGTTTATGTCAAAATATGCTTATATTAATGGTTTAACTGTTATATAAACTTCTGTGGATGGGATGGAATTGAATTGAATTGTTTATTGACAATATGTTCGTGCAAGATGATTTACAAGTATGCCAGAAGGAATAAAGTATAGGTGTAATAAACAAGATCACAGACTTAGATGAAATACATGCAAATAGAGATCTTCAACCAGTATACAATCAATGTATGGCCTGAAGTCCAATGCTAGTAGGCTGCACAAAAGTAAAATGTTCATCCATTCGCGGGACATGAAATCACGTCACTGCTAGGAATAAGTTCATTATCTAAATAGGCTACAATCATTATTCTACAACAGGACATGAATTCACGTCACTGATTGAAGAAAGTATTCTTTGTTTTCCATAATGCTGTTCATGGAGTATAAGTCAGAAAACCTCCTTGGACCTGGAGGATTTGCCACAAAACCTCCGAGGCGAAGCCGAGCAGGTTTTGTGGCAAATCGCGATGGTTTTCCATTACTTAACCTACACCTAGACAGCTATAACAATAAAACAATACATCCCATGTAGACACACTGGCTCTATATCAAGGACTAAACGGATTTCTATACCCTACATACACACCTCCCACCCCCTTTGTATTTGCTACAACATTATTAAAGCCTTTGTCCTTGGGGGGATAGTGGGAATCCATTCAGGTTTCCTCTACCCACACCATGCCCATGTCCTAAACCCCTGTCGGCTCTCAGTATGTTCTGGTTAGTGGGTATTTAGGGATTGAGGTGGGAGGTTGTGCATTGGCCCCGACAGTGGCGGTCAGAGGGGTGATTGAACTGACAATTACAGCATTGATCTACGTACATGGACCAGTGAACATAAATCTGTGCCTCGTCCACGCCTGTTCACCCCTGCCCTCCCTCTCAACAGTGTCCCTTCTATAGCACAATATGTGGATATACCAACACCCCATCCGCCTCCACGGTGTCCCTTCTATACCACCTAGACACAGCTTGGTATGAGTATAATCAGAGCTGCATACTCAGGATAATACCAATTAATGTCTGAATACCCCTAACACCCTTTACGGTATGTCTGAACCCCCCTATACCAACACACCCTCCCTCTCCATGTGTCCCTTCTGTACCCTTATATTCCCATCCCCCTATACCATGGTTTTTGGTTTCATAATACCATCTACTTATACTTAAAATGCCACAATTATCTTGTATTGACCTATATCTTAAGAGCGAGGTTCTGCTGTCAGAATGAAATTAGTACTAATACAGTGTGAACCAAACTTCAACCATTATGTAGGAAGTGTATTATAGCAGTGGCCGCCGCCCTACCCCCCTCCGAAAAAAAAAGAAAGCTATCACCCCCCTCCCCCATTCTCCATCTCCCCAATTTTCTAAGGCTGCCCTCCCTGCCTGAACTCCTCCAGTACATCTCTTTCAGTATGCTCCCCACTCACACCTCCCTATAGAGGCAGGGTAATGGGACGGTTGACTGTGCCAATACATAAACTGTGGCAGGAGAAGGATGGAGAGGGTGTAGGTGTGAGGATGTTTCCTCAGATAACATGCAGCATACTGTGATATAGGTGTCAGCTGTTTGCAGCTGCCAAGGTGTATGAGAATCGTGGACTCAAGATGAGAGCTGCTGTATTGAACAACTAGTAGAGATGCCTCGTGGTGAATAGTTAGGTACACACAGGCGACTCCCAAAGCTGCATGCAGTGTAAAGGGTGGGGAATAATGCTTCGACTACTAACAATTACCAACTGCAGTGGTCATAATGTAACGCATACACTGAAAACCTAGAAGTTCTGAAACTAGTAATGTAACAAAAAGGTCTGCAGTGAATAGTGGGAATTATCTGATTGGCTAATATCGCATCCTGCCTCTGCTCTCTACAGCGTGGAATGTTGCTTATTCATAGGCCATAAAGGATAGAACTATGTTCAGCTATCCGGCTAAAAGTAACCCTTCATTCAAAACAATAAGGGATTTCTTTTCGACAACTTCCTCATATTTCATTTCCAGTATGAATCATTTGGATATGGCCGATATTGAGAACTTCTGCAGTAATTCTGCCCCGGTTAGGTCCAGCATTTTGCGTGAAGTATGTGTCCTGTATTCATCCATTTAGGCATGACCAGTTGTTAACTCCTGTACAGTTACTGCCCATGTTTATAAATGTATAGGTGGTGTCCACATTAGTGTAGATATGATATATTACTGTGCTCCTGCACCAACCTCTGATTAATGCAGGGACCAGTAGACAGTCCCAATAGACTACTCATATTGGATTAAACACCCCTGACAGCTATAGCTTATGGATGAGAGTTTTACACAGGACTATAAGTATGACAAATAGGGCAGTGTATAGAGTGCAGCCATAATATGGCAGGATGAAGTCATAAAATACTGGTGATTCACAAGTCTGCATTTACATTGTGTATGATGGGAGGGTGGTCCTTTATATTATATAGGGCTTTAACAAACTGAAGTCATAAATGTATGATATTCCAATGGAGGTTCCTGTTCATAAACTACATTATAATCAAAAAAAGCTCTGTACATGTCTTTTCTCTCTAATGATCTTTCCTGTAATATTTCATGTTCACTTGGTCATTTTAATCAGATTTATAGCAACCAGTGGGTCGCGAAGCATGAGTCATTGTAATGTAGTTTTTTGTAAGATTTTCTAAATCCCACTGAATTTAGATTTGTGGTTTAAATGAAATAATATAATGGACAACGTCTTGAAGAGGATTCAACATCCCACTAGTTTCGGCCCTTAAATGTATTATTCAAGGAATCTCGAATTCAGAATTAGTCCCCAATATGTACCACGTATATGGGTAGTAGTACTGATGTATACAGGTTGCTAGATGAGTTAGATACTGGACACCAGGTGCTAGGCTTCACATCAGAGCCCACCTTATATTATTACAAGGTGCTGCCCCTGGTGGGTGGGTGGGCGGGCTGAGAACTACATTAGGGTCTACCATTAGGGGTCGTCACAGGGATCTCCTGTCTGTCGTCACATTACACCACCACTACACACCCTATGTTAACCCTTTAAAGGCCACATGATGCCTTTATGTCCCTTGGTTGGTATGATGCACCTATGTCGTACTGGTGAGACTCCTCGCCAGAACTGCATTATTGCATTACGCCGACCTGTTGGCAGTATGGTGGCCTCTTCCATAGGATATCATGGTGCATGAATACGGTCTTAGCAAGAATGCTCACTAGGTCCTGTATTCATGTATCATTACTAGACATATGTATAGTGAAATACAGCACTATGTAAGCCTGAAAGGGTTAACTACCGACATTACAGCCAGGCCTAGTTACAGCATAGACTCCAATGTAGCCCCATCTCTACCCATCAACAGGGGACTCTATCAACTCACGGAACAACTTTCAATGTTGTGCACGATGGCTTATGTTTATTCTCCACACATATGGAAAAGAAACATTTATTGTCCTAGGTGTCCAGTAGTCCGGGCAATGTAATGTTTCACCGCAAACTGATTGCAATATGATAGATTTTACTACGATGCATTTCTATATAGTCCCTAAAATAACATACTAAAACTCCTAACCTGTGTCGGTGGTGGAAATATGGTTAATTTGCATAAGTAGGTTAGGCCCTCCTCCAGCCAGTTGATAGGTATGGGCAAACTGATAACAATGATGTCTGGCCAATTGAAAGGCCAGAATCAGTCTTCTTTGTGATGGCAACAATGTTGTTTTATGATTATATTAATTGATTTATTCGCTAGTTTGCATAATGTGAAGAAGAGTAGACAGGTGACCAAAAGGATGTATAAAATAAGTTAAATCTTTTGGGATCATGTTTTTCAGTTAATCACCATATCATTTATGTTAGTATGAGCATCAATTCAATTCTTTCTATGAATAAATGATTGTATAACTCACATAATTGCATATATACAATTGACCCTATTTATTTGTATGTGTAGCACCAGGTAACAGCATGAGTTCAACTAAATTTCTGCTTGTAAAAAAATCCTACCATGTTTTACTTTTGATGGTCAGCCCTTTCATGAAACACCTGCAATTGTCGAAATCTACTTATTCAGACCCAATTGTATCTATGGAAAAATGAAGTGTTGTTTTGAGCAGAAGAGAGTACACTTATAGTAACTGTTATTGAATTTTCATTCATCAGTTTCAACCTCAAGATCCAAGTTTGGCACCTCAGATTTTTTACAACTGTTTCCAGGGCATTCACTGCAGGTGAAATAGATTTCATTGAAAACCTTCCATCCCCAATCAGTTGCAAACAGGGTCTTTTCTTTTCCCTTCCATGCCTGGATTTGCTGATACACGCGGAGACTATGGTACTTTGCTGCAGCTGAAGTTGCTGGCAACCTTTGGGGTTCTTGGGATGCTCAACTGGTGGATATGTTCTCACAAAATCTCTTAGTTCAGATCCCCTAATTATTTTCTATTGTAGAGACAAACCATTGCCTTTTCTTCTGCAATGAGCACAGCCTCCTTATCACAATGGTCATTGGTAAAGACTTTGGCCTGATGCTGAAAGTGTTGACCCTTCATCATTTTGGTTAGAGTGGGCCCTTTTCCTAATCCAAATACCCTTGACATGGCCTCACACCCTAGAATTGCATGACCAATTAGGATGTCCTGACATACAGTTTGGCCAAGTTCAAGCTTCAGCTTTTTGATATCCCATATTCAATTCTTTGTGCAAACAATACTTGACATGCAGTCAAGTCAACATAAAAGATTAGCAAGATCAATAGATAAGTATCATCTGCCACTAGGACTGTTGCCCTCTCTTTTGCAGATGTAACTGTTGTCTTCACAATCATGACATCTGGATCTTGTTGTGCATGGATGACATCACATCCAAACTGGTTTAGTTTTTCCTAAAGTAGTCAATGAACTTTTGCTTGTTTGATCTATTTGCCAGAAGGTGTGTTACATCTTTGGTAGAAGGGCCATCTGCATATGCATCAAATACAATCATTGCCTTTCCATACATCTTTTCAACAGAGTTGATATATAGCTGGCATATCTGTTTGTATGATGCTTCTTGGGTCCATGATAGGCGACGCAGCAGTGCACCTCCATCAAGTACAAACTGTGCATTGTTTGGTAATATGCACACTTTCACTTGCTTTGTGACCTTTCACAATGCATCAGCTAGAATTAGTTTGTTTGCTTGTAATGGAAGTCCACACAAATCAAACAGCAATAGTGGGTAACTGCAAAGTTCAGATTCAAACAAAGCAGGCAGGTCAGCTTTGTCGTCTGCAATTGTCACTAGTCTCTGAAAGAGTAGATTTGGATCAATTTGCACCAGTTCATCCTGAATCCTGATGGCTGACCTGAAAGCATGTGTCACCGCCTGATTCATTTTTTTGAACAAGAGCTCCTCTACCTTTTTTACAACCATAGAATCTAATATTCTTTTGCCCACTTGTTTTGACTGATCCACATTTACTGCATCAACACCTTTCATTCCCATAGCAATGATGTGTAAAGTTGGACCCATGGTATATGGACTGTGCTCTGTAAGGTATGTGAGTATTTTTAGTTTCTGTCTTGCTACAGTGGCTTCTTTGTGCTGCTTACTTGTTGCATACTCAACACCAGCAAAAGCTTGCATTGCTTCGTTGATTAGGGCATGAGCTGGGAGTGACAGAATCCACACATTATGTTGCGTTTCTGAGAACCCAGTTAATGCATTAATGCATCATACCCATTGGTCATCATGATGCATGAATGTAGCCCTGCCGAGTAACTCACCATGACTGCATACATGTACCACTATGACCCTACAAGGTTGTCACACTCCCAGATAGCGACACCACCTATGTTCTAGACATATGGGCACAATTCCAGTCACCCTACTTTTCTCCCTTTATTCCCAGAAAGATGCATTATGCGGCACATCCACTGGAGACCCAATGATGCAACATCTAGTTTACATATATAAATTCATTAACCCTTCATAGTCCTAAAATGAAACACATCCCGAGCTGTTGAGGTGTAGATCTACTGGTGTGGTCACAGAGGAGGTCTTTTCCATACTGTGCACTGCACACACTAACATGCATAAGAAACTCTGTTGCTATAGGTGTGCACATAAAGCCCTACTACTGCACACTGTGGCCGTCTATTTCACACATGAATGCTCTCATTGGCACCTCAGAAATACATAATGATTTTCTTATTTAATGGTCTATAGAAAGGGTGTCTTATGCTTGAAAATGAGAGAATGTCATTTGATTAGTTTTTATTTCTGATTTCCAATATGAAAATTTGGATCTTTGAATTTTTTTATTAGGATTATTACTAGAGAACAGAATTGTATCATAAGCTTTTGAATGTGCAATAAATATTGATCCAAACCACCGTTAACACAAAAATTATCAGAGGAAACTGATGAAAGGTGTTAACTACTTTTGCAAATTAACCATATTTCCACCATGCACCTGCACAACTTAGGACTTTAAGTATATCATTCTGGGGTCATCAAAGAAATGCATGGTGGCAGAATCGTCTGTATTGCTTGTACTTTGAGCTAGACCCTATTTTTGAGCTAGACCCTATTTTTCAGCATATCTCGGTTCATATACTACTTACACATTAGAGTTCTTTCGATATACTACTTACATTATTTTATGGAATTTTTCTCCGCACTACCTAGACTTATACATTAATTTCTGCATTTTCTGTAACATTTATATCACATTTCATATACTACTGACATTACAAAGAAGTCTTATAAACCATCTTGATAATTATGCTATGAAAACTATCTACCTCTTCCTACATACATCGCCACTAAAAGTCTTCTTTATGTACATCTTACAAGGCCTACCTCTCTTTTCATGTACCACTTGCAGGATAGACCTCTTGTCATATAGTTCTTATTGTATGTTGCCTTTTGCTAGCACTACTCAGTATATGTACTCCATTGCATGTTGCCCGTACATAAACATCCCATTTCATGTACCACTAACAGGTAATTTGTGTAGGACTATTACCTAGATTCTCGGGAGGCTCTTACAAGAGCTATACTAAAGCTACTATAGTTTCACCAAGACCCCACAACAAAGATATAGGGAGTAATTAACACTGAACAGTTTACCATAACACATTAACCAGCCTCCCTTTGGCACCTCCATGGCCGCCATGTTGACATGCGTTTGGGAGCCCGTTGCCACCCCACGGGAGGCATGGTGGATCGTGATTTATTTAAACGCTTCTCTCTGATCACCGACCGAAACCTAATAACTTTAATCATTTCCAAAAAGGGAAAATTTGTTTGGATTAAACAGCATTTTTGTCAATAAAACAAATCAGTTCTGTCCCAAGTGGAATCCATCCCAATACAGAGCCCATCACAGACTAATCCCACCCCACCCACAAAGCAAATTCTGGCAAGCGTATAATCATTATGGAAATATCGCGTGGGAGCGGGTTTAGAATGAGCAGTATAGAACATCAATAGTACTTTGAAAAATTAATGACATTAAGTGTCTACTTTTTGAGGCAATGACTACGGCATTGGTGGCTCCCCTTATGTATTGATGTAGCAGTATGGAGGTGTTACACCTTATAGCTGGTGTTGTCAAATACAATGTGCTTGTAATCAATAACTCTCATGAATCATTTATACCACTCAGCACGACTAGTTGAATAGTAAATACTTAATGGACCAGACAGTCCTATATGACTAGAGTTGTGCTGGATTGAATGAATGATTGCTCTGTGTATAGCCCCCCCCCCCGCCTCGTCCCCTCATCTATACCGATAAACACTCATATCTCCTCTTACATTCAAATGCATTCCAGACCACATAACAAAGCAAGAATGGTCCATCTATGATTTGAATTCAGATTTAATGTTTTAATCATATTCTCACACTCAGAGATTATCTATAGGCCTAATATTAAGCTGATTCATTGCTCTAGTTGGATTGATTATACAGAGATGATAAACTAGTGAACAATGCAGTTAAGGAATGCTTATATCATCTGAGGTTGAATCTGAAACTTATTACAAATTTCAACAGGTTTTGAGATTGGAAGAGAAGGATAGTGTGGAAAAGTATAGGAATATGAGTGGCAGCTATATTTGTATGATACACTCTATGGTCCCCCCTCTGAGTCAGGCAGGCAATATGATGGTGACTATTACCAGTAATATCTGGCTGTGACAGATTGGTATGGAGGAGGTGGGAGGCAGATCCCCAGCACAAATCCCACCTCCCTATGGTGTGTACACTGAAGTAACCATGGCATGATTGGAGCTCAGTGAGAAAATGGAGAACTGTCGACACCAGCAAACCATGCTAGGGGTGGTGTAAGGGCAGTTCTCTCTACAAGGCGGCAGGGTCAGATCATGTATGCGCAATTGTGTGGGTTCACTAGGCCAGGCTCCATCTTGGGTGCTTCCAGTTAATTAATGCTAGTGCCCGGTGTCTCAGATAATATATCAACCGTATTATAATATACCTGATGACAACATAGACCTCAACATCTCTTATTTACATTAGTGCCTTCAGTGCTACGACGGCTCTGCCAAGTGCTATGTACATGATTACATATGGAGGAATCTATTATGGGGGCATGTCTTTCTGCCTTTCTTTTAATCCACCTCCACTTTTTTGACAGTTTGATGAATATTTGTACCTGTTTTTATTAGATTTACTGTTGATAGAACAAGAGTGTAGACTTTATCGCTTTCTGAGTGCGGAATTATGTTTATTAGCTATGTTTTCATGAATACAAATCTCTAACTAGAGATTGATGCTATATGTGTTATAATTCTTCCCTCCCATTTATCAGGAAACACATATAAGTGATCTTTCATACTAAAGGTCAGGCTGCAAGTGTTTTTGTGTTTCCGTTAAGGTTGGCTCTAAACTTCACGTGAGAAGGCCCTCTGTGTAATGTAACAATCCAGCTGAAATTGTATCGAGTTTCCCTTTATACATTTGATGTATAAAGGCTTCGTCATCCTTTGTTGTTGCCATATTATACAACAATAGACAGGTGCAGTAAAGTTGCTCTCCCATTGTTCTCTGCATCATTTGCGTAGCATAACTGTACATAGGAAGCTGGGTTTTAGGGTAGGCCCCTTATCTACCCTACCCCCTTGTACTAAGTCATGAATCCCCATAGCTTCAAAGTCTTTCTACTCCACTCCATACTATAGTCAACATAGTAGCATGGTCGATATAACTATACACAGGTGGCCTTTGTAAGGTTTACAAAGTCTTGGCCTGTTGCTGGACAAATTGGCCTTTGACTGTAGACTTGATATACAGCTCCTGATAAGAAGAGGATATCCTGCCCAGGGTGAGCCAATATTTAGTTCTGGTCATGTCCGCCAGGAGGCAACCTGGTGGGCGGAAATTAACCCCGACGGCCGCACGGTGCGCTGTAACAAACGTGGGGCACCACGGGAAATATGGTATTATTTATTGATCGTCAGGCTTGTGTAAACACTCCCTCCCGGCTCCCCCTATTTCCCGCCTAGAGGCAAAGCCTGATGCGCTCTGACGGCCGCATTAGGATTTAAGGAAGCGTCTGATAGATCACGGGGGGCTTAATGGACCAATCAAGGCAGCGGACACACGCCGGATGATTGATATTGCTGTGTGCGTATGTTACGATGGTTGTGGTTGGTCGCCAACGACAGGCACCGTAATGAATGACTGCGTCTGGGTGGCCTAGAAATCGGATTAGCCAATCAAATGACGAGGTAATGAGGCTGCATTGATTTGATAGTAGGATGTGTGAGGTAGAGACAACACTCTGTCTAGGGCACCAGTAAATATATGTGTGCAATTAGGACAGCCACATCGCGAAACCAATGATTCCCCAACAATGTGTCTCAATTAGTCGACACTAATTACTCACCCATTCCGCTAAAGTCAATTCAAGTAATATAAGTCTCCATCTTCCCGCTGTTCCCCCTCATAGGCTGGACGATGTATTTAAACACTTTGTAGATTGGTAGTCATGATACATAAATGCAGCCTAATTTTCCGTGATGCATTAATGAATGCATCATGCTGACCCCGTGGTTAATCCACCCCCGTAGGGCCAGCATGATGGACCAATGCAGTTCTATTGCAGGTCGACTCACCTGCACTGTATATTGGGGCATCATGTTGACAAAGGAACATAATCCTTGGGACTTCATATGACCCTCAAAAGTGTTAAGAAGTATGAGTGGCCGTGAGCTCCGTTATGGTGATGTTGTAGTGCGCTGAGAGGAAAGATAAAAGTGAAAAAAGGTGCAAAGCACAAACTCTAAAGACCGTACGATGATCTAGGTGAAAGATACATACAAAGGATAGGAGGAGAAGGATAAATCATGAATTTTAGCCTGGATTACCATGATAATTCCCTCAAAGAAATTAAAACCATAGGCATTCTTACTTCAGTTGAAAGGCCACTTCAGAAAGGTTACTCCAGTGGAATGGTTTTTGATACTAGATCCACTTAGCAGAGCCACTTAGCATGTTCAAAGCTGTGCCCATGAGCCTACCAGACTGGTTTATTAGGCTTATATAGCCACATTGTACCGACTGCATCCCCACTCCTCAGATCTACTTTATCTATAGTACAAAGGATGCCGTTATCTTCCGACAAAGCACTTCAAATGACCATTCCATAATTCTGTGAGTGCGTTGGGTTATTTTGCTATGGAGCTGTAGTGTTGTAGCACAAGCAGTTTAGGAAGTACAGGTCCTCAACTTTTGTTTTCCTGCTCTAAGTCACACTATTATATTTTAGTTCAATTCTTTTTAGTGTGTGTTTTGTTGTTTTGAAGTATGATTCTTTTATTGTGTCTAAGCGTCAACAATTACAATTATACATCAAAATCTCCTTACAACTGTCATAACACAATAAAAAACGTGCAGGCCTCAGTTTGCACTGGTGTCGGTGCCTGGACACGCTATAAAATGTTTGTTTTGTATGGACATATGAATATTGCCATGTAGTTGACTACTTTTAAATCTCATTATTAGAATAATATCATTTACATGAAAAATATTACTATACATTTTCTTTTATATATTCTCCTTTGACCCTTTACACCAAAGACATAGTTTTATAAACAACAGATCATGGTGCAATAACAATTGGTGAGAGGCACAGAAACAAAACCATGAAAAAATTACAAAAACAACAACTGGTAACTATTCCCTAATATCATCCAAGAGGTCAACTTTTGTACGTTTTTTGAATTTTGTTTTATCCCTTATCGCCCTAATTTCCTCGGGCAAGTGATTCCAGTAAAAGGCTGCAGCACATTCAAGACTTCTTTCATAACTTACACAATTTGCCAAGTTTATCTTCAAGATTGGCTCAACACTCTGCCTTGTTACTCTAGTTGGTACCTTTATATTGAACACATCTTGTGAAATCTTGAAAGAGTAATTACGTAGGTGGGCTTCTCTTCTAAATTTTAAATATGGGATATTAGTTCTTTGATGAATATCTAAAGTTGGGGTTAGTGTTGGTAGCTTAAGACATGATTTGATACATCTATTTTGTAAAATCTGTAATTCTTTTAAAAGCGTCTTGTTACCATGTGTATATAAAACATCCCCTTGGTCAAATAATGGCAATATGTGTGTCTTATATATCAAAAGAAGAACATCTTGTGGGAGGAAGTTTACTGTATGTCTTAATTGGTAGGACCTGAACGCAACCGTTTTAATAATACCATTTATATGAGATGTATAATTCAGCTCCTTGTCCAGGGTAATTCCCAGATATTTATAGGTAGTTACTTGGAGTAATAAGGTATTGTTCAGCGAGAGAGTGGTCTGCTTGTCAAATTCTTTGTTTTGTTTTGCCTGAAAAACCATTGTTTTTGTTTTTTTGACATTTACAGACAACTTATTCGCTAAACACCAATCAGAGAAATTCTGCATTTCAGGCTGGAGGATGGCTTCAGCCATCTCAACTGTCTTTGCTGATGTATATATCACTGTGTCATCCGTGTACATATAAACTTTTGCATGTCTGAGCTCATTAACAAGATCGTTCATATATACGAGGAACAGTAGAGGCCCCAGGACTGATCCCTGGGGCACTCCACATGACACTGGTATTTATGGTATCAAAAAGCTTTTTGCATGTCGACAAACACTGCCACAGTTGTAAGACCTGAATTTCTGTCCCTTAATATATCATTTGAAAATTTGGATACTCTATCTATAGTTGATAGGCCAGGAAGATAACTACCTTGATTTTTTGTTAATAACCCATTTTGTTGTAAATGATTTAACACTTTTGCATGGATTATCCTTTCCATTAATTTAGAGGGGAGTGGGAGCACTGTTATAAGTCTATAATTTGTCAGCAACGTTGGGTCTCCCCCTTTTGGAAGTGGAGTCACCGTACCACTTTTCCAATCCGGAGGGATGCGAGAGGTGGCTATAATTTTCCTCATAATACTTTTATTAGTTGCTGTGGACATGTCCTAAAACTTAATTTCAAGATTTTTGTTTGGATATATTGAATTCCGGATGGTTTTGAAATATTAATCTCATTAATATGTTTCATTAAATCAACCATTGATATTTCTATGTTTTCTAACTTTGTATCACATATTGGGCCGTTGTAAAACCATGGGGCATTCATGGTACTTGCCAGTTTATTTCCTATATTTCCAAAGAATTCATTAATGTAATCAGGGGTATTTTCAAAAGCCACCTCATTATCTCCATCAATCAACCTAATATCTTGTTGTTTTTTTGTTTTCCCTATAACTTTTTGTAAAACAGCCCAAAACTTTTTACTATTTTTCCTGTTGGCCTCACATTCATTTTTCATGTGCTCCTGTTTAGCCAGAGACATTTCTTTGTTAACATCATTCCTTGCCCTTGTAGCCCTTTTCCAATTCTCTGGACTCCTGACTTTTTTTGCTTCTTTTCGTAACCTATCCTTTTCAATAATACGTTCCAGCATATCATGTGTAATCCATTCATACCTTTTTTTTCTTATTTTCATGTCTTTAACTGGGCAGTGAATGTTTAGAAAAGATCTTATGCGTTCTATAAAAATGTCCTAACATGTTACAGGGTCATCTGTTTGGTCAATAATTGACCAGTCAGTGTCCCTTAAATATTGTACAAACACCTTTTTACTATAGTTCTTATAAGACCGGCCCCTAAAAGATACAATGGGTCGTTTAATGCGTACCTTTTTCCTTATTATATAGACTAATTCATGATCCGAAATATTTTCATCAGACACCCCTGCTGCTGTTACATCATCTGAGTTGGTAAAAATTAAATCTAAGCAAGAGGGGTCACCCTCCAGGGGATATCTTGTTGGCTCATATATCCAGTTTTTCGTCCCAAGACTCTGCATTGTAACCATTAATAGTCTTTTCTCATCATTATTCACCAGGGTATTTATATTCATATCCCCCATGACATAAACCTCCAACCGCCTTATTGAGACAATATTTTCAACTATATTACCAAGAATTCTGCAGAATTCTTCCACTGTGCCATCAGGTGGTCGGTATACATTTACGACGACAAAGTTTTTTATAAATTGGTTTTGTATTATAACCACCTGACATTCTATGTCATTAGAACTTTGGTTTAGCTCATGGAATGTATACTCTGAATATTTAATACCTTCCTTTAAATAAATACAGAGACCCCCCCCCCTCTGTTGTTCTTCCCACATGCTATCACTTCTATTAACTCTATACCGCTATAAATTAAAAGTAAGCACTTAGGTAGTTGAGGTCTCGGCCACGAATTTGGTAGCATTTCTGGGATTTGTGCTGTTTTTTCTTATAAGAATATACATCTAATGTTAAAAATGCATGTTCCAGTGTGTTCTATGGGCAATAAGCTTTTATTTCATGTGTTTGTTTATAGGTTTTATGTAAACATTTAGAAGAAACAAGCTTTCAAAAAAAAAAGTTTGCCAAAAGTCAAGACAGTTCTAATTGAAGTCAGTGTAATGTACTGAATGAGAAGGCGGCAGTATTGGCCAGTTCAAATGATTTTTCTTTCATATAACATCTAAGTATTGAAATGTGGAATACTATACAAGATATGTATTTCTGTGTTCTTATTTTTGAGAAAAAAAATACAGAAAAGGTGTTTTTCGGGGTAGGTAAAGTCAAGACTCATAAGTTTTGCTTTAGCAATGGTGTATCCTTTTCCCTAAACATGTATGTGGATCATCAAGGCTAAAAGATCCTCTATGCTGCCTCACTGAGGTCCCTTTTGCCTTGTTGATCTTCGATGTGGAGACAAAGCCCCTACAGGTAATTAAAATGTCCAGACATAATCCAAATGTCCCAGACAGACTAGCGGCTCATATTAGTGTAAGTAGGGGCAATAAGTTCAAGTAGTGGTCTTTCATCAATTGGCCAGATATGGCCTATGTGATGTGGTTGGGGGGGGTCTCTAAATGTCCAATTTTCAGGCCGTATAATGACCCTGAAGTGCTTATAATCCCACAAGAGGTACAGTGTGGTAATTGGTCAGGAGCTTGTTCTTTGCCTTTATAAGATCCCAGTAACAGAATCAATTTGATTATTCCCCTCACTAAGTACATAGCCCCTGTATATAACCATCAATCAGAATGGATTATTAGGAGTCGTGACGTGGCATTGCTTTATTTGGAGTCTTAGGACCATAAACAAGCGTGTCATTGCAATATTAGGAGCCCAGTGATGTAGCATACATGTTTGGAGGTGTTACTGCGTCCAACAGATGCAGGTAAAATCAACCAAACCAAACCAAACCAAAGCACAAGGCGTAACTAATTCTGCCAAAAGGTGTAGGTCTAGTTCTATTGTTCTACAGATATAGTTCTATTGTTCTATAGTTATAGTTCCATAGTTTTATATCTGTGAGCAGGCAGGTTAGGTATTAAATCCTTCCTGCTGATAAAACCTAAGCTTATAATAATGGACATACACACTCACAGTTTTGATATATACACATATAATAACATGGACTGCTATAGAATTGGACTGCTCTATATTGTTGAATCGAAAATTAAAAAAGGGCATGTAACTTATAGGTCTAAGTTAGATTTCATCTACAGTATCACATCAGAGAATCCTCCTCTAGAAATTAATTGTACACCCGTGACATCCACTTTATCTCATCGCATACATCCCCAAGATGGAGAGAATCCAGGCAATCTGCAGATTGTTTTCTTTGCTCCATTTCCACACGAGCAGACGGCATTTTCCCGCCATTCACAGAGGCTTTATGAGAGCGATGCCCTCTCTTATTATTCCTGACGGCCGCCATCACTCGACCCACTACCCCTTATTGGTCTCACGGCGCTCAGGCACCTCCAGGACCAAGACACGCATCTGTATTTGTTTGTGAGTCTCTCCTCACACACTCCTAGGAGGGTGCAGGAGGCGGCAATGGAGTGGGCTGACCGTGGTGCCTAGTGTGGGGTAGTGGGATAATGAAGAGGCCCTGTGTGTTGTTAGTAAGGTCTATATAGAGAACACTTAAGTAGGGGAGGTGTATGATGATGGCTATGGTATGTTCTGCATGATGCCCCTTGGACTTAATGCCAAGTGGGGGAACTTCTTGGTAGGACTTTATATGGACGATGTTACCTTTATCGATTGATGATTTTGGTTTTGGAGTATGCAATTAAGGGATCAAATGTGAATGACTGCCTCATATAATAACCTGACCGCGACTTTGCCCTGGATAGTTAAAGATGATACCACCATGGTGGATTTTACATTTATCAGCATACATGGATGCTGTGCTGGTGAGTCTGTTCACCAGCGCTCTTCTTGGCCATCCTATATAATTATACTGGACTGGTGAGTAGACTCAATAGGTCGGAATTCATGTATCATGCATGATGGGGCAAAAAAGGTGTGTGTTTCAGGTTAACACACCTGGCCTACCAAAGCAGGGCACACCTTAGCATTTCGTGTTCAATTTTGAACAAAATTGCCCTTTAGTATGATTATGTGATAGGTTATTTCTCTCGATCTAGATAAGGTACGAACATTATCCAAAAGAATCTGGAAAGCTATTAAAGAGATCTAAAACATTTGACCAAGACTAGAACATTTCAAACCTTTTTAAAATTATATGCCAGTACCTATATTTACTAGCTGACTTTTGGGTAAATCTGAGGGACCAAGTCTACCATTAGAGCTTCTAATTCCCATTATTAGAAGAGGTTGTGGCAAAGAGACCATACATAGAGCAGTTCAGCCCCTGTGAGCAGCTCAGCTCGGGCCGTCCTCTGATTGGTCATTTTGTGTATTGATCCCACATTATTGTCAGAGCCTGATCTACAACAAGTATCGATCTGCGCCTGGGCAGTGGGGCGTATGGACATGACACCGTTCAGGGGCTTCATGAGGCGTGCATACATGATACCGCTCATCAGGCCCCTGATGGATGAGTCCTGGGTGCATGGGGTGTGTGGATGGGGGAGGGGGGCTTGGACGGATTACTGCTACGTGTAATGACTTAACTTTGTAAACTGTAATTGCTCTGTTGGGAATATATCTAATATACAAACTGTGCTGACATGAAGTAAATTACCTTTTTGTGTAGGCCGCTATTTATTGCTGTGGCCCCCATGAACATGGACGCAGACCAATCAATGTATCTCTTAATTAATATTATCAGCCAATACCAGGAGTCTTGAAAAAATCTTCCGGTAAAGCTGTATACTTCATCTCTGAGCAGGGTATGCCACGTCGGCCACACATATGGCTTATTGTACTGCTCCCTCACCAATAAAGGTTTGGATCCTATAGGCCTATGCTCGCCATTACTGTTATAGACTACAAATGCATAAGATAGCAAGGGGCATTGTTCCTTTTTAGTGCAGTGTCTCTAATTAGTCATAAAGGATCGGGCTAGGTGCACCAATGAGGTTACATGATCATATCACATTACTGCTAAACACAAAAGGTACAGTTAGAAGCCGGGCAAATAGGAGGGAAAGAAAATTAATGGGCACTGCAAGTAAAGTGTTGACTGGGAACGTGATCTGGACATGTATACACCATTGCATGGTAGGTTGAATGCGTTTTATGATGTGTGTCCTGTAGCTGGGAGACTGTGCAGTTGTAATTGATTATGGGATGGGCGGTTGTCGTGTTAGTAATAAGTATATATTGTGAGTGCCGTTTACTCATAATAACATAATGCAGCAGATCATATTTTATGGACCTAATAACCAAGACCAAAGCTGAATATTGCCATAGCTGTATGTATGTGTACATTGTCCAGTGAGGTCCTGTATGACTTATGATCGATGAGAGTAGAATATGTACTACTATTATTCATGTATGTTGGTGGATATCATGGAGGCATATACATGTATCCAAAATTATTGTAGTGAACCCGAAAGTACATTCTATGAATATATGGGTGATTTTAAGTTATTTTCATTCTAAAATCAGTGAAGATATCTGACATAAATGAAGTCCTGACAACATGTGCCAATTTTCCTTCAAGCTACCCTTCTATCCGGGTCCTGTCCACCCCATAATGATATTAATTACTGTGGCAGACGACATTTGGCTGAATATTGTGTGTTTGACCAAGATAAGTCAGTGGACGTCAGATATGACGTCTCTGTGCCTAATCCCCAACAATACCAGCCTGGCTGTGAATAATTGAGGAGCTTGAAGCTGCCCACCCTCCCCCTACGTGTATGTCACTACTGTTCCCTTACCACTGGTATTTAGCGGTTGTGACAGAAGGGATGGGGGACCAAATGCTCAGAGGGGCCTCATGTGAATGTATACATTATTTAAGATTAACTTTAGACAAAGGAATGTAGTAGTGCTGATTTCTGCTGCTTTTGAATGATACCATTAAAGAAATCATTGGCGTGAGTGACTCCCAATTTGTGCAAAATCATGTCTAATGTCTGCACGTTGCATTGCAAATACAATCAGGGGGGTAGGAAAAGGGGGAGCCAGGGGGGCCCGCCCCCCCCCCAATCACAGAGGAGGTTGGGCCTGAATATGTCTGGGCCCCCCCCCCAAAAAAAATAAATGTGTCAAGCCTCATTATGAAATGTACAAAATATTTCCACAGCACACCACTCAAATGGAATATTATGTCATTAGGATAGGGAAACTGCCAGCATTGGATAAAGATAAACAATCAAGGAATTATCTTTTAGATAAATACCATACTGCCATGCATCAACACTAGCACATTCAAACCGATAATTCATGGTGGCTGAGTTGGGGGCCCCCTGGCCCCCCCCCCCCCAACGAAGATTTGCTTCCTATGTCTCTGACAATGGCATGTATAGTCAAAGTAGCACAAGCCAAGAGCATTGGTATGCAGAATACAAGTCTGCTTAGAAAACAGAGTTAGTTATATTCATAAGGTAAGGAATTGATTTACTTCAATGCACATGCAACACAAGACCAGCCGTAAACTCCTCTAAATAGGTCTCTAGACTCTTAGCAAAAACAATGAATGATATATGAGTAGAGTAAATAAATAAGTGGACACAGTATATCAAAACTTATCACCCATTAAGAGTCTACCATTCACTATAGGCCAAAGGTGGGAGCCCTAATGGGACCGACATTGCTTGATCTTGTACCTGGCGGTACAAGCACTGCCAGAAAATTTTGAATTTCATATAATGTACCCATGCAATTTTGCAGTGAATACTGGGAATTATCGGATTGGTTGAAATTGAGAAAAATTAAATATGCAGGCACAGAGTGCAAGTAGTATAGAGAAATGGTAACAATATATACAGGCACAGAGTGCAAGTAGTATAGATAAATGGTAACAATATATACAGGCACAGAGTGCAAGTAGTATAGAGAAATGGTAACAATATGCAGGCACAGAGTGCAAGTAGTATAGAGAAATGGTAACAATATATACAGGCACAGAGTGCAAGTAGTATAGAGAAATGGAGACAATATACAGGCACAGAGTGCAAGTAGTATAGAGAAATGGTAAAAATATGCAGGCACAGAGTGCAAGTAGTATAGAGAAATGGTAACAATATGCAGGCACAGAGTGCAAGTAGTATAGAGAAATGGTAACAATATGCAGGCACAGAGTGCAAGTAGTATAGAGAAATGGTAACAATATGCAGGCACAGAGTGCAAGTAGTATAGAGAAATGGAGACAATATAGAGGCACACGGTGCAAGTAGTATAGAGAAATGGTAAAAATATGCAGGCACAGAGTGCAAGTAGTATAGAGAAATGGAGACAATATACAGGCACACAGTGGAAGTAGTATAGAGAAATGGAGACAATATACAGGCACGGAGTGCAAGTAGTATAGAGAAATGGAGACAATATACAGGCACGGAGTGCAAGTAGTATAGAGAAATGGAGACAATATACAGGCACACAGTGGAAGTAGTATAGAGAAATGGAGACAATATACAGGCACGGAGTGCAAGTAGTATAGAGAAATGGAGACAATATACTGGCACACAGTGCAAGTAGTATAGAGAAATGGAGACAATATGCAGGCACAGAGTGCAAGTAGTATAGAGAAATGGAGACAATATACAGGCACACGGTGCAAGTAGTATAGAGAAATGGTAAAAATATGCAGGCACAGAGTGCAAGTAGTATAGAGAAATAGAGACAATATACAGGCATGGAGTGTAAGTAGTATAGAGAAATGGAGACAATATACAGGCACACAGTGCAAGTAGTATAGAGAAATGGAGACAACATACAGGCACACAGTGCAAGTAGTATAGATAAATGGAGATTTTACAGGCACACAGTGCAAGTAGTATAGAGAAATGGAGATTATACAGGCACACAGTGCAAGTAGTATAGAGAAATGGTAACAATATGCAGGCACACAGTGTAAGTAGTATAGAGATAATGGAGACATCATACAGATATACCATGTATTATAGCAGTATAGAGAAGTGGAGTCAATATGCACAATATACCACCTACATTTATTAATCATAATTATTAGACATACAGTAAGTAGCCCTTATACCTACCACACCTAAAGGCGCCAAGAGGTTGTTTCTGTCAAGTGCCCACACTCTCCATAGAACACTTGGTTACTGTTTGTCATCATATCAAAAGAGACTTAAGACATGCTAGGAGAGTGATCCATCATTAATATTGCTGTCAGCGCCCCCATGTGAGACTCGGTGTTGAACGCCTCATTTGGTGGTTCTGATTGAGTTATGTCAGGAGATGTAGGAGTGGAGGAGGAGGTTGATAGGCTGGAGTTGACTGTTAATGTAGGCTTAATAGGCTTATCTACATACTCCATACTTCAATTCAACAGTCTTGCTACTTATGTAATTGATGATCACATAGGGGCCTATTGGTTGACTTAAGGGCTGGTTCCACTGCCGCCAGTCAGGCCGTTTTGTGCTAGCCTGACGATTTTCTATCTGCAAACGTATATAGAAAAGAATACTATTAGGGTGGATTTCACACAAAACCAGACATTGGAAATACATTGGGAATTTACCATAAATTCGTGAACTTTGATCCATTATTTCTCTCAAATCTGATTAAAGTCAAATTTAAATCGGGCCGATTCTTTTCATCGGCTTCGGTGGAATCAGTGCTTAAGAGTAAGAATGGAGCAACATGAGCACGATTGCTGAGGATCCCAGTAAGACTTCATCACATCTTTCATTCATACGATACTCGAATGTAACTGTGAGAATAAACTGACATCACTTGATACGGGCCAGAAAGCTATCATTTACAAAATCATTGTTGTGTTTGTGGGTAGTAGGCCATCCCAGCATTTCTAGGATTTTGTCTGAAGACAGCCCATTGGGCTACTTGTAATAAAACAAACAATGCGGTCTATATGGGCAGAGCGTTATTCACTAAATCTACTGCACTAGCCAATAGAGGTGTGCTCCTGGATAGAAAGATACGGAGAACATAACCTTCCCCTCCATTTGACGAAGATAATTATTCAGCATGTATACCGTGATATCTTACGTATAAGGCACTTCCTGACCCCATGCCAGACGTAGGGCCTATAAGGCACACCTGGGGGGGGTCATATTTTAGGCAGTTTAATACTTTTCTGTAGTATAAATTCCTTGCGTATAAGTCGCACTGCTAACTTTGTTTATGGTAGGCTATAAATTGACTGGTAAGGAGAGAACGTATGTCCAGCTCTACTATTTTCTTATCCGATCACAGTCCTGGATAAACACCGGAAGTAGAAATTGTTTTGTGCACAGAGGCGTTGTCGTGACCGGAAATGGTCACTGACCCCATGGTGGTGGCTTGGGAGACCACTTCTGGCTGTTACCCCTTACCACGGTGGAGCAGGTGGCAACCCGTTAACACGGCCACTCACCACTAGGGGTCCCCACGACACACTCCCTACCAGCAATCAGCAGAGCTTATGGCTGCCTCACGTGACCATGAGAAGTGTCTTGGCGTCTAAACTCCACCTTGGGCCTGGTCAGTCAGATCAGGTTTTGTAGGCTCCTTATTTTTATGAGATACTACAGGGAAAGATAGGGAGTAGAAAAGTCAACAACCTTCCTTGTGGCTGATGTGTTAGTCAGTTTAGGATACCTGCCTGGCTACAACGAAATGTTAAAGACATAAAGGGGGACACCCAGGTTGGTGCAGGATTTCAATTAATCAGCACCAGAATGGTCATTTGATGTGTGCAGCTATTAATCTGCTTCAATTTTGGCATGGTAAAAGTTTTATATCAGGCAGATCTAGTGGTACCATCATTAGCACTGTGCCATCCTAAAGGATAAGATATTATAAAACGATATGGTGAGGCTTGATTGGTCTATAGTGCACCCTGCATATGCCCTATATGTGCGCTATAAGGATTAAGATTCTGGAGACCATACTGATGGTTCTAGAAAGTCGAATTTTCAATGAAGTGTACTTTAGATGTAACCCCCCCCCCCCCATGTTTGTACAATGGGCCTTACCATGCCGCTCGGGCAAAATGGGTTTTCCATCGTTACAGAGGCGTTAACCAACTAAGGAAATTTCAGCAGGTACATGTTCCTCCTTTATTGATTAGTGTTGGGATCCCCCTTTCTCAAAAAGGAAAATCCATCATGACATTTCATGATTAACCAACCTTTCTAAGAATGCTTTCGTACAGTGCTTTTAAGATATATCAGAATGACATCAGTGACCTGCTCTCTTCATGAGACCCTCTGTCTGACCTGCTCAAGAGATTTTTGCTGTATTTATTTTGTGTCCCCGTGACCCTGTGTCAAGACAGTCCACTATAAAGTAGATCGCCTCTGACCTTTCAAGGCCGATGTGGACATCAAGGGCTGGGCAGAGAGTCCCCAGTATGCCCAAGTGTCCGTGTGGATTAGGTAGAGCGCCCCTCAAAGGACAGACGCAGCTATCAGACACGCGAGCCAAATGTCGTCTGCTTCGGCTAGAAAGGGCGGCAAAAGGAAGACAAGAGACGCGCTGCGGTAGGCGTGTTTTGAGTGGGAGGGCGGTGCTTTTACTGATCTGCCCACAGTTCTGATGGACACTTTAGGTTCCTAAAAGAAAATGGATTGAAAGAGGGTTCACCTTTCACCAAAAGTACTTCAGGTTTAATTAAAGTAGAGAAGCAGCTAATGTGTTTTATTTGGACTGTAGATAGCATAGTCCTTTCCGAAGGAATTCTACAATGCCATGGTAACTACATACCTTGTATTTCTACACCCCTCCATGGATTGCAGCTAGAATGAGTAGTGTCATTTCTTTGTCCTATGTATCTCAATTTTATCTTAGCTCACAATCTATTTGAATACTGTTGACAGAACAGCGAACCTGGGGGTAATATTCAATAGCGTCTTTATTTTCATTTTCTTATTTTAATTGTTCTTATTTTTTTCGGAGGAGGAGGGAGTCCGGTAAGTTCAGGTAAAATTCGTTTTAGTAGATTGAATGCTCATATTCTTTTAGATTAGATACAGGTTCTCCTGATAATAAATTCCTGGTCCCCAATATCTCCACTATCAAATGATGCTTCCCTACATCCCGTTCCTTGCGCTACCTGCCAATGGGAGTGGAGGGGATAGGTCATTGACTCAAATGCGGATAGTCTCTATGAGGGAATTTTCTCTAGAGGTGACTTGATATCTTGTTCTTTATCAGAAAAATGGGAAGTATATAAATTATCCTTATAGAATGCAGCTTGAATCACGCTGTGAAAAGCGATGCTAATGGTAACTATATTAGTGATATAAGTATGAGATGTGATATAAGTCTGTCGTGCTGATAAAGTGTGATATAATTGCCATGATTCTTTTTTTTTTTTTTTTTGCATCTTTGCATTAAAGCATAATTATATGATCATCCCACATGTAATACCCACTTTTTTTGGTGGTCTATACCTAATTGAAAGCCATGTCGGATTACTCTTAGAAATCATCTTTTTCCTGACAATCCTTTCACCATCGCACCCCCACACTCACTAAAGTTTTGGGTAGTTATCACGTACGTCTTGGCCGGTAATTAAAACATGGAGAAACTCAGGGAGTGGTCATTTACTAGCTACGCACTCCGGGGATGGTGCGTTTGGGAGATGCGAAAAGATATCACCACTCTCAAGGGGGCATAGAAATGTTACCCCTTTATAGAGCTTGCTCGTTGCAAAAATTCAAATGGGGCTGAAAATTGTCTGCACTTCCAGAATAGAGGAATGAGGAAATTGTGCCCAACCTGGACCTGAAAGTTGAAATTGGCCATCAACGCAAAAATTCACTACCCCTTGTTGATAAATAAATACCTCTCCTTAAAACCTCCCAACAGTTGTAGGAAGACGTCCTGCCCTAATTATACCTAATGTGACCCGCTTCAGATGGGCGTCCAAAAAGAGCTGCTGCCTGCCAAATGTCACAGAGAATTAAACATGCTCCCAGTGTCCTTTTTTTGTTTCAGTTCTAACCCTTTAGGGACCGTATGATGCCTCAGATTCTATGCTTCTTTGTCGTGGCGCACCAGGGCACTCACAAGCACTGCACTCATGCATCAATCCAACCCTCTGGGAATGTCCCAGCTCTATGTTTTTGACATGATGCATGAATGCAAACCTAGCAAGGCTGTATCAATGCTTCAGGACGACAACTGGACATAATACATTAGAATGCACTATTTATTCCTTAAAGGGCTATTTTATCCTCTTGAGAAACATCACTGTTTACACCAAGATGGCTTATCTACGTCGGAAACCAGCAGAGATTGAGATTGAGAATATAACTTAATCTCACTTATCAAAGTGAATGCTGTGTTTTTGTTTGATGTTTGTCTAGAGTGGTGATTATTCTTTTCTTTTTATACCACTGCTTTCTTTTCGGTGTCTGGAGAATGGATTAATCTGTGTCTTTTCTGATTAGGAGCTCCCATGAAAAATCCAATTACAAAGATTAGATGTTGTTTCATCTTTTTAATTGTATAATACAATAACGCTGTTTGTAGTTCCCAGGGCCTTTGTTCTGTGAAGCGCACTGATGAAAAGAAGAAGCCTGAGCAGGCATAATCAAATCATCTAATGCTGTTATAAATCATAGGCATATCAGAGCATAAGACTTCTGTGAATTCTTGATTAATGCAGGCGGCCTGTTTGCTGAGAAACATTGGTTTAACAGACCAGATATTGTTAAATACAGGTAGAGCTAATTCTCTAATGTAGTCATCTCCCACAGAGGCAAATATAATTATGATAACGTGGCCACCCAGCAAATTGTTGTGACTCCTCGTCAACCTGTGTGAAGTGGCTCACACATGTCGCTAGATGGAACACGACGTTGCTATAGCACAAGATCACCAGGAATAGCAATGGTGGTGATCACATGGCCTCACCTCAGATGGCGAGGTAGTGATCACTCAGACTCACCAGGGATGGCGACGCGGGTGATCACTCACCATGCTAGATGAAACACGCACCTCGCCATAGCACATGTTCACCAGGGATGGCGAGGATCGTGATCACTCATCCTCACCAGGGATGGCGACATGAGTGATCACTCATCCTCACCAGGGATGGCGACATGAGTGATCACTCACTTCGCTAGATGAGACGCACACCACGTCATAATGCACATTCACCACGGATGGCAAGGATTGTGATCAGTCACCTCGCTAGATAAAACGCGTACCTCGTGATAGCACAGGTTCACCACAGATGGTGAGGATCTTGATCACCCACACTCACCAGGGATGGCGACACGAGTGATCACTCACCTCGCTAGATGAAACGCACACCATGCCATAGCGCATGTTCACCACGGTTGGCGAGGATCGTGATGACTCACACTCACCAGGGATGGCAAGGCGGTTGATCACTCACCTCGCTAGATGAAACACGCACCACGTCATAGCGCAGGTTCACCATGGATGGCGAGAGTGGTGATCACTCAGACTCACCAGTGATGGCGACGCTGGTGATCACTCACCTTGTTAGATGAAAAGCTCATGATCATCGACATTGGTAATCATGCAGCCTCACATCTGCCAGATCAAAGTATGTTTTGCCAGAGAAGGTATTGCCATATGTATCTTCCCTCTAACCACAGACAAGGTGTTCATGTTGATATTTCCCTATGTATTTTTCCTGTAACCAGAGAAAAGGTGTTTATGGATAGTTGCTTTCATTTTAGAGATACCTCTATCTAAATTCAATTGATATTCTCTCTATATAATCTTGTTTGATTCAACTCTGAAGTATTACATGGAAATCAGTGTGAAACAAAGCACATTTGATACGTATGGGACTTATACTTCATGCCCACACTTCCTAGATAGGCTACATGTGGAACAGTGGTGCTGTCTCAACACCTTTGGCAATGGTGGTGATAAGTTGCCACTGTGAGTGAGAGTGAGTGACAGATGATGCAATCCTCAGAGAGCATTGACTTGGAGTGACACAAATTCACGCATTGAGTGAGACAAAGGCTGGCAATGGTGGTGATAAGTTGCCATTCTGAGTGAGAGTGAGTGACAGATGATGCAATCCTTAGAGAGCATTGACATGGAGTGACACAAGTTCACGCATTGAGTGAGACCAATGTTGGCAATGGTAGTGATAAGTCGCCATTATGTGTGAGAGTTGATGCCAGTGGCACGGGAGTGGTACATAATCACACAGTGAGTCAGATCCATGTTGGCGATGCTTGTGATAAGCCGCCATTCTGAGTGAGAGTTGACAGGCAGTGGCACATACTCACGCAGTGAGTTAGATCCATGTTGGCGATGGTGGTGATAAGTCACCATGCTTTGTGAGGGATGACAAGGGGTGGCACATACTCACGCAGTGAGTGAGATCATGTTGGTGACTGTTGTGATAAATTGCCATGCCATGTGAGACTGACACACAGTGGCGAAAGATGACGCAGTGAGTTATCACTCAGAAAGGAGCCACCATTGATGACCAATCATGGCGACAGATAACGACAATTTGCTGGGCATATTTATATAGAATACATGTATAGTCCTGTATGTATACTCTCTGATGAGAATTGTACACAGAAAATCTATGGATAAAAAAGTGATCAGTAGTGATCACTTTAGGGTGCTCAATCTGATCCAGGTCGTCTTTAGGTGATCATATGTGATCACTTTAAGTCATCATATTGATTATTTTTTCCCCCACATTTTTGAGCAAAAACACAAAATAATCAAAATGATGACAGTGTTAATCACTTTGATAACCTTTCTTTTCTTTTGCTGTTAGTTGACTTTAACAATAGATTTTTAGAATTATTTTTAGATTACCCCCCCCCCGAACCTTTATTGAAGTATTCATCCAAACCTTTGGAATCGACTCCATATAGCATAGCTTTGTATTTTACTCATGGGTGCTTATTCCCGTATTTCTGAATGAAACCTTTCAAACAGAAAAGGTGTCTAAGCTCAGATTGTATCTATTTTTGCATTCATTCTATTCTAAAAAAGAATATTTTTGTAAAATACATTGCTCTAGGTCTGGATGTTCTCATTGCCAATGTCTGTTTATTGAATACTTCCAATATAGCTACAAATCAATACATGCCCTTGAGTATGGATAATATATATCACATAATTGTATAGTAGGGGCCTCCGGTGGCAGAAACAAGGTGCTCAAAATAATGACCCTTACTCATCTTTTTCTGTTTAGTAAATCGTACTTGCCGTCAGTTTAAGGCATTTAAGTGCAGCACTTTTACACAAATTTTTGGTGTATTAAGGGTCTACTGTCCGGTCCACTTCTTTACGTGACTGTAGTACCTATAGTATATACAAAAAGAGATAGCCTCTAGACAAAGATTGCTCCAAAATTTGTTTTTATCTAGGTCCCATATTGCTACGTAAACCAGACTCCCTGTTGCTTCAATTCCCTGACAGGTGAGGGTAAGTAATGACTTCCCTTCGCAACTGTTATCGAAACCAAAGTCTCGGCGTAGCTTTGTATGGTGGGATGAAACACAGACCACCTATATACTGTTTGACCACAGTTTGATCTCCGTATTTCTTTTCTTTTCCTTTTTGTTTGAGGGACTTTTAACCACGTTGGGTGTCTTTATTGATGGTTACTCTTCTAAAGTTTTCCATCGAATCATTAATCTTATAAATTAAAAGTGCACCTTGAGATGCACAAACTCCATTTAAACCACCTGTGATTTCACTGTCTCCGTATCCCTATTTGTCCAGGTGTGCTTTCATGGACAAGCTGTCCCCATACCCCTTATGCTTAACCGTTTGTGTTTTCAGTGTTGCACTATCCCTAGCACTATCAAACAAGCAATGGTTTCACTGAGCACTGCCCTATCCCAGCACACCGGATACAAGACCACCAAAGGTTTCACTGCCACCTCATGTTAAGCCACCAGAGACTTTACCCCTGTCCTGTCCCTATAGAATCCCCACATTAAACACTAACAGGTCCAATGCTCCTGTAGCTACCTCCAGTGGTACCCTACTATGTCCATGTCAGCACCAGTAGGGGGTGGCGTGCTCCAGGGCCAGGCACTGCTTGCATGACAAAGGTTTTTAGAAGGGGAGGCATGTCGGTTTAAGTGGGCAGCTGGCTCCTCCTGTAGGCAGCTGATAGCCACTGGTCAGCTGTCATTAAGTACTGGGCTGCTATCAACAGGAGGGTCAATGTTAACCCCCTAATGGCCGCATGGTGCCACGAGGTTCCTGTTTCCAGGTCGTCAGTATGAACCAATACTGTGCCATCGAGTCCTCTCAGCGGCATGATGCATGGATGCAGCTCTGGTAAGTTACTCGCCAGGGCTACTACATTTCATGCATCGCAACGGCCAATAGGGGATTAACATACCGGTAAGTGGGACTTGGATGTGGGCGTCTATGCTGTATCTGGTCTCAGCTGAATAACGCTTCTTTCCACTAAAGGCACCAAGAGCCCCTGATACTTAGGAACGTTTCCATGTACTACTTGCACTGAGTTAAATACCACGGTACATTGTATTCACAATGGATGGACTCTAATAGTAGGATTGGGTCGAGGTATGGTACCAGGTCGTGGCTTTACAAAGGTTTGGCCCTGGAGGAATGGGCTTTTTAAAGAGGGTTAAGCTCTAAGGCTGTTAGGTTGTTAGTTCATGGCTTGTCTCAGTGAACCTCATTTATTTTCGGTTAGCTTTCCCACGTTACTGTTTTTTGCCAGTTTTCTTCACTTGTTTTATGTTAATGAATTTAAAATGTTTCTTAAATGGCACCAGCATAAAAGATTTCTGCAATGCCTGAGTTATTATGGCACATTTGAATTTCCCATACGACGCCATTGAATGTACAATAGATTTAGGTAGGTATAGGATTTCACATAGGGTACATTCTACAACATCTCTTTCTCTTGATATTTTCCATTTTGTATCGTATTACTGTTATTCACTCCTAATACAAAGGCTTTTTTTTTCGACTATCCATCCTAATCATGCCACATTCATTTCTATATTTTTTATATGAAGGGTGAGCTCTATAACCTTCCCTTTCCCAATATCGTGTAGATCTCCTCATAGTTAGGCCCGGCCTATGTATTATCTACTAGATTACCCCACATTAGTTGGAGGCACATAAGGGCCTTGGAGGACCTGTCCGCCAGTTAGAGGTCTCTGTCGATGGAGCCCAGAGCTCCAGAGCACAGGCAGATGTCCTTGGGGCACAGGTCGGCAGTGTATTATCAGAGAACTTGGAGTTTAAAGGCTCATTGAACCAACTTTCTTCTGAGAAGAACCCAGGCCTTCAGGGGATGGTCCTTATTTGAAAGGATCTCTCTAAAACCCTCAGATAGCCTTAGTGGCCCCTGCGGGACTAAACAACCTGACGTGTTTCCTGTCATTCAGAGTTCTGCTCATCTTCTGCTCATCTGCTGAATAAGGAGCAGCTCCCTGTTACCCTGTGCCCTCAGGGATTGGTGTTTAATTAATTGCTACTGGTTATTCATTGTAGCAGGTTAGCTACTCAGGACCTTGAACATTTCGAACTATTTGTATGTTATTGACTCAGTGCAACCTGTTTAGTTCTGAAATCACTTTCATTTTCTTTTTAAAGTGGCTCTAAATTGTATTCTTATCAAATAAGATAGAAACAATAAAAAGCAATAACGACCCTGGCTGAATTCAATTTTGTCATTGTATTGTGTTTAACAATCTCCGTTTGTTAATCCACAATGATGACAAACCTTTCATAGAATTCAGCTATTTCCACGTTTTCATTGGTGTATCCTTTGCTGTAACTGTCCATATCACGGGGTAAAGCTCCCCAGCAAACCAGGGATCTCTTACAGCAACCTTTACGGTCCTTCAGTAATAGTGTGCTTAGACGCCCTAATGTAACTAATCCCTTGTTTAAGGCTGTGGCGCTCCTACCAGACACCCAGTGATGCTTGTGTGGATAATGTTCCACCGTCTATATGTATGGGGTTTAGATGTCCCAAGGCTTTAAAAAGTGAACAACATCTAATAACATAAGGACAAGAACAGTTACTAGTCTTCATTCCCAACGTTAGCTCAGCTCGTGGCCAGAGGATAGTGATTTAATCAGCAGAAACTTCTAATTTTATGGGGCTTAATCCCGAGGTCCTACTTTGAACACAAGCTTTCCTTCCACCTCCTGACTCGAGGGTAGGTACACCTCAAGTCGGTCACATCACTGAAGTAGGACACCTATATTATAGCCATCACAAGAATCCTTTCAACATTGAATAAACGTCTTTTAAGGTATGGACAACTTGACAACTTGATCTAAACCTAGTAACCACTTCCCCTCATACCTATTTTCACCTCTCACGTAGAAGTCCATTTATAGCGGGATTCTTAAGTGGGAGGGGACCAGGGGATGAAAGGAATTACAAAGGAACCCTTCAGGGTGGGTTTTCAGTATCATGTCTTACATTCTAGGATGATGGTTATAAAATAAGTTACTCATGGGAGTTATTCGACAAAAGGACATTGTTTTGTATTCAAACACAGAGCTCTACCTAAAATATCAAAGATACTATACGACTTACTGTAGAACACCAAGAATGGGTTACCTTTTCATATCTCTCCCAGTTCCCCATTTATATCCTACATCCACTTTTGTTTCACAGTAAATATAAAACACCTCTCTCCTGATACTTTCTCTCACCAATCCCTCCCAGACACCCTACAAGTACTCCACCCCCTTACCACATACAGCTTTTTCTCCTCCTATCCCTTGTCTGCCTGCCTGTAGCATACCCTACCCCTTCCCCTCTTCTCACGCTATCTGGTGATAAGAGACTGCCATGTCATGCATCCCCCTTCACCTTCCCCTCTACAAATTAGGACCCGAGAATAGCCTGAGGCGATATATAGAGAGGGATTGCTGTGGCCCTCCAATCTCCAGCCATCTATGTAAAACGAGGAGAGCCATGCACAAGTGGTAGCCATACCCTATATGGCTCTTGTCATCCTTGGTGGTCTTTGATCATGTCATATGTTTAGCATGTGTCGAAGTGTTGCTGTTAAAGGCATGTAATTACCATTAGCTCTATATCAAAGCCTTCCTCAGAACAAAGGGAGGCTGGGAGTGGCCAATCGAATTTAGGTATGTGGGATGAAGCATTACTATTTTGGACCTAGCTGTTATGGATGTAAGGAGGAAAGAGAAAAATTCAATCAAAACGGGAGAGGGAACCTGAAATGTATGTTATAAATTTACCTCCTTGGATTTATGAACCCCAAGTCTATATTTATGGATGAAATGATTCCGTAGTATCTAGGAGGAATTATTTAAATGTATATTATACAGCTTGGACTGACTGGAAGAATTATAAAACATGTACTTTTCTAAACCATCCAACCGATGGCATGTATACATATTTGCATGGAGGATATCACTAATTAGGTCCCTATTTCACACATGAGGTCATAATTATGAAGCATCGCTAAATGACAAAAACAGTTGGAAAATTATATGATTTCGACTGGAACCGTGTAATTGTTCTATTTATAATAAGTAGTTAGTATACAAATTATTTACAATCAAACACTACCATTAGTAGTATATATGAACCGCTAACTTTAATCATAATTTCCATTTCCCATTGTCGTCTGCTTCTCATTCAAAAGCCCGCGCTTTTGTCTTTTTATCCCACCCAGGCTTATCTGGCCAGCACAGGGCCAGACACCGAGCAAACACACAGCTAGAAAACTCGTGAGCACACACCAACAAGCCATTCCAGAGTATTTGAAACAGTCTGCAAACCTATTGAATTTAGATTGTATCAAAGTGGTATAATCCCTGCCTCCTAATCCCATTTCTGCATGGAGGCGAAAACTGCTGATTAAAAAAGATGAGGTGGTGGTAGGAGGCAATGATAGGGTAGGTGGCCTACTGATAGCCTGCCCGACAGTACTGGAGTGTATGATGCTCCAGGCTCGGCCTTGCTTCCTAAAGTTGTGCCTTTTTTAGATTACAACATGGAGGCTCATTTTCCTATGCGGCCCCGGCGGCATTATCATCTTATCCGTGAGCAGCCTTTCGGCGGAAAGCACTCCCGGTCCCCAGATGGCGCTCCGACACTGACGTGACCCCGGAACAAGGGAGCACTGGGTGGCCTTGATAAGGGCCCCAACGAGAACTGGGAGGTGGGCTAAGAGACATGAGGGTGGACCAATAGCAATATGGCTGTATAGAGCATGTTAGAACAGATATCTTGGGGAATAGTTGGTCACGATTGATAGATGTGTTTGATTTTCATTGGATCGTAGTGTATATTTAGGGGGGGGGGTATTCAACTGTTTTAAAAACAGAACCCCTGAAACACTAGACGGGGATGTCCTATTCCATGGCCCCATCTGATACAGAGGTGCTTGGTTAAACCTATGAGACTGTCGTATCCACCATGAAATAAATATCTGATCCCATCAATCTTATCGATCCTTATGTTGGGAAAGTTCTATTACAACGGACATAGCTGTTCACTTTAACATAAACCTATACCGGTATCTATTTTGAATGTATAGTAACCGATAGTAACATCTCCTGGACACCTCAGACTGGGACCTAATTTCCACCAGATGCTCGGAAAGTACCAACCTTAAATACCAACCTTCTCAAGGCTTGAGGCAGTTATAGGGACTTAAAGGCTTAGGGCATAGCTTTTCTGCTAGACCCTATGGAGTAGTCGACCACTCTAGGCTAGATGCTGAACCAGCCTTCCATATTCTCTATCTTCTGTTTTACATACATCATTTATTTACAGTTCAACTAGTGACCTCAATTGTGGGTGAATGGTTGCCAGGTGGATAATCATTATGGACCTAAGCAACTTGATGTGTGAACGTATATTATATACATGATTTATCATGGAGCTCACAGTGAAATTGTGAGTAATAAGGGACATGTGCACGTGGGGTTTTCATCAACTTTAGGGGAAGGCTTGGATTTCCGTCTCAGTACATAAAAACCCTTGAGAAAAGTTGAACGTTTTCAGGTCCCAATCCCCAGAGACGGAGGAACCAAATGTCTATTGGGCGAGGGGGTGGGGGAGATCAGGGTCCCGGTCGTAGGTTGGACAGGGTACATTTTGCTTTCATGTAAACCTGTCATTATTGGACCCATGCCCTCTGTCTCTCCCTTTTCCTACACCAGTCCCCTCTCCTCCCTTTTTAAACCACACTAACACGCAGCCCTTTTCTATTGAAAATTGGTGAGATTTTGAGTCCTTATATCTGGAGGGACCAAAGGTTCTTTGCCCCCACCCAAAATCTTAACCCTCCTCCTCCTCCTAGGGGAACTACCAGGTATTTACCCGTCCCAGACTAGAGTGCTCTAAATACCCCACTCTCTATAATAGCCAGACAGAATGGTATCGATAGAGTATAAATCCTGGATCTAAATGTCACTGAAGCTGTCAGAGGCAGCTTGAGTATAAGCACCACTTAGACCCAGCTGTGACCACAGAGAAATAACTCCTTCCAAGAAGGCATTTATCACTACCCAAAGAATTACCACACTCCACCCTTTATATTGAGAAAATGTCAAGACACTCTGTGCTTCCTATCATGAAGGTATTGGCGAACAATATGAGCCACAACCTCTACATATTTTGACCTGGTATGGGGCACCTATCAGTGTGCTTGCTTACCTCTGCCTATTGTTCTCCTGGGGGTCATTACACAACAGGAATTGAGTCTCCATAACGTCACTTCCCATTATACAAAGCAAGTGACGCTAATATTTTTTTCCTCATAAAGTGACACTTTTCCATAGCATATAAAATTGTTACACAATCCTAGGGAATCATGTGAGGAGGTCTAGAGTTGAACTGGGGAAGTCGTGAAATTGACTGAGGAGTCCTTAGATAAATCATATTTCACCAAAAAAATGTGATCATTTAGCACTTATTTGTGATATTGAGTATAGCTAAATATGGGCAAGTAAGGGGTAGGCGTTTTGTGCGAGAATAGCCCATCGTTATTGATATCTGTAAGGAGACATCATCATCATGGGCATTCCCTCTGGTTCAATGGCATCCAAACCTACTATAGTATTGCAGTATAAGTTAGAGTGAAGAATGAACCGAGGATAGGAAACATGATTCTATTATATACTTTCAAAAACAATTTTATGAACTTCCTACTTTAATTCTAAAACCCCCAGTCCATTCCGTGACAAATAAAAAAAAATGGCCGAAATCAATTTTATTTTGGAACTCCCTAGACAATCTTATGACCTCCCTAGATCAATTCTTGAATTCCCTGTCCATTCCCTTGTCTCTCCTGTCCTTGTCCTGAACTTGACAAGGTCAATATGCCCTAAAAAGTGACGCTAAGGACATTGCAGAACCTCCAAACTAATCTGGGAAACTTTTGTGCTAATGACCTTAGTGCAATGACCTTAGCAGACCTTTTTTTTGTAACCATTCCATTGTGTAATGCATTTTCTGATGCTATGAAATAGCGTCACTTTGGGGGTGACACTATGTAGCGCTAGTGGGATTGTGGAATGCACATTGACGCTATAGGCATTGGTGCTGTTTTGTGTAGTGACCTGGGTTGGACCAGCGCCTTTGGCGCTGTGGACAAACAAGGGGAGGAACTTTGACAGTTGGAGATGGAAGCAAGTCAACTTGGTACCACATTTTATAGATATGGAGAACCCAAAGGACTTTCTGGTAAATGCTTGACTCATAAATGGCATCCGCCTATGGCTCTAGAAATTAAAGTCAAGATTACCTTTTCGCAAAGCAAGACAAATTTAGTTTGAGATTATAAATCAAGACAAAGATTATTGAAGCACTCCACATGGGCGTAGGAAAGGGTGCCTCCCCTGCTGGGATTGGCTGGGATTGAGCACGCATCCTGAGTTGATTAGCTATATAGAAGGGTACTACATTGACCCATACAAGTGTCATGCTTACAAACGAGCAATGGTCTCAAATATTATACGCACCCTGAAACAAGGGCATTGGAATAAATACTGACACTGAACCTCAAAACTATAAATGTTTCAGTTGAAACACTAAGTTCAAGGGATAGAGTGCAAGTTATATCTGTACACACCGGTGCGCTGAAACAGACTGCTGTGGTATGTGCATTTAAAAGCGTCTGAGTCCGCTCCATATACTGGGGCAGGTAGTGTATAGTGTATGTAAATGGCTATAATTACATGAGGCTCTGTGATGAGCATCATTCATAGGCAATGCAGTTCTCACACCTCCACATAGTAAGAGCTCATCAGGCAGTAAACCCTACTTATACTTCACGCCAACAGCTTTAGAGCTCTGCGCTATTGGCAACACTAGTAGTAGTCTCTCAAAGTGGGTGGACTATTTAGTCTCTGTGTATTTTTATGTTAAAGATTGGGAAAACATATGTTGTTGTTTTTGTTTTGTTTTTTTGGTAATAGGAATCTACAGCAGAATCTGCTGTCTGATATTGTATGTATTTTCACATAAAATAGGTGGTAAATTAATACACCTTTTATTTTAAACATTATTCTTCAAACAGATTTATTGGCCAATTGGGGAATATTATTTTCAATATATCTACCCCAGTTAAATCAATACCTTGACCTATCTCCAATAGGTCCGATTTTTAAAACTTATGCTTTCTCTTGGTCAAAAGATATAATTTAATTTCTCATGGCCTATAGCTCCTGCATGGTGTATTGGATGAGATCTCTGAGGCATTTCATACACATGGACATGTTGAAAGGAGACTCCAGTTGCAGACCACTTGGTGAGCTTCATGGTAAAAGGTGGTAGGCCATTGTAAGTGAAGGGTATCTTGGCTTTATAAAGGTAGGAAAAGGTCAGTCACACAGTGAAGGCGTACCTGATGTGGATAATGCACAGACCTCACTGATGGCAGATATGTGGGGGAGGTGCAAATCTAGTTATTTTAGATTAATATACATAAAGACAGTTTTCCAGTTATAATTATTTCTGACCAGCCAATGCTGATCCTGTAATTTTATACATATGAAACATGTAGAAAAACAAGAGCATTGCTTGAGCAACGGTTGATCCGAGTTAGGTTAATAGAACTCTGCCTTGATGCGGTATGCATTAACTGCCTTGATGCGGTATGCATTAAGAGTGGTTTCTCTGTATACAGTGTCAGCAGGGGGGGGGGGTACAGCATTGGATTGGATTTTTCAATATAACCTTGCTTCTCAAATATGATCAATTTAGTATTAAGCCACTGAGTTCTGCTGCATCCATATATGTTTGAGGAGACTTACTGTTTATACAATGGATGACATACAGAGAAAAGACAAGTTCGCTCTTCTTTCTCTCTAATTTGAGGTACACTTACATGCTAGAATAGCCATACTATAATTAAAATGGGGAAAACATTACTTTTAGAAGTGGTGGTTTTTTTCAGATTATAAGACAAGCTTCGATGTCTCAAGGCTTTACCAAGAATATAAAACTACAGGCATCTACTTCTTCCTCCCTCCTCCCTCATCCTCATAAGGACACTCCATTGAACCCTTTATGCTGACTTTATTTAATCAAGTAGTTCTCCATAGGATCCTAATTGCTGTGTACCCATTTATTTGTGGCTGGTGGTGGGAGGGACCGTTTTATGTACTGTCCCTATGGGTCAGTCAGAGGCAAGTGGGTGATTTAATATTCCTATTATCCGGCATGGACTGCGATGCCCAATGTTGGCCAGACATTACAAAGGGCTGTGGGACCAAAGCTCCCACATCTAAAGGGGCCTGTATGACAGGATAGACTACTTTCAGCTTTCTTTCTCCACTCAGAGACATTTTATACCACAGAATATGTATGTATATATGACTGATAATCACGAATCGTCGTTAACTGGCCTGTTCTTGTTCTCCCTTTAACAAAAACTTGAAATGAAGTAATATAAGTGTCTTTATCATTTATTCTGATCGGGATGGGATAGAGCTACAAGGGGTATATGGGTTTTGCATATCTACGAGGCATATTTAGAGAGCTAGAGGGCTATAACTGCCCAAAATGAGGGTTTTTTCGAACAAAAACACAATAATCTCAAGTGCAACTTGCAAATAATAAAAAATGCTGGGGCATAGGTTCCTTTTTTGGTTTTGGTTTTTCCCCTAGAGCACAGGGAAAATTTTAAGACCAAATAGGAATATGTGGCCACTGTCGTTATTATGCTGGGTCACTGAAGGTACATGGGCAGTTCTACACTAGACCCGAGAGAGACCCTAACATAGCAACCATGCTCTATTATTCATATAGCACAGAGATAATATAGATGTACCATGCGAAGCCTTAACATGTACCTAGATGCATGAAAAAAAAATTGGAAGTCTAGCTCCCATATCATGGTCTGGGTAGTCCATCCAATTTAGATGACACAGTTGGGGTAGTTTCGCGTTAGACCCGAGAGAGACCCTTCATGTCAGTCTGTCTCCAGTGTATAATATATTTAACTATTATCTCTTACATGTTGATTGACCTTTGTATCAAAGTATCTTGGTCTGTTAGTATTAATCCCTCACTCCATAAAGTCTCAGAGATATAGTACCATAAATGGCGATTGGAACCGAGAGAGACCCTAGACCCGAGAGAGCCCCTAGCGTCAAACAGTTGAATTACCGTCGATGCGCCATCTAGCGTTTTCGTATGAACATTGCACGGCAGGGTTGCAACGGATTCAAGCCAGAGGACACACGGACGACCATAACAAGGTGAGAAATCGATGAATAATGTTCTTATTTTGATGGTTTTTGACATATATAAAGCAAAATTAACTAGTTTAACATGTATGGAACATAATTTAGATCAATTTGAAGGGGAAATATGGTAGAAAGACAAAAGCTGACCGACCGATAGGCCGGCGTTCGTAGCGTGTAAATGCTCTAGTATAAGCGGGTCTCTCTCGGTTCTAATTTTTGGGTCTCTCTCGGTTCTGATACAAAGTTTGGTGTAATTGCTGTGTACTACGTCATTCCCCTCCAATGCTATATCAATGCTATAGCTCAAACATCTATATTTTGTACGTATCAGAACCAAAAGAGACCTGTCTCAATACTATAGTATAGGCGGGTCTCTCTCGGTTCTAAATTTCAGGTCTGATAGATGTTTGGCTGTATTCTTTTCTATATTTTGGGTCTCTCTCGGGTCTGATGCGTAAGCTCTATGGTCTATGTCTATGTGTTTGATGTTAAATGTATCTTCTTCTTCAGATGCCTTACAAAGACCGATCCTCTGCAGCAGCTAAGGCTTCGGCCAAGAAATCTAACGCAAAATATAGGAAGAAAACCAAGGGGGACCCGGTGCGTTCTGCCACTGTAGCAGCCTCACATGCTGTGAGTATACATAGAATAACTATATATAATTTTCGATAAATATAAAGCGCAAGTAAATCTGAATATATATGTTGAATGACTGTCCCTAGATGCCTGAGAGAAATACCAGCCTGAGTTATAGTGAAGTTAATTTATAAATTTCCATGTTTTTATTTTTTGCAGAAGTTTGATGCCACACGCCCATACAGGGATTTGACTGAGGAGGGCAAGGAAGAGAAGAGAAGTTCAAAGCGACGCTCCTACTACAAGACCAAGGAGAAGAAAGCCGGTAAGAAAATCTTATAAGTTTTATTAATAATAATATTTTGTAAACACCTACAGATTTGGTAGAGCCCCCCCCGTGTACCTCTTCAGTCTGTTATTCTCTTGCCTTTGGTTTTTAATGTGTTTTAATACTCTTTCCTCTTTAGCTACCGAGAAAGACTTTTGGACAGCTGCAGGGGACGCTCCTCCGGCTGCCCCCATCCCGGATGATGGCGCCCCTGGGCCTGCTGCTGCTGACCCCGGGCCTGCTGCTGCTGACCCCACGCCTGCTGCTGCTGACCCCGCGCCTGATGCTGCTGCCCCCGTCCAGAAGAGGAGATCACGCCGGGCAAAGGGAGGGTGTGCCGCACCACCGCTGCCACTCCCCGAGAAGCGCAGGAGGACTACCTCTGCCCCTGCAAGCTCCACCACCACCACACCTGCCTCCACCACCACCGCATCTGCCTCCACCACCACCTTAGCTTCCACAGCTACCACAGGGAGCAGGACACGCAGGAAGGGCCCCAGCTTCGCAGGAGGTTCTTGGTAAGTAGTCCATTACTATTGACATCATCCACCTGTATTGGTAGATATCTCTATAGCCCTGTTCCTGCAGTTAGGGTCTCTCTAGGGTCTAGTCTGTTACTATGGACATCATCCTCCTGCACATAGGGTCTCTCTAGGGTCTAGTCCGTTACTATTGACATCATCCTCCTTGCAAACATTTAATGTCTCCAGTACAGGAGCATTATCTAGACACAGTTAGGATGTCTTATAATATAGACATTAAATATTTATAACTATTTATATTTTCAGCTCGACAGAGGATGCACCAGTAATGGCCAGCACCGGCAGCAGTGACCCCCCCGTGGCCAGCACCTCTACAGGTAGGAGGAAGGGACAGCCCCGAGCCACCCCTTCAGCAGCAGCTGGTCGGTCAGTATTGCTTTTTACTTCCTATAACATAACCAGTAGGTAAAAGTTAAAACCATATCTCTAATAACCAAAGAATATAGCTTGTCCCCTGATGTAGACCCTCCAGTACAGGAGTATGTACATAGATCTATGCAACGTACATGTGTGCACATGTATGACAACATTAGATTCATGTTTAATATGTTTAACTACATACATGTGTTGTTATTGAATTTCTGTGCAGGATACCTGAGTCCACCCCTGTCTCCCACTTCAACCTGTGACACCTTTGGAAGAATGAAACTGCTTAATTTCATTTTTAATCTCACATCGCGAGTGACACATACTTTTTACCTGGTAGACTGGAGGTCACTAGATGTTTGCTGGGTTCCCTTATATTTGAAATAGGTATGAGTGACATGTGGATACCTACGGTGTGTCGGGTTCTGCCTGGCGAACAACGAAGCATGTCTCACATATCTAGGAACCTCTCAGATGTCACAGTATCTGAATCTCAGCACCCTGCTACTATGGTGTTTTTTTTTGTGTGTCATTGGCTATCTTGATGTAACTTATGTGAGGTCAAAAAAGGAAATTAAGCAGGCACTCTTAATCCATAACCTAAAGTGTAGCAGTGTGCTTTACAAGTGTAGACAAATTAAACTACACACATAAAGTATCATCCTCCTGTATTGGTGGATATGTCTAGGGCCCTGTTCCTGCAGTTAGGGTCTCTCTAAGGTCTAGTCCGTTACTATGGACATCATCCTCCTGCACATAGGGTCTCTCTAGGGTCTAGTCCGTTACTATGGACATCATCCTCCTGCACATAGGGTCTCTCTAGGGTCTAGTCCGTTACTATGGACATCATCCTCCTGCACATAGGGTACATTTAAGGTCTAGTCCTTGCAAACATTTAATGTCTCCAGTACAGGAGCATTACAGTAATAGCCAAGAGGAACATGTCTCACCCAATACCTCAAGTCTGTTACATGTGTGTACCCTCAACCTTTTCAGCTCTGTCAGCCCAGTGACACCCCCTGCTGCAGCCGAGAGGGAGCCTTCGCCAGACTACATCCCCCATCGGTAATTATTTTTTTTTCATTATTTCCTTTATGTTTGCAATAATAAATCTGACTTCATTCCAGGTGGCAACCAGGGATCAACACAACTACACACTTAAAACTATTATTTTGTCAAGTGATTTGTTTAATTAACCAATACTTTGTTGTGTTGTGTTCTGTTTCTTAATGAAATTCCTTTTCTTACAGAGTGAGGACGGTCGAGGAGCTCCCGGTGGAGAGGGTGCCTCTGAGGTACAACCTCAGGGGCCAACTCCACGTCACCTACTACACGGGCAGGGTGCTCGGCCGTGTAGTTAAGAAGGAGCCAGCGAGCAGTGAAGAGGAAGCCTAATTTTGTTTTTGTTTTTATTTTACTGAAGCCTGGAGCTGCCATTTTTCTTACTGTTAATTTAAAACTAACGAAAGTCTATGTATATATTTATATCTATCTATCTAAAGGAAAGTGTAATTCAAGTTTCATTCATATAGATCTATGAATATCTATCTATATATATTTAAAAGAGATATATAAAGTTCTCCTTAAAAGAGACATCTATTTAATAGAGTATTTAATAGAGATAACTATGTTATAAAATAAAAGTATCTATTTTTCTCACTACATATACTTTTGTCTTGTGGTTCTTTTGAATTAAACACATAGATCCACTCAGTTACTGTGGACATCATCCTCCTGCAGTTAGGGTCTCTCTAGGGTCTGATCCATGATGACTTTACTTACCTTTTGGACTATCTTTACCTTCTAGGTTGGTTGTCTCGATGCCCTTCCACAAAACACCATTTTCCAAGCTCCCAAAGGCTCGCAAGATGAGGAGGGAGATGGATGCAATGGAGCTCGAAATTGCAGAGCTGCGTAAGGCTGTCCGTCTGCAGAAAGGAAGCTCTACCTCAAGCCCCAAGCTCAGCTCCGCTCCCTCCTCAAGCCCCAAGTCAAGCTCCACATATGCAAACCCCAGCCCAAGAGACCCAAGCCAACTACACTGGGTAGACCCTGTATACCCAGTGCAGCAGGAAGTGATGGAGGCCCAACAACTGCCTGCTGCCACACCGCAGCCTGCTGCCACTGATGCTCCGCAGCTGGCTGGACCAGCTGCACCACAGCCTGCTGCCACTGATGCTCCGCAGCTGGCTGGACCAGCTGCACCACAGCCTGCTGCCACTGATGCTCCGCAGCTGGCTGAACTAGCTGCACCACAGCCTGCTGCCACTGATGCTCCGCAGCTGGCTGAACCAGCTGCACCACAGCCTGCTGCCACTGATGCTCCGCAGCTGGCTGAACCAGCTGCACCACAGCCTGCTGCTCCTGCTCCCCCACTTTCCCCAACAACAGAAACCATCCATGTGTTGGCGGCAATGGATGTTACCCCGAACGCTGACCGCTTGAAAGCTCTCACGAGCTACATCATGGTCAGCCAGCAGGTGCGTAAGACATCCACAAAAATTAAACAAAAGCTGATGCACTCACCTGCCACCAAAAAGGTCTATGGGCAGCAAGGCAGGCTGTCAAAAAATGTAGGCCTTTCCCCCGACTATATCTTCCGGGAAAAGGAGAGTTCAAGGAAGAGGCTGGAGGATGCAGAAAACACCAGGAAACATGTCCTTGAGTTCCTCACACGAGAAGACGTTAGTTACGAGTTGCCCGACAAAAAGCATGCAACTAAGAAGGGGCAGCAGAAGTATGCCCTCTCAGACACCCTGGTCAACCTCCACATGAGGTACTGTGCAGAATTCAAATCAGACCTGTCATTTGCCACCTTCCGCAGAGCCAGACCGATATGGTGCAAGCTGAACCACTTCCTTAAGAGGTCTGTCTGTCTCTGCAAACATCATGCCAACATGGGCCTCATGTTGGAGGTTGTACCAGGGCTTCCTAACTCAACATCACAGTTACTGGAGTCTTTCACCGATGGGGAGATCATGGAGAAGATCAACAACCTGCCAGGGACACATGTGTCATACAGCACATGGGATAAGGTCACCAAAAAATACAACGACAAAGATGTCACTTACACCAAGCTGATCAAGGTACTAGACACAAAGGCAGACTTCATGACGAAATTCACAAGTGCACTGCCCAAATTCCGGGCCCACTGCTCAAGAGTTGCTTCCCAGTTCAGTCAGTGCCAGGCACTCCGCGACAATCTCCCGAATGGTCACTGTATAATCCAGATGGATTATGCAGAAAACTGGAACTGCTCTTACCTCCGGGAGATTGCCGCAGCTTATTATTCGAAAGACCAAGTTACCCTTCACCCTATGGTGGTGAAGGTAAAGGCAGCCAATGGAGACCTGGAAACCATCACATTTGTCGGTGTGACTTCTGTCACAAACCACACGTTTCCGACCACCTGGGTCTTCATTGGCCAGCTGGTGGAAATCCTGAAGAAGTCACATGGTATTAATTTTGTCCATTTTGTCACTGACTCGCCCAGCAGTCAGTACCGCAACCGGTACACCATTCAAATGGTGGCCCGGTTTCAAGGTATCTTCAGCCTCGGAGCTGCCTGGAACTGGCTCGAGTCGGGCCATGGGAAGGGTGCATGCGATGGGGTCGGAGGTACCTTGAAGCGGCTGGCTGATCGGCTTGTGAAGTCCAGCTCCATCATCCAGAATGCTGAGGACTTCACTGAGGTGGTGGGTCCAGCCACCAAAGTGAAGATCCTGTACGCTTCGGCAGATGATATCAAGGCAGCCGAGCAGGAGGTGGCTGATTGGAAGAGCCCTGCCCTTCATGGCATACTCTCTGTCCACCAGGCAGCATGCCACAACAGCAAGATAATGGTGAGGGAGACGAGCTGCTACCAACCGTGCTGCTTGTCGGAGGACGGCTTCCACCCCTCATGTGCTAAATGGAGGCAGACGCGAGTAGCACAGGTTGGTGAGGTGGTTGAGGAGGTCCAGGATGAGTGGGAGGAGTGGGACTCTGGTTATGACACCACCGCAGAGGATGACCGCCCTCTCATCATCCTGCAGCAGGAGCTGCGTGATGAGGATGATAACATCCCCCTCGCTCAACTGCTCCATGATGACAAGGACAACGAGGATGACATCCCTCTCGCCCAGCTGCCTGCCAGTGAGGATGAGGATGACATCCCTCTCGCCCAGCTGCCTGCCAGTGAGGATGAGGATGACATCCCTCTCGCCCAGCTGCCGGACACAGAAGATGAGGATGACATCCCCATCACCCAGCTGCAGCCCATCCGGCGTTCGACCAGGTGTCAGACTCGTCGCACTTGTTGTCATTGAGCATTGCTTATATAAGGATGATACTGTGGGCATTGTCCTCCATTGGGTCATTTAGGTGGGCATAACCCTCCATGATAATGTTAGGAAAATGAATTAAGTAATTGGCATGATTATAATGAAACATAAATGAATGAAGTAATTGCAATGATTATATAAATAATGTACCATGGGTGGACTGGGAGATAGGGGGGTTTAGCTGGATTAAGTCATATATATGTAGACTAAGTTGTTATGTAGATGTATTAAGTCATAGATGGATTAAATCATGATGGGTGGCCAAGGGGGGTAGGGTATGTAATTGTATGCAATGTTGGGGGAAAGGGTAGTCAATAAACATGTTCTTTCCAGTTCTGTTAAAAAGTGTTTCTGTTATATATACCAGACTAGACCCGAGAGAGACCCTACATCCAGAAGGTTGATAGCCATAGTAACGGACTAGACCCGAGAGAGACCCTGTTTCCCATGCCCAGAGCAATAATTATATGCTGCAGACACCAGTGTTTTGTTTTACTGTGAAGATAATGAATGTACCAAGCACCAAAAGTCCAAAACAACCGCAAAGGTTTTGTAAAAATATGATTTTTTTGCAAATTTATGTGCCCGCATGCTATATTTTTAGCAAAACGGACCAGAAAAGAATATCTTTCCAAAGTAAAATCATGTTAAAAGGAGACTAATAAGAGAGTAAAAGTTTTAATGAACCTATGGGAGCATTCAATTATTGTTATTAAGCACTTCCCTAAAGATAAAAGACATGGGAAAGAAAGAATGATATATAAAGGGTTTTCACCCCTGTTTTAGGCTACGGACTAGACCCGAGAGAGACCCTACTTGAGCTGCTGTAGCAGAACAAGGATAAGTCACAGGCTAACATCCTTATAGGTGGTTGTAGACAAGCTCCTTAGCTACCATATGAAGTAGAAATAAGAGGGATAACCCATGTGTTATGCAGTTTTACAATGTTTGGCAAAAGGCATGGTGAGTTGTGTAGGTGATCCCCTCGGACCGCAATATTTTAATTTTACTATAATTATACCAAAAATTCATAGAATGTCCATCTAAATTCATTCCTAACATGCTCCAACATCTGTGTTTTACATATAAAAAAGAATAATAAAGGAAAGATTCATACAAAACATGCTAAATATGCATATACTGTACAGGGGTAGGGTCTCTCTCGGGTCTAGTGCGTAATTGAGGTAGTCCACTTCAGCCCTGTGCCCTGGATTTAAAAACGATATTTAACTTACCCACATATATGGACCCTAAGCCCCAACACATGTACTATGTGTACCCTAAAACTTTTTAGGCTGCTCCAGAATATTTTTGGGACCCCCCTGGTAGCCCAGTTAACGACGATTCGTGATTATTGGTCATATGTAGTACTAGTAGTTTCATAGTTGTAAGTTGCACAAAGTAATCCTCAGGAAACAAAACAAAAAACATTCAACTTAGGAGATTCCTACAACTAATCAAAAATCACTTATTCATGGTCTTTCAATCACAAATTCCCATTGTAATAGCCCCACCATTCTTACCACCCAGGCACATCACCTGTGTCAGCAAAATTGTAGGGACTATGATACCCTTTCTCTCCACCATACCACAAATAACAGGTTGGTGCCTGGGTGGGCCCCACCAGTCCTCCACTATCTCATTTCCCAGCTTATCCCCTGCCACGAACCAGCATCTCCCACCGGAAACTGCTATGATGGCATACCCGGACCCGCAGTGCATGCTGGGCGGCGGTATGCTATGCAATATACACAGGGACATGGTTAAAGTTAGGACTTATGGGAGAGAGGCAATGATTGAATACAGAGTTTCTGTCTCAGGGGACTGATAGATAGGGCAAAAGCAGATAGAAGATGAAAGCAGATACCAAAATTGTGAAGCTAAAGGGGCATAAAAATGCAATTGAAGTAAAAATGATGTATGATTGTATTATGCAGATATAATTGGGAAAGGTTATGAGAAATATTAATATATAAACTTCTTTTGGTGTTATGTAAGAAGAAGGAAATGCGGAGAGAGACAGTCCATCTCACACCCAATATGTCCAGGCACCATTGGCAGGAATTTTTCCATTTACATCCATATCATTCCATATCTGATTTCTGATTCTTCACTTCAGCACACTTTTAGAAATGCTTAAATGTCAATAGCCAATTTCAACATCCTTGTTTGTCTTAGCATTATTCATTTAGTATGTCCTTTTCCTAGGCCAGGTCATCCTTCCCAATCTGATTGTTCAATTTGATTCATTACATCTTATAAATGTATAATGATAACACACAATCCACTACTTTAGCTCCATCCTTTTTTGACGTAGCAACAATGAACAATGAAATAAGGAGATAACAGTATTGTGGTTCTTTGCAGACAAATCCTTCATTCTTCCTGATGTTTCTTTAGGGCTGTGTTTCATAAAGATAACAGCCCCCTACTCAGAGGTTTTCTACCACAGATGGATGGTTCCTAGATAAAGGATGTCACTCTATACTAGAGCACTGTGTTGTTGTAACTGTCTAAGCCACCATCTCTATGCAGAGATACCACAGTGATTCCTGAATCGGGTAACCTACTCATGATAAATGTGGGCAATATGCATACATGTGTATTCATGGCTTGAATCAGAGGTCATTTGAGGAAAACAGATTAGCAGATAATATTTAACCATTGGTTCACTGCCTCCGTTATTGCTGTTAATGTAGATTAGCCATAAATTAGATAGACCATTTGAACATGAGTCAGAAACCAGGATCGTTACATGAATATGCATAATTAGCCTGCTATTAGTCATAAAGTTTACAGCATATGTATTATCCTTTCCAATAAAGAACAGCATAACGATCTAGGCAGAACAAATGTGGATCAACATGGTAAAAGGTATGCCCAAGCACCCCCTCGCGGGCGTACCTTTTACCATGTTGATCCACAAATGTCTGTATTTCTAAGGTCTTGTTTAAGAAGCATCTAGCCTAATGCCAAAGCATGTACACTGAAAACCCTCCAGATCTTTAAACTCGTCAGATTGAGGACCTATGGTCATCAGAAGAGGTACAGAGAGAGGGCAGCACCTTACAGGGAGTGAAATCCCTCAGTCTACATCTCCCCAGTATGAGTCTATGGCATTCTGTTGACAATATGTAACAAATTCACAAGGTGGCAGGTATGTGCCACTCATGTTTGATGATTAGGCCTTCAGTTTTCAACTGAAGGTCTTCACCGCTGAGGACTCTAGGTGCTCAAGTTGACGATACCCAAATCTACAGCTTTGGGTTGTCGGATTGAGGACCCAAGGTAGTCAGCACCAAGGTTGTCACTCTAACAACATTATGTAATCAGTTTGACTACCTTGGATGAGTGTGTTGACCTAAACCCATCAGGTGGACTACCCTGGGTGCTAAATCTGATGACCTTAGGTTGTAGATTTGGGTATCGTCAGTCTGACGACCTTGGGGCTTTCAGTGTATGTCACGCCCCTCCATTGCAGTCACAAAGCAAATTTCATATCTTGTTACACCATTGCAGTTGCAGAGCAGATGGTATTTTCACACCATTGCAGTTGCAGAGCAGATTGTATGTCTTGTTACAACATTGCAGTTGCAGAGCAGATGGTATGTCTTGTTACACCATTGCAGTTCAGAGCAGATGGCATGTCTTGTTACACCATTGCATTTGCTAATCAGATGGTATGTCTTGGTACACCATTGCAGTTGCAGAGCAGATGGTATGTCTTGGTACGTCACAGAATAGTTTTTCTTACTCCATGACATTGGACGGGTGAGGAGCATGCAATTGATTTTTATACTCATATTTATCATAATTTCATTATGATATTCCACATGGAGCTAAAAGTATTTCCTATACAACCCTCACATAGGTGCTTTCCCCTATGAAGGAGCAACCAATATCTCAGCTACTCATCTGTGTGCTCAGTGTAGGCTTATTGACTATCACAATGGCCTGACAGACAGTTCTAGGTTAGTGATACATCCCCAGGCTGTTTGTAAAACTGGGACAAAGTGATGTAGCTTGGATACCAAGACGTTGATGCTGCAATCTTTGTTTTGTCACTGACTAGCCTTCAGAACCATTTACGTTCTTGCCCTGCTGCACAGACTTCCAGTTCACCGTTGTGGTCAGTAACCTTGACTCTAAGCCCACCCATTCCATCCCCCAATGAATCCTTGCTGCTGATTCCCCATAGATCCCCCTAAATCTGTGCCCAGCCTTTAAGCCCCTGATGTCTTAGCCCAGCCCTCAATACTTCCCCCCTTTCTCCCTGCATCCAACTGGTCATCAATCCCAGTTACCATGCAACTTCTGTTGCACTAACCTATGTTTCTACAGTATCCGTGCTATTGTTTATGTTTTCTTTACTTTCTTTCTTAGTAATCTACTATGAGAATTGATGATGTAAGTCATGTATAATCATGTTTCATAGGCAAATGACAAGTCTTACTGCTGGGCACCTAGGTAACCAGGATGAACTGTCCAGCCCCTTAAATTACTCCTGGCATTGCCGAGTGTCTAGGAGATGGACTCTAATGCAGAGCAAGCGTATGGACCCTACATTCTATTATGTCCAATTAGATATAGACCACTGGCTCTTGAGAAACCCCTATGAAGCAGAGCAGGCCCCTTTCTCTATACTATTATTGCTTACAGGTTCTACTCTGTCTGCCGTTCTGCAGTGGGGAAAGGGACAAAGCATAAAGCCCTCGCTTCTGTTTATAATATAGGGCCTACATTGGGAACTCTTAGTCCATATCAACTTCCCTGCTTGTTTCCTTGTGGACCACCCAACAAAGTAATGGTTGGTGGTTGATAATTCCCCATCTTTCAGATGCCGTACCTTTTCAAGGAATGTTTTATCACTTTCCAGCTACAGTCACTACACTTAGCCTCCCCCCTTTGTCTCTGCTAAGAAGTCCTGCTTTTGGTAGACTGGATTTTCTGCTACTGCTAGTATCAGCTGCTGACCAGTATTCACTGATGTTAGAGGTCAGAGAGGAGCAGACATCAGGAGACAGCCCCACAGTCATTTCTGGTAGGGTTTGACCAGCTAGCCAATCTCATGTCAGGGGAGCCTGATCCATGCGAGATCTTTGGCTACTGTTTGTGGATCTTATGGCTCTAGTTTCTCCATGCTTCCCCTGTATAGCATCTAACATAGACATTAGCCTACCTATCGCATATACATATACCTTTCATGGATAATCTTATATCATCAAGGATCTAAGTCTTTCGTAAAAATCCAAAGACCTTATAAGCAATCATATACTAAATCTATAATGCCAGTTTTCTATTTGAACATTTCAGGATTTGTTTCATTTGCTTTAATCCATGTAACAATGTAAAAACTATTGAGATAACTTACTATGTGAAGATATATTTTTTTATACCACTATTCTGCCACCTCCCTTACTGTTATGCTATCCTCTACCAGTGCCTTATGAGAGCATATATGAACATGTGCTTTTTTTGGGATTTTTGGATATACTTTTTCGAGGTCAAGTTGGAATATTTTGGGAAATGCTGGCGGACATACAAAGTCAGTCTCACCATTGTTTCAATGTGAAAAATCTTCCCAACTCGTAGGAGAATTGAACCCCGGCCGCAGTGGAGGTATATGCAGAATCCTTAGCCATAGCGCCACACTGAACAGTGATGAAATCCAATGCGAAAGTAAATAAATTCTAACCTGTGGTCCTAGTCCTATGTTTACACTCAGTTTTCGTCTTGATTCCAAGCTTGTCATGTTATAATATTAAAATGTACACATCCTTAGATAGTCTATATGATCCCTCCATGCTTATTATGTCCAATATATTCACAATAAAGAAGAATCCAATGATTTTCCATTGTAAGCGAGTCGCGGTCCGCCATTCGCGTCTGCCTCCTTGTCCGACGAAAGTGTGTCAGTGGCCCGTATGTGGATGTAGGTCAACATGCCGCAGAAAATGGCCTGACCGGGACTCGCTTACAGTGGAAAAATCATTGGATTCTTCTTTATTTTGTATATATTGGACATAATAAGCATGGCGGAATCATATAGACTATCTAAGGATGTGTAGGTTTTAATATGGAGACTTGTCATGGTTGGATTCCATACGAAAAATGGGTGTAAACACAGCAGTACCTCTCCCGTCGAGGAACAATAACAATGGCTTTGCACAGAGTGACCTGGGGCGTATCGCTTGCACTTACAAAATGTCTAAGTCTCATGCCTATATTCTGTGGATATTAGGTAAGAAATTAATACAAAATGGAGGAAAAGGTGGTATAAACGCATTATGGTATAAATATGACAGCCCACGGTTTGTATATTGACGATATTGCACTCTCCTTCAGCTCGTGCAATAGTCATCAATATACAAACCTTGGGCTGTCATATTTATGCTATATTGCATTAATATTGGACCAGTAATACCGTAAATTGAGTAACATTGGGGTATTCATCGTTGAATATGACCTTATAAAGTAAATAGTTGGTCATAAAGTAGAGATAGCATGATAGTAGCATAGTCCCTCTTGTACATGTGTAATTTGCTCCATCCATACAAATCTACTCAACACCTAGTCTTGCTGACAAGCTCTGATGACCAGGATCTGGTGTAACCCTATATTAGTGATAAATGGCTGATAATGAGACTGCTGTTAATGAACATCTAGATGAGGCAGTGACTGCTGAATATGAAGACTGACAAAAAGTAAAGTGCCTGCAAATATTGCATCATTCACCTATACATTTACATGGTTGATGAAAATTACATGCTGCCATCCTTGTGTTATTAAGTTCTGATAAATGACATCAATACTGTGACCCCCCCCCCCCAAGAAAAAAAAAAGACTAAGCTGTCTGGATAGGTCTAAAAGAGACAGTGTTTATTTGGTCAATGACGACCCTCAGGCTGATGCTTTTATGATTCAAAAGAGATAATGGTGATGTTGTTCCTTAGTTTTCCTAGTTTGGCTTTATCTCTCTGGTAGGAATAGGCACCCCATACTCTTATCTCTCTGAATCTATTCAGGTGGGCGGTATGTAGTGATGCCTAAGTCCGATCACGTCATGTAAGAGGACAGTGTTGACGCAAGGATGTACTAAAAGGACTGTCACCTGTCCATTAACAGGTCAAGGTGCAAGGAGGCACAAGTCAGACAATAAAAGTAAGCAGCATGGGGAGTGAGTCCACTATGTCCTAGTCTCATAGTATGGAGGCGGATACCACTAATTATTTTTATAGACTTTAGAAGTTGTTAATGCTGTGTTAGTAGATGTTAGACATTGCTAATGCTGGTCAGAACACAATTTGTTCTGATACTTTGTCCATGTACCAGTTGGAATAGGAAATAGCCCATTGCTCATATAATCATTCATTATTAGCACCAGTTGGAATAGGAAAATAGACCAGTGCTCATACAAGTACCATAGTCTTGATATCCCATTCATAGAAGTGTGTAAGGTAATAATCCATGCCCTATCTACAGCTTAAAAGACTTGAGATATATGCATAAATCTGTACACATACATTGACAGACAAGCCTGCCAGTATGCATGTACCACTGGTATCATGTATCAGTGACCCCATTTACCAATACACAGAAATGTAATCTGAGACATGAAGCTGGTACTGCTGCCTTCAGGTTACCATGACAACCAGTTCACCTGGGAGGTATCATCTTTGTCACCTTGGTAAACACAGACCTTCTTATACACAGGCAGGGAAGTAATTTCTGCTGCCAATAGATTGTAATTGCATAGGACAGCTCAGGTTGGCAGACCATTGTTGATAGTTGATAGCTTGTCAAAAATGGGATTTCCATGGGATTGATTATAAAAAGATTTCATTTGCACTTGAATGTTATGGCAAAGGAAAGGGCCGGTCTGTCCTCCTGCACAATGAGAATTATGAATAGGTTGTCAAGATCTATGGTATGCTAATGTCGATGTTATCTTTCTTTTATTTTTATTTTTATCATTGTTATCTTTTAGAACCTTTGAAATGAGGCTCTAAAGAATAAGAATAGGAGAGGGGTTCTCATTACTGTAGTATACTGTGCTTGTGATATGAATAAAATGCCCATGGCTGACAGTCCAAAATTCAAAGACCCATATTCACCATGTTCCCCTGATTACTACCCTGATTTAGCTGTCACCCAGGCTGACAGTTGGATCCATGAGAAAGCACTCCCTGTTTACCAAGGATTGAGACCCAAGTACTTTACCCTTTAGGGGAGACAAAAGTACATTATTGCATTGCATTGTTTGGCCGTAATGGTGCGTGACAGCCTCGGTGTAACTTGCCAGTGTTGCAGTTGTGCTAGATACCAAAACTACATATAGGTGATACAGCCCAAAAGGTTTGGAGTGACTCATGGACCTAGAAGCACCATAGAAGCCCTTAAAGGGTTAAAACAATTATACCTCCAGCATTGTTCTCTCTCCCCACCACTTTATTTCTGAAGTAGGTGTTTCAAATGACATGTCACTTGAAGGGCTACTCGCCTGAGTATTAGAACTCAGCACCTGCAGCTTTAACTGTTTAAAGGGAACTGCCAGTGTTTCTACGTTTTCTCTGGTTATTTGTAACAGAGTATGAGTGAAGGTGAGAACAGATGACCCTCAATTGGAGCTAATCAGTTCGAGTAGCACAGACATATTGACATTGAATAGAGGTGTGTCTGGCATTATAGTGATTTATTAGACCCGAGGTTGTACCTCGGGTCTACTTCTAGTAGGCACCTTTTCGCCAAGGTTTTTTGCGGAAAAGGGTAATAAGACCCAAACTTGACCATTGCTTTGGAGTTGCTGCTGTGTATTGCTGCACGCAGTAGTTGCCATGTCCTTAGCCTTACTGTCCAATGCACCCATAATTGTGAACGACTTGTTGATGGTATTTACGCTGGTAGAGCTGTCCTTGGCCTTACTGACCAATGCACCCAATGTCACTTTTATATGTAACTTTCATATGAAATGACTACAAACTATAGTCTATCCCTGATAAGTTGTCACCTTTATCAAAATGGCTTAAAACTATAATATTATGTATCCCACATAAGTTGTCAAAATGGCTACAAAGTATAGTCTATCCCTCATTTGATGTCATTTTATATGAAATGACTACAAACTATAGTCTATCCATCATTAGTTGCCACTTTTACATGAAATGACTACAAACTATAGTCTATCCCTCATTAGTTGTCACCTTTATATGAAATGACTACAAACTATAGTCTATCCCTCATTAGTTGTCAACTTCATATGAAAAATGGCTACAATCTCTAGTTTATCCCTCATTAAACAAATATAAAATATAGTCTATCCATCATTAGTTGCCACTTTTACATGAAATGACTACAAACTATAGTATATCCCACATAAGTTGTCACTTTTATGTGAAATGACTACAAACTATAGTATATCCCTCACAAGTTAAAATAATTACAAACTATAGTCTATCCCTCATTTATACTTGTCATCTTGAAATGAAATGATTACAAATTATAGTATATCCCTCATTAGTTCCCACATTAACATGAAATGACTACAAAATATAGTCTATCCCTCATTAGTTGTCACCTTCATATAAAATGGCTACAATTTATAGTTTATCCCTCATTAGTTGTCATTTTTATATTAAACGTTTACAAAATATAGTCTATCCATCATTAGTTGCCACTTTTACTTGAAATGGCTGCAAACTATAGTCTATCCGTCATTAGTTGTCACTTTTATATGAAATGACTAAATACTATAATTTATCCCTCATTAGTTGAAATAGCTACAAACTATAGTCTATCCTTCATTAGTTGCCACTTTTGCATAAAATGAATACAAACTATAGTCTATCCCTCATTAGTTGCCACCTTCATATGAAACAAATACAAGCTATAGTCTATCCCTCATTAGTTGTCATCTTCATATGAAATGACTACAAACTATAGTCTATCCCTCATTAGTTGTCACCTTCATATGAAATGACTACAAACTATTCTGAGGTAGCAGGTTGTCCCATGGGCATGGCCAGCGAGTTCTACTGATAAGACCTATCAGATGGGTACCAGTTGGCCCCCCGAGAGGGCCACAGTGAATAGTGGGGATCATATTTTCATTGGCTAATAATTAATCCTGCAAAGTCGGTATAGTCTAGCGCACATAAGTTGCAATTAGTCAATATTTGTTAGTGATCACTCACTATTTGTCAACAATTAGTCAAAATATGTCAATAATATGCACAATTTGTCAGCAATTTGTTAATATATGTCAGTAATTACTTACTATTTGTCAATATCTGATTGAATATTGAAAATTGAATTGAAAATAGCATTGAAAATTGCATTAAAAACTCTTTTAGGTCTTACACCTAACCTGCTCCATCCTATTGATTGGGCATCCAATGAAATTGCAATCCACAAATTGATGTAGCAAATACTGTGGCTGGTCTGCATATTGGTCAATGTAAAAGCAAGGGTCTTGAATTTGATGTATTGGTCTCATGTAAGCAAAGGTGGTGTAGGTATGTTGAAAGATTGAGTGCTTAAAGATTTATCTCAAGTAAATGCAAATAATTATGTGAAAGGGGTACAGTTGCATATTTACCAGTTACAGGTGTCAATACAAGCCACAGAAGTATGCTTTTTATTCACTGCTGTTTACTGCCAAGGAATGCTCCAGTCGTCTAACAAAGGATCAATTCTAACTGTGAATTGTTGAGGCATTGCTGACATGCTCCTTTATGTTGAAGCATTGACAGCAATTATCCTTTTTCATAGATAAGGAGCAGTATCCAATCAACACACTACCTCCTTCTGATTCTGAGTCCCTTTTCAAATTCAACAGTAGCAAAGGTGCCTATAGATGTCCTTTGCACTCTGCTCTCAGTCTACTATGATACCAGTCACCTCAGCACGACCCACACAGGGCATCAGCTCACTTCACCCTGATTCCCTGAGAGCTGTTCCCCCATGTCTATTCTCTCTGAGCTTCTTATGATGGAGTAACATCTTCACACATACCTAAGGGGGTCCCACTGCTGAGCTGCTATCATAGATCTACTTAAATCAGGGATGTAAGTCTTCAGGATTTATCAGGATTTCCTGATTTCTGAAATTTTTGAATGACATTTATTTTCCTTACATGAGTGGTAAGGAGGGCTATTTGTGAAAAATAGAGGGATTTTATATCAAGTAAATGTATGGCTTCCTGATTTTTGCGTATTCCTCACTTACATCCCTGTTAAATGTTTATCGAGAGGAAATGTATTGAGGACATCTGTACCTGCTGCTAATTGCCTCTTTGCTACAGGACTGTCTCTTGTAGAGAGAGGCAGAAGAGACAGGGAAGAGGACTGTCTCTTGTGGAGAGAGCCGGAAAGAGAAAGGATAGAATAGACTCTGTCTTTGGAAAGGCTAGATCCTTTACAGTTCTACCCCATGCTGCCACCGCATGAATAGATAATAATGTTAATAACATTGTGATATTAATAGCATAATTCCTCCATTACCATTAGTGTGAAGAATTCACAATTACTCCCTACTGCCACTTGCCAAATGGCAATACGAATCTATATTACTGGTAGCACACCAGCCAGAACTCTATGATGTAACGATACTGCTAGTTTTACCAAAGACTATATGAGAATCCCTCTGGCATGCTTCCCAAATTCAGAATCATTAGGAATTGAGTATTGTGATAGAAGAGGAGGCTTTCAATCTAATGGAATGGGTCTAAATTTATCACTGGTGCATGGAGGTGATTATACAACTGCTCATCTAGTGAAGGTTGACGGTGATATAATATGCCTACTTGTAATGCTCAATGCTTTCAATGAACACAGATGACAATGATTCAAGTAAATCAAGTTGTGGGAAGTAATGGGACCAATCAGTCAATGTCAGAAGGTTTCTACATGCCAACTCCCAGGTCGATTTAGCTATGCATCCATATTAAATCCATCCTTTGCTGTCAAGTGGTGAAGTATTTGGTGGTAGGTTTCATTTGTTCTTTGATCACTATGTTGTAAGTACAAGGCATACTTACTTGCACAATAATACATGTAGTAACCACAATACTAATTATAGCCTAATCGGGTATGGAGTGTTCTGAAGAATATATTTATTATTGCAGATTATTAGCATTCAGTGATGCCCCCTCCCCATCAAAGAAAAAAAAATATAGCTATTAGTGGTCAATTAATGGTCATTGAGATACCTCCATAGCTAGTGATAGAGTCTTGATAAGTACTGCAAACTCTTTGATCATTTCTTGGGTACAGCTATTCCCATAGAAGTAAGTCCTACAGTACTATTAATTCAGGTGATGTCAGTCGGATTGACGATAGATCCATAGATTCTTCTAGGAGTGGCCTTATCGCTCGGATGCAGGATAACTTGGGCAACAATTTATAAATAGTATGGTCTTATAAAAAATACAGATGCTTTGGATTAAAATGTATAGTTGATGAGACTTTCTTACTTGTACAAATCTAGAAATCTCTAAATCAAAGCATTCTGCTGTCATAGGAAATGCTATTTCTACAAGGATGTAGGGAAAGGTTGAACTCTGATGTACACAATAATCTTATTCTATGTTTGTAGATACCCACCATCAAATCTTGCATGTAAGCTGCACCCACATGTGAACAAAACCCCAATCTTTGACAATGCCTTAAGCCAAGTAGGGAATCTTGAGATACCTGTAGTATGTGTACTTAAAATGTAAAATAGCCTTGTATCAGCAACTCTCAATAGCCTATAGGTATTTTAGTATCGATAACAAGGACTGATTGTGGAACATATGCAAGCCTTGATTTCATAGTCATATTATGTATCATGATACTAACAAGAAGGTTAGATAGTATAGGAGAGGTCACTGAGAGCATTGTCTATGGGTAGAGTGTGACAGGCCACCCCCCTCTACCCCCCCTCCATCAAACTGGGTGCCCCTGTGTCTTCATTGTTGATTTCTCTAGAGGATTAGGTGGTTTATGGAGCTGTGGTATTCCTTTATCAGGGTGATACTAAAGGAGAAGAAGGTATCACCTAGACCAGAAAATCCTGCTGAATCCAAATTTTGTGATCAAGATACTCAGAAATTGACTAAAAGTACCCAAAAATGAGGTTTGATGAAGAAAATATTTTAAAGATGTACACAAATATTCAAAATGATGACAAGTCTTTATAGACACAACATTTAAACCAGAGTTAGTACCGCAATGCACATATCCAAATGTCTGCCTATCTCCCAATCTGACAAGTATTCTAACTGTGCATTACTCTGCCTATCTCACATACTGCCTATCCCTTGTCTACCTATCATTCATACTGCCTATCTCTTGAATCCAAAGCATCTTGAGTTAAGTGAGGCTATCTCCCAAAAGGCCTAGATACTAAAGCTTACTCCTTACTTTAGCTAATCTTCTCTAGTCCTATAGTTTCCCATAGTTTACCTACCCTCAATCTGCCTATCATTCATTTTACCTATCCCTCATGGGGACTATCCCTCAGACCACCATGTTTGAACTGTATTGTTCATCTGTTTATTTAGGCCCTAATTGTTAACAGTACAGTGCTTATCATGTCTGCCATTTTGATCCTACCTATCCTTAACAATGCCTATCATAAAGCCTTCCTATCCTTCATTATACCTATCCCCCAACTCTGCATATCCCTCATATTTGACTTGCACATCTGTCGCTAGCACCCATGTCTTCTTGTTTTACATTTGCTGATCTTACAAGGTACTCTCTGTGCCTATCCCTCAAACTGGATATTGCTTATGGTACCTATCCCCCTTGCTACCAATCCTTATGAATGCCTATCCCTCATGCTCTCCATATTGCTTTCTTACCATCTCAGCTCAGTCAGTCTGACCCACTCTCTCTATACATATCTCACGGGCTTCCCTAGCCCACTTAAAAGGGTCTATATCTCCTCTTTCCTATCCCCTCAGGATGTGTGTGGTGCACATATGCGCGGGCACTGACACATTCCTCTGTTAAACTATCAACCTGTGAAGCACGGGATAGCCACTTAGTGCCGCTAAAGTGCTGTAAAACACAAATCAATCAATCAATCAATCAATCAATATACATATCTCAGCTTGTGTGCAATTTCTTCCACCTGTCTCCAGGTCTATGCCTTGTGAAATATACCTATCCCCCATTATGCCTATCCTCCATTCATATCATTATATAGGTAAACTGAAAGATATGCAGCATGAATGATAGGTAAATGTATGAATAAGGTGGACTGTAACCAGGTGATGGGTTGACTAAGAAATGGTCATCATAATGAAGGTTGGTTGTGACAGATAGGTTAAAAGAGTTGAGATGGGTAAGAGAGCTATATAGAGCACATGAGGGATAGGTAAGGATGGGTAGCAAGGGGGATAGGTAGTATGAGCAATTAGCAATTTGAGGAATAGGCACAGAGTACCTTGTAAGATGAGCAAACATAAAAAAAAACATTGTCCTAGGGTCAGATGTGCAAGTCAAATATGAGGGATTTGCAGAGTTGGGGGATAGGCACAATGAGGGATAGGTAGGCTTCATGATAGGCATTATCAGGGATAGGTAAAATTGAAGTAGTAGACATGGTAAGGAATGTACTGTTAACCAATAAAGGCTTATATAGCAGAGAAACAGCGCAGATTAAAGATGAGGGTCTGAGGGATAGTCACATGAGGGATAGGTAAAATGAATGATAGGGAGATTGAGGATAGGTAGACTAAAGGAAAGAAGGAACAAATAAGATAAGGTAAGGTGAGGGGTAAGCATTATAAGTTAAGCCTTTTAAGAGATAACCAGATTTAACAGTAGATGTTTTGGATTGAAGAGATAGGCAGGATGAGTGATAGGTACACAATTGATATGCTGTATGTGGGATAGGCAGAACAATGCACAGGCCCAGAATTTGCCTGACTGAGAGATATGCAGACATTTGGGTATGTGTGTGAGGTATTAACTCTGATTTACATGTTCTATATTTAAAGATTTCCAATCATTTTAAATATCATTTTTGTACATTTTCAAAATATTTCCCTCATCAAACATCATTTTTGGGTACTTTCAGTCAAATTCTGAGAATAAAGACCATCATTTTTGGATTTAGCAGGATTTTTTAGCTTAGATGGTCTCTTCATTTCATCATGTATCCCTTTCATGAAAATACATGATAGCTCCAGAACCCCCCTTATCCTACATAGGGCCCAATGCTGAACACACAAGGTCACCTAGTTTCATGGGGGGGGGGGTAGAGGGGGGTTGGCCTTCACTATAGGACTGTATGGACTGAACTATCCTATACTGTAATATCCTTGATACTAATGTGCTATTTTCCCATTCTGTCTGTTATAGTGGTGAAACAGAGGAGGACCCTGAGGGACACATTCTTCTGATAGAACCTTTCTATGGCGGCTCACACAGACAACTCATCGACCTCCTCAATGCTAGGGTGGAAGGATGTGTGAAAGTCACCATGCCAGCCAAGAAGTGGCACTGGCGTGCACGTACTGGGGCGCTCTATCTAGCTCAACAAGTACCACAGAGCAGTCAATTCAAGTAGGTATACCTATCATTAAAGTAGGTTAGAATAGTCAATTCAAGTAAGTATACCTGTCATTCAAGTAGGTTATATAAGTCAATTCAAGTAGATATACCTGTCATTCAAGTAGGTTAGATTAGTCTATTCAAGGAAATCAGCTTGTCATTCTCAAGACTGGAAGTTGACCTAAATGTACCACAACTGTGAGTACTGTAATTCTTCTTGCCACCCAAGTAAATTCCATTTGTCAATTCAAGTGCAGACAGCAGTGAAGCCGTTTTTTTCATGTGGAAAACAACAGTGTCTATAGTAAAGCCCCATTACCTACTGTGACATCATCAAAATAGTCTTGAAACCAGTATTCAAATTGTTATTTTGTAGGAAATATCCATTAATCACATGAGATAAATAGAGATTCACTCAAATCTATGCAAACTCTCAGTTCACTTGTGGCAAACTCAGCCTAAGGCCTCGTGTGAGACTGCCTGACTTCCCCTCATAAAGAAACTGATCATTTGGAAAGATTATCGTGGACCTCTGTCTATCTTAATAACTATATGTTAAACAGGTGTCAAAGCTTGCAAAGCAAACTTAACATTTTAAATATAGTGTGAGAGTGGCTAGGATCAACTTTCCATGGTCAGAGAGGTTGTTTTGGTCCATGTCAAGGTCAATGGCCTTGTACATGCTTTTGCTGTGGTCTCCCCAAATTTCATTTGTTTCTGCAGTTTGTAAGGATATTGCACTCACTGTTTCTGATTAGTGAACTTAATGAAACCATAAGGCAATTGTTTTTTTTTCTAACTAAGAAAATATCACCCTTTTTGTATACAATTTGCCCTCGAGTCTGGTAATAAAGATGTTCGTCAAAACAGTACTAAAAGGTCCTCTGACTTGCTATAGATATATGAAAATGATATAGTGATTTAGCACATAGTGACGGCAAATGTGGATGAAAAAACAGGCTGCCATGTATAATTATCTTGTTAATGATGTGTAGTTGTTTTATATCTAAGTTCTAATACCCATGGTCTATTCTTCCTCGGTAGTGATGTCATATGAGCCCTTCTTCAATATTGCCGCTATAGTGCTAGTTATTACAATATGTGTACTATTGTGTTCTGATAAAACATCTCTCCTATTTCAATGATACCTTTAGGGTATTCAATTAGAGTTAATACCACAAAAAAAAAGAAAATGACACTGATCTGAAAACTGCTGATAGGGCAAATAAATGAATGGATATAAAGGAGGATCAGTTGGAAATCAGGCAAAGTTTAAGCCTTCTCCCACTAGCTAACCTTTCAATCGACTGACACTCTACGCAATGACTTTTGATATATCAAACGCACAGATAGGCATAGGATGGCTGATGGTCAACTCAATACAAAATACAATAATGGGATACTATAACACTACTACATTGTACTATCTATCATATGATGTAATTAACCCCTCAGCGGTTTTTACCCATCGACCAAAATACCAGGTAGGCCATTTGTAGGGGTAGACAAGAGATCCCTTCTAAATCAGTGCTGATAAAATGTGTACAGAAGCCATCCACCCATAAATCATAGCAGAATATGAGGGGAAAAGATGTGGCATAAGATTCCAGTCATTATTTTTATCAAAGGGTACATAGGATAGCTGTAATTTTCCATTAAAGGTAAAATTCCTGGCCGTTTGATCACTTTCTCATTTTGGTGAGTCTCGAACAGTGTGAGACGAGAGATGAACAAGAATGGTCTCCAATCGGATCTTCCGCGCCTAGTTATAAGTATATGCAAACCAAACATTAGGCTGGAGAGTTTTGGGACTGGACCATCTTCAACCCCATCCTTTCCTGTAGTTAGTAGTATTCGCAATCCAAACATGTGCTTGGCAAGTGTGTAGAACCTGGTGCAAATAGAAAACAAGACAAGACGACATGGCGACCAGATAGGGCCTACGTGTGACTGTAGACCACTGAAACATGTTAGTTACAGGTTAGTAAAAGCGATTGGAGCTACACCCCTCCATACAGTGATAGAATAGGCCTTCATTCAAAACCTGCTGGCATTATGTCCACCCGCAAAGAGCACAATTTTCCAAGATGGCTATCAAATGCACAGACAATAGGTTACCGAGAAGGAAGACCAGCCTGACCGCGTCAGGCTCCCGGGATCCCCTCCACCTCCATCCGCCAATATAGCCCCGCTAGCTGTTATTATTCTTTAACCTCTGTCTGTTTCTTACAGAGTGTTGTTCTGCAGTTCTGTGTTGAACCTGGCAGAGCTGACAGCGCTCCGACCCGATCTGGCCTGTCTACACAAAGTACTCTACTTCCATGAGAACCAACTCGTCTACCCAGTCAGGAAACAACAGGACAGGGACTTCCAGTATGGCTACAACCAGGTGCTTTCCTGGTAAGTTGAAAAATCAATTGTCTTAAACCCTGCTTATAGGCCACGACTTATAGGCCATTTCAGACCCTGACTGTGGCTTATAGACTCACCCTGAAATCAGCGTACTGCTTATAACAATGTGGGTTTTTGACGCTATTGAGCTGCAATAAAAATCATAAATTTTAGGGCCCATATGCAGCTTATGTCTATCTCCTCAATTCAGGGTGCTGTTTATATGGAGGTGTGCCTTATACGCTGGTTTTATGGTAGATTATCATTTGGCCATGCCACTATCCCTACAAAAGATAGAATTTCTGCTTGGTTTTTCATATTGAAAAGTATCAATTTATTTCCTTTGAGAAGGGTAACAAAGGAATTGACATTTCATCCATGCAGTAGAAATTGATTTTTATTTTCATGAAACATAAAAGTAATATATGCAAGCAGAAACTTGCCTAATGCAATGTCAAATTAGGCCTGTGGTGTCGGTATGAGACAGCCTGGTCAGACAAATAAGTGATAAGCTATTCTACCAAGCAGACATGAAAATCAAGAAGTTTCTGAAATTGAAAGTTTGTCCCCCTCCCTCTGAGTAAGCCACTCACTTTACATGTCATTTGATTAGTGGTAGCTTGCCTCATTCAGTCTTTGGGTGACTCTATTATAGATATATAGTATACTTTGATGATCTGCTAATATTGCACCTGCAATGGTCTGTTTCTAACAGCTTTTCTGTTTCTCCCCCTAGCCTCGTGGCAGATGTCATTGTGTTTAACTCAAAGTACAACATGTCATCTTTCCTTGACTCCATTGGACCCTTTATGAAGCTCATACCGGACCATCGGCCGAGGCACCTGGCCGATAGCATCCGACCGAAATGTCGCGTATTGAACTTTCCCATTCGTTTCCCCTGCAAGGGGCACTCTGAGAAACCTGATCCTGACAACATGTGCCAAGCAGAGGTGACAAAGGCCACTTCCAGTGGAGGTGGGACATCCGGGGGTACATCCTCTAGAATGGAGAGCAGACTTAACCCGGACTTCCCATCCCAGACCAATGGCTTTACTTGCGGTGGGAGTCCCACAAGGTCTGTGTCAGAACCAGAAGTGCTATCAAGCATCGTGAGTGATAATAAAGGTAAGGACGTTGGTGCTGGTGCAGCAGGAAGTGAAGATACCGTGGTTTTAAGGCGCCGCCCGACATGCCTCAGCGACTCAGGTAGCAGTTCAAGTAAACCCGAGAGACGCAGTATGTGTTTCTCACCCGGTGAGCCACTCGGACTGCAGCTCATGAGCCCAATAGATGCTGAAATGGAAGGGCTCATGATGATGGGCCGCAGTGGCCGCATAGACTTCTCAGGAGCTGGTGGCAATAATATGCGTCGTAGTGAAACTGAGCCTTCATCCCTCATGGAGGGAAACCTTCCATGTGCCCTTGATCTCTCTCCCACCTCCACCTGTAAAAGCCTAAATGATGTTGTGGCTGCTGGTATTGAGTCTCAGGTCACAGTAGAAGTAAAGATCAAACCAAGGTCAGATGCGTCAAGGTCAGATGGAGAAGATGAAGAGAGTAAAGACAATAAGCCTCTACATATAGTGTGGCCACATCGATGGTGAGGGTTGATGAACTTTCTTTTTTTCATGTCTATATAGAGTAGTAGAGTACAGTGTAAAGGCCCATTAGTGTTTAAATGATTTTCAATAAGGGTGCATGTCTAAACCTATGGCAGAACATCTAGACAGGCAAGCAAATGTTATATGATAAATGTATTCAAATAAGAGCTGCTGTACACAGGAAGACTCTTGATTTTTAATTTTAAATTTGGCTGTTCCCATATTAAGGGTATGGTCATTATTTATCAACAGGGGGGCTGGTGGGTTTGAGGGGAGGGCATAAAAGTTTTAGACCCCTCCTGAGGGGGGGCTAAAAAGATTTTGACCCCTCTTGAGGGGGGGACTAAAAAAATTCACCCTATTTTTAGCGAAAAAAGCCTGCACGCTACTTTAGATCAAAGAGGGGTGCGAGAATTCTTCGCGGGTTGCACAAAATATTTTGACTGCCATCGAGGGGGCGTAAAAAACCCACCACCCCCCTTGTTGATAAATAATGACCACTTCCCAAGGTAGGAGGCATGTGGTAGGTGTAAACTCTTATAGAGCAAGTTATGAAACAGTCTAAGAGTTCTACAGTCGATAAGGTATATTGATATGCCTGCCCCAGTACAGGATGCTCTCTAATGGGAAGGATTCTTAGAGAATATACGAAATATTACATAAACAGCTAATGGACATGGTACGTCTGTCTGAGTGACATAATTAGTGTCTTGGCACTGCTGTAGTATTAGATGTTGTCTGTTGCCAAGTTTCCTGTTATCTTGATCATGGGTATGGCCAATAAGTTTACCAACTGGTGTATTGTTGTATATTTTGTGTACCATTGTGCTTATACATTTCTATGTACCTGATATGAGACCAGCGCTCATTTGAATACTGTTTCCAATGCTTTAGATTAATTTCAATACATCCTTATCCCTGGTGCTTATTTGAGACTGATCTAAGACCCTTACAATGAACCGGGTAACTACTGTCTCCCATATGATAGTGGGGGCTGTATCTGTATAGAAATTCACTCATTCACATGATAAGTCATGATCTTGGATACTAAATGACAAAAAGCCATGTTCCTAAAACAGTATTCAATTAGCCTAACTTTAGACTGGCCAAGGCTTATCCGACTTTGTTATGTTTTGTTTGTTTTATATAGTAAATGTATAGGACAGTGGATATCAGATGAATATTTGTCAGCCAAAATGTCAATGATGGAAGACTTGCTTTCATAGTAGACCGACTTTAACAAAGTTATCATGGAATACCTGTCATGTAGCACTAAACATTACAATAGACAAAACCTTGAAATGTGACATCAAAGCATAGCCCCCGAAGCCAAAATGAATAATAACAGGGTACTTTGGCTCTGAATCAATAAAAGGGACAAAACACTGTGTACATGGGATGAGCTTAGACATGTCCTGTCACAGTAACAAATGCCTTCCCTCTGTGGAGTGGGGACCTTCATGTGAGGGCATGGAGGAGCAGAATATCTTCATTGGGTGCCAAAGAATTAGGAATTCTCCTTTCATGCATATGGGCAGCTGGTGCCCATATGCATGGGCCAGGCCTGCATGCTTGTCCTTTGTCATGGGATTCCCCCTCAGTGAACCACGTCTGAGTTATCAAAGGCTGTGGTTTGTCTGGGACCAGGCAAATAAAAGAACTCTTGCCATCCTTCGAGAAGAGTAGGGGAATGAAGCGGTTTTCCCCCTCAACCCTCCTCATAGATTCGGTCATTCATTTCATAGATTCGGCCATCCATAGATGCGGTCACTGCTGTGTCGGGCAAGCAGCATAATAATACCTGTTTAGCTGTTTAGGACAAGCAGCTTTTAAATATCTGTCCCAAATGAGAAAGGTAGGAATTGAATTAACTTTTAAGTACTATTAGTGGACGTAAAATCAAGCAAACCAAACCATACTAACAAATGCCTCTCTCAGCCTTCAGAAGGATGCCATTCTGATTTAGGAAGCCACCAAATGTAAAGAGGATTTACTGGATCACTGATGGTGACTATAAACAAGCCTTGACCCTAGTCAGGACAATCCCCCACACCCACTATTTCAGGCTTTAGATGGAGTGTCATTCAATAAAAACGCCTGATATTGATTTTGTATCGCTGAGGAGAAGAAGAAGAAACCCTCATCTGTCCGAATGTTGATATTATACACTACAATTTTGAATTTTGAATCATAATGATGTCAGGCTAATCATGGCTAATTCTCATGAGATATAATATATAATTTAAGGAAAACCCTGATGAAGGCTCTTTCAATTTACAAAATATTGATATCGTTAGATCAGCATCCTTCGGTCTGTATCAGGCTAATGAAATACTGCCTTTAAATATGTAAGGACAACATAGGAATACATACCTACTTCTCTGAGGGTTATTGGAGGAAATAGCCTCCTACCCCCAACCAGCACTCCATGGTAGACCTGCTCTATTTGCTGGTCACAGAGAGGGTGGTGGGGTCTAAGCTGCTCACAGCCAAGAAGGGGGGCTGGGGCCACCAACAGTCACCTTCGGTTTTGTGGGATCAAAGGATCAGGCCATACCATGTAGGGTGGTAGGATCTGTGTGTATGTCTGTGGGTGTGGGAGGGGGGGGGCAGGGTAGGCTGGTTGGCAGAAGGCCATTGTAGAGGGTATCTACTCATTGAGTGCCATAATCAAATACCCACCACTAACTGCTCACATGAATAGGCCATGAAGGGAGCCATGAAAGGAAGGAGCTGCTCATCTAGCTGCTATATTGCTGCCACCCCCTTCCAGCTCAATTTGTTATCTTATCAATTACCAGGTAATCTGGCCACAATATAGCTGTATTGAGCAGACTCACTCTGGCAGAAAACTAATTGTCTCAGGCCATGCTGGGTTGTTGTTATAGAATTGATTGCCCCCTGCTGTCTGATTTGGTTGTATATTTATAATCAACCTGGACCACAAGGATAGTCTGTTTTACCTGTATATGCATGTTTGAAGCCCCTAAAGATAAGGCAGATGTGTGAGCCAGCAAGCAGAAAGGAGAGATACTGCGGGACTTAGTACCAGATTTAGCCACCAGGGGGCACCACTATGGGCTAGGATAGGAAAAATATGCCTTAAAATGTTATAGCCTTCTTTTTTATGAGGAATCCAATGGTGTTTGATAAAACGTTCTATTTTTGGGGAAAAGGTTCCGAATTTGGCATCTAAAAAGCATGTTTTTGGGCCAAAATAGGCATTTTTGTTGATTTCTGTTGCCATGGAAACATGATTTTCATTCTAAAAAGGAAAATCAATGATCCCATTTGAAGGAACATTGCACAAGGTTTACTGTGGTGAAAACAGAATGAAAATACCATTTCTAGATCAAAAGTTATGGGCAAAAGAATAAAAATTTATGCTAATATATCTTCTCATGCAACATATCACTGTAAGCCTATTATTTTGAATTTCAAAGTCTACTTTTAGCACGGAGCACCCTTTCTCCTTACCTCTACACATGTATGAGATATTGATATGGTATCTTTGTTCTGAAGGAGCAAGTGGAAAATGATGACTGTTGGCGGCCTCTGCTACCCTTGCCGGGGTAAACATCAGGAAAGAATATTTCACATCACTCTAATTTACTTTCAACACACTGGAGGTCTGCTGCAGGTTTTTATAAAGGAAAACTGTGGCCTTACCACTGTCAATATCACATACGATTCCTCTAAACTTGACTCTTTGAGAATTCCCCAGAGCATCAATAGTAATGTGCTACTTACAAGTAGAAACAAAAGCCCTCTTTCATCAGCAGCACCATAGACCCAGTTGTACTATCTACGACATCAAAATGGTGTCACTTAGTTCATTGATTGGTGTGCTTCAAACAGGATTAAGGCAGAAATAGGAGAAGGGCTCAAAGCATTCCTATGTCTTTATACCCATAGATCTATGTAAGCGCATGTCTTATTAAAGTTGTATGAGAGAATGGGGTCAGTATTGCTGCCTTATGTAGCCTAGAGCATTGGCCACATCAGAGATATTTTCTTGGCAAATATGGACATGTTGTACTATACTGTGATATTTGCTGTATAAACAGCATAGAAGGGAGTATGTATTATATATGTCCAGGTCTTGAAAAATAACATGTCAGAATACAATAGCCGTGCCCTTTTGAACCACATAGGCACAAAACTTTAAAATGCCTCTTGAACAAGCACCTTGCTTACTTACCCTGTACTAAATGTAGGTTTCAGGTAAGTGTTTGTTTAACAGTGGGGATAGCATTTCAGCTATATTCATAAGCCCTTTAGTTTCATACATACCAATGTGGTGGACTCTTAGGTCATGTCTGGTACCACAGGGTTAAGTGTATACAATGGCCTTAAGGCTATGGGATATTAGTTAAAGGGTCTTGATTGGTTAAAACCTGGTTGCTTGGTTGAAACCAGACAGCTTACGGAAGACTAATTGCTCGTTCCTTGCAGGTCCTTATCAGTCATGGCTGGTAGTTTTAGCACCTCTTAGCAGCGGCATTAAAGGAAAATCAATCTTTTACTGGTCTCTTTTTAATGCGACCTGCCCCTTAAAATGTTTACAGCCTATCAAATTACAGCCACGTTAATGACATAAATGACGTCTTTATAAAACCTTTGAAATCTCAAAAACTCGCAAAATTGGCAACAAGAAATGCCGCTTTATAACCATCATTTCATGTCATGGAAAATCTTAACCAACAAACATTACAGTTTGATGCTCCTGAGAAAAAATGATTTCAATTTGCATTAATTGAAATGCATTCCAGATAGTTGTTCTAAGCCTTTGTAATATGTCCCACTTTGACCTGAAAGACCTCAATAATCGCTAGAAAGGCATTGTTGTAGGGGAAACTCTTTGTTTTGGAATGTATTGTGATTCATTGAATAGAGAAAACCAATGTTCACAGTTAGTTGATGAATGAGACCTTGGGAGTATTGTAGAGGAGAGGCCTAGCCTAGACTGGCTTAGGCTTCAAGAAGGACTTCATTATTTTGATTTGTAATTCAGAAACACATCAGCGGTGTACCTAAAGGGGGACAGAACTACCACTAGGGGGAGTAGTGACCAGTAGGCCTAGACTATGGTTAAGTAGACAGTTTGCAGATCCCCAAAATCAGGACCTTAGTTCCACATTCATTCCCAGCAATTTGAATTAGTCCCCTAGTGTGTATGCCTCACATTTGTTATCTGTGTGGGGTGACTCTATAGGTGCTTTCCTTATCAGTGCCTATTAACCTAGATAACCTCCTCTAGTACCCTGACTAAGGAAGCCGACGTGGGCCACCATGTAGACATGCCTATGCCTCTTAGTGATTTTTACTCAAGTCATACATAGTAGTATAAAGACTATACATGTGTGAGTGTGTTTGGCTGTCAAGTGTAAGAATCTGCTGTCAGTCTGTCAAGTACTATATTGTAGGTTGCTGTCAAGGGAAAATAATAGCTGTCTTTCTGTCAACTTCCTTATTGGTGCTTGTGACAGGTATTCTTCAAGCTTGGAAGCACTGAATGAGGGATACAGGGATCAAGGGTCAAAGCTATGAGTGAGTGAGGCAGGGAGTGAGGTAAGGAGGGAGGGAGTGAATGAGTGAGTGAGGCAGGGAGTGAGGGAAGGAGGGAGGGGGTGAGGGAAGGAGGCAGATAGGCAAGGAAACAGGGTGACAGGCAGGCAGGCATGGAAAAGGCAGACAGGGAGGGGATGAGTAGAGGGAGGGAGGGAATGAGCGGAGATGGACCTACTATGAGCAAAGTGGGTCACATCAGGTGAAAATAGGTCAATTATATTAAATGAGGTCAAAGTAGGTCAAATTATGACAAATTAGCTGAAAATAGGTCAAATACACCAAGTGAGGTCAAAGTTGGAAAATAGGTCAAATTATGGTAAACTAGGTCAAGTTAGCAGAAAATAGGTCAATTGATGTAAATTAGGTCAAATTGTGTCAAACTAGGTCAAATTGGTCAAATTCTATTATGAGAAGGTAAAATTGGCCAAAATGGACTTACTAGGTCAAAGTAGGTCAAAATAGGCTGTAATAGGTTCAAATCATCTATTTTGCACCCTTTTGACCTGATTTGACCTCATCGACCGATTTTCAGCAAATTTGACCTAGTTTGTCACATTTTGACCTAATTTGCAATAGTTGACCTATTTTCCTCACAATTTGACCTAATTTACAACAATTTTGGCTAATTTGTCGCAATTTGACCTAATTTGATGTAATTGAGCTGCTCTTCAGCTGATTTGACCTAGTTTGGCCTCATCTAATGTGATTGACCTTTTTTTTGCTGACTCAATCAAATTTGACCAATATGACCTACATTTAATTGTTTAGACCTTATTTGACCTAATTCAATGCAATTGACCCATTTTTGTGAAATATGACCTAATTAAACTAGTTTAACCTAATTTGACTTGATTTGATGCACTTGACCCATTTTCAACCTGATTTGATCCAACTTGACTGAATATGACCTATTTTGACCCATTTTGACTTCACCTGATGTGATTGACCTATTGTGGGCCACTTTGACCTAATTTAATGGAACTGACCTATTTTTAGCCAACCTGACCATATGTGACCCAATTTGACTAATTTTGACCTAATATGACTTCAGTTTATACAGTTGACCCATATTTGGCCTATTTGACCTTTTTTGATCCATATGACCTTGATTTAACCAACTTTGCTTCTCATAGGTCAATTTTGACTCATATTGACCTGATTTCACCCAGTTAACCTAATTTGGGCCACTTTTACCCAGTTTGATATAGATTAACCTGTTTTGACCTAATATACCCACCTTTGATTGATTGATTGATTTGTGTTTTACAGCACTTTAGCGGCACTAAGTGGCTATCCCGTGCTTCACAGGTTGATAATCTAACAGAAGAATGTGTCAGTGCCTGCGCATATGTGCACCACACACATCCTGAGGGGATAGGAAAGAGGAGATATAGACCCTTTTAAGTGGGCTAGGGAAGCCCGATACCCACCTTTGGTCACCTTTACCCAGTTTTACCTAGATGGACCTTTTTTGACCTAATTAACTCATCTTAGGTTCGATCTGACATAATTTGGCCCAATCTTGGGCCAATGGATCAATATTGACTCATATTGACCCAATTTACCCAACTTGGGTCCATCTGACTCTATTTGGCCCACTCACTCCACCTCATTCACTCACTCCTTCCCGCCTACCATCTTGTCATTCCTGACTTACTCCCTACCTCCCTTCCTCTTCCTTACTCACTCTGTCAGTCCTTCACTCCTTTCTGCATTCCTTTCTTCCCCTCACTCATTCCCTTCCTCCCTCACTCCCTTCTTTCATTCCCTCCCTTTACTCACTCACTCATTAATTCAGCCATTCACACATTCTGTCCCTCCCTCTACTCATTCCTCCACTCATTCCCTCCTCTCATTCCCTCCACTCATTCCCTCCCTTCCTTCCTCCTACCCACTCCTTCCCTCTCTCCCTCCCACCCAGTATCCCTGCATTCATTGCTTCCAGGCTTAAAGGATGCCTGTCACAAGCATCAATAAGGAAATTGACAGACAGACAGCAGATTCTTTCCCTTGACAGGAAACTAGAATACAGTACTTGACAGACTGACAGCAGATTTTTACACTTGGCAGCAAAGACCACATACACCTTAGTAGTCTCTATACTACTATGTATGGTATATGTGCAGAATCACTAAGGGACAGTGGCATGTCTACATGGTGGCCCACGTCGGCTTCCGTACCTGACTGCCCTATCCCAACTCATTCCAATCGCTCATACCCCTTACCGTATCATGAATGTGTCTATGAACCTACCCTACAGGCCATACACATTTGATAGGAAAATTATAGTCAAGTGACATGACCTTCAAATACCATACATTTCTGTCGGTAGGTAATATTTGTATGAGCAAATGACATAGTACCAAGGTTGTAGTAGTTGTGTAAAGTATTGTTGAAGCTGGTAATCAAAATCTATTTCAAGAATAGACTCATCACTTCCAAATTTACAGGGATTTAAAGTAAGGCATACCTCGCTATACTCATATAAGGTGCACCTTGTGTTTACATTATAAGGTGCACCCTGAGTTCATACCAGGCAAAAATGGTAGGAAATCACTTATAAGATGCATCCTGGTTTCAGACAGATTCTCTAGTCAAATATTAATTAGTTTTCTCTTGTAGTTCATAGTTTATTTGCCTCCATTAGGCCTGAAATTAACTAAAGAAAATATGGGCTAAACAGGGAACGCCTCAATCCCTTTCAAAATTGTGCATCTGCCACTGTATTATAACACTCTATAGAACCTACACGTTGACCTCATCCTTATCCCAGGAGTCCTAAGCTGGAGATCTAATTACATCTCTCTCACATTATGAGCAATGGTTAGGCATAGTTCAGCACATGGGCACCAGGTGGCTGACAGCTCATTTACATAATCAGATCCTCACCTGAGCTGCTCCATTTCCATGAGCTGAACCCTCCAGTGTCAGATGTGGGCCCCCTACAGTGTTGGACGCCCCACAGTGTGTGCCATTAACAAAATGATGCCTGTCATCCACACTTACACTCAACTACTCATATTCACAATGTAAACATTTGAAAGTCTAATCATTTTGCTATTCTGGATTCAGTGATATCCTCAGAAAATACTTTCAAAATCAAGAGATGCCATACTTTCTACTTTTGTAGAAATCCATACCTTTTTCATGAAATGTCAGTATAAACGTAGTATATGCAAATTTCCTATAGAAGATTTCCTACATATTGTTGTCCATGGAGTGACATCTCTGACTTTCTTTATCTTATTTACTTCGCTCTTTTGAATTTGTTTCTAAGGCTAAACAGGAGAAGGAAGAGCATAACAAGCCTATTTAGATGATGATTGTTTCAACCATGTTTTGGAACAGGACATGTTTGCATGGCCTAGATCTAAAATAGCAGTAACGATGTCCTATACATTTTGCTGGCTCTAATGACAGTACTTATGTTAATAGGCCCAGGTGCTGAAAGGGTGTGATGAGTCCAATTTTATGAATTGATCAACCTGCATAATGGCACCAACTCACATAACTAGACAATGTTGTCCTGAAATGCTCTCAGTTATTTTTTTATTTCAATAGTTGGACTCTGAGCTGTCCTACAAGAGGATGTTACATGTATTGATTCTATTTTAGGGTAATTTATTTGAACAAATTTATATGGCCCTGTTATTCCAGATATATCTTATATATGAATGTCACAACTAGTAAATCCTGTCTATTGACTGAGAAACTTTTGTATTGTTGTAGGGAACATGACAAGGATCCTGACACATTTTTCCGGGTGCTGTTCCAGCTACAGGAGGAGGGGTGCCGCTTTAAGTTGTCTGTCCTAGGGGAAACCTTCACAGATGCTCCTGGTAAGTAGTCCTAAAGACTGGCCCATCTGCTGGTATTGAACACCCCACCACTAGTCAGAGAACAGACTGCCTTCATTCATTTCCTTAGAATAGATATCAGTGAAAAGTTCAGGATATCACTAGAGATCCTATTGGGTTCTGTACAGTTTATCCCATTTACATCACCACAAACTAGTTCTTTTCTGGTATTAAAATGGCTGGACTGACCCAATGTTGGAGAAATCCAGTGTCATTGGCATATATATGGCATTTGGTAATCTTGTCATCTTGAGACATTGAGACATTTTTAGGAAAATCTCCTATTAAATCTGGAACCTATATATATGAAGGGTTGTATGTTCTATGAAGGGATCCAATAGTAATAGGAATAAATCATTTGTGGCCCAATGGGGAAGAACGTGCCTCCTGGGGGGATTTTTAGTACTGGTTTTGGCCACCAGGGGGGCAGAATATGGGTAAAACACTGACAAATATGCTACAAAAAGCTTTAGACCAATTTTTTATAAGGAATCCAGTGGTATGCTTAAAATCGTTCCATGTCCACTGAAAATGTTCCATTTTTGGAACGTTGGTTGCCATGGAAACATAGAAAATTGGTAGATAAGGCAATTTCTGGTTGCCATGGAAACCACTCCCCTATTCCAATTGTGAATTTTTGCCACAAACTCATTTTGAAATTCCTTCAGGAACCCAGAACCGAAAACAGAACTCAAAAATTCCCTCTAGAACCAATTTTATTACAAAAACATCACATTTCTTTGGTTATTTTTCCACAAAACTGTATTTCTTTGCATTTTTAGTGTTTATGATAGGATATAATGCATTTAGAGCTTATTTCCTATTTTCATTTGTACACACAAACCTATGTTTGACAAGCAATTACAGCAAAACTACCGGGGATATTTTAGCTCAAGATATCTCATTTTAAAGCCCATGACTTAAACCTTAAAAAGCCATTTCCCCCCAGGAGGCATGTTTTCCCTCACCTGGTCACATTTATACAAATCTAATATAAGTGAGTAATTGTGCTCAGTGGATTCTCTTCACTACCCTGTATGATGGATGACAATCTAAAATACCAATTCCTCCAAGCAGGCATAACAAAATTGTCATTCAGATTCCTGTGATAAAGTATTTCATAAAATAGCAGTATTATGTAGCAGCGAAGGGTGGAATCACCTTCAGTCGGACATACCTCGAATTAGACACTTGAATATGTATACAGTTATTTCAATGCCCTCTATTACTAAATCATCTTGCAATCTAGATATCATTCTTACCAATGAAAAAGAGTAGCATGCTTTAGTATTCACCAACGTTATAGGTATACATGAATTTTAAAAGTGTCTAATTCGAGGTTAATCTTCCCAATGTCTAATTAGGTCTATACTCCATATTTACAGCAGTCGGTAGTAAGGGGAAGGATGTGTTTTATGTCAGAATCACTTCCCCTTCTTCCAGGATTTGCTAACCTTATTTGTGTTAGCCTTTTGGTGAGGTAGATACATCTGCTTATCTCAGTAAGTTTACTATACACCTGCCCTATCACTGGAGGGACTAGCTATTATCAGAATGATGAAGTTTCCCTATCAGAACTTTTTAATATGGGATGTATAGTGTTTGGATAGTAATCATCCCGTTAGAAAAGGCTTCTTTCACTTATCCAACATTTTGAGTTTGAATGGAAAGTTACAAAACTGCCAAATGTGACAATATTTGCCTATAATTATTCCTAACTGTTTGGAATATTCCAAAGTTTGTAGATCATGTATTGTCTTTCAAGAATTTAGTATGAATCGGTGAAAATTAATAATGTTGATTTAAATTAGAGTTAAAAGAAATCTACAGTCTGTAGTTTCTCCTTGGATTTTCATTAGAAAGCAGACTTATGAATCCTGTTTCAAACCTGCGCACGATACTTTTCTGTGTGTATAATTCAATTCTTGTGTGAATCTTTCATACCAGCCACTGTGACGTTCAAATAGCTCTACTATAGTCCCCCCCCCCCATCTTTATAAGTGGTAAATTCTAGATAACCTTATTGTCAGAAATTAAGATGGCACAGTGGGCACTGCCACAGGTATCTCTGTGTCTGACGGTATAGTGTCCCTATTCTGTCCTCAGATATGTCCCTTGATACTGTAAATAGATGCGACTGCATCACCTTGGTTGAATATTTGAGCATGTGAATAGTGGTTTAGCTGCAATGTATACATTCTGCTGAAAGTACTGTATACTTTTCCTTAGATCCTGTGTGGAATGAATGAGTAATAGTTATTGAATGCCATTTCGACAGTTTAAGTTAGTATATCATGGCGAGAAAACTAAACAATTGATGAATCAGTCACGCATTTATAATAGACAAAAGAAGGGCCAGGAAGCGTGAAATTAAGGCCATTTTAGATGGGCTAGGGAAGAACATTCTGTACACTCACATGATCATGAAGGGTCTTGAATATGCATTTTATTGAAATCAGAATGAAAAGTAAACATGATTCGATACTTATCATTATAGATCTACTAATTCCCATAATCATTATCCAAGACCCACCACATTCACTGCTTAAATAACTGTCATTTGATAGGTATCTGTTTGACTCCTTCATCATAGGCTTTATCATGTACAGTATACAGACACCCTTATTTTCCTCCATGTTGGTCCTTTTATGGCCACTTAGAGCATTAATGTGTTAGTCAGGATGCATGGATGTGAGTAACTTGCCAGTGCATCATATTGACCTAATTAGACTGATCAATAAAATCCTGAAGCTTAGCGTGATGTACCGATGCGGTGTAGACTCACTAACACTGAATTGGTGCATCATGATAACCATGGAGCAATAACCTGAAGGCACCATGCAGCCTTTTAATGGTTAGCTGACTGTCACCCATACCACGATACTAGGCCTGATGTAAGTGTGACTGAATACAAAGATGCTCGTCACACTATTCCCACACCACATAGTTACATGTTTACACACTGCTGATTGCAGCAGTAGCCATAGGGTAGATTCACCTTGAGACAGACATCGACCTTGAATTGGATACCATAGTTCATCACTAGGCCCCTTATGTTTTGTTGTTGAACTGTTATTGAAATGAATAACACAAGTAGAGGAGGTGAAAAAACTACTTGTCCTCAGACACAAGTTCAATCCATGAATTTGGGCTCAAAACAAGGGCAATCACAGAAATAATCATTTTGAATCCCCCCATCCCCCTGTGTCAGTGTTTGGGGTAGAAGATATGCCCATATAGTGAAAAGATAGCGTAAATTAATTTTCAGAATTCTAATTAAAATCTCAACATTGGCTCATGGAATTGGTCGGAAATATTCATTTGAGTCCTAAATAGACCAATTGAATATTATACTGTTGTCATCATAAGGGTATAAACCTGCCATGGGCCAAGGGGATATCGGTAAATTAGATGGTCGACATTTGCCCATGGAACTTTATAGTCATTATTCTGCCACAACAAACTTCACAATGACATCAGTTTTGGCTGGTGTACGATATCTTTTGACAAACAACACCACACTCACTTCTATTAAACATGGGCTGTATAGATAATGGACTCAGCATGCAAGAATAGGCAGCTGATAAAGGTTCCAGCATCCTGTCCCATAAATAAATCAAGGAAAGTGTCCGACTCTTGATGTGTCTACCCTATGTTAAACATGACATTGAACTAGCTGCAGTATAGGGGGAATATTGTATGGTATTCATAGGAGAAATACAGTGGCTGGTCTATGGAGAGATGATGAATACGCGAAATAATCATTGTTAATTTAAATTGAGAGTATTGTAGCCAACGCCTGCAATAAGTAAAATGTATATATGAGCTGTACAGAGCTTGTAAACACAGTCATTAGACTATCAGGAGTGGTATTTGATTACATGAATCATTGTTATAATAAATCAAAAATTGAAAATATGGCATTTGGTCCTTAAAGGGTGCATCATTTGCAGACCTTAATTCTTTGCATTTAGCAGACCTCTGAAAATCAGCAAAATCAGTAACATCATAAAACTAAATGTCAGCCGACTGTAAGCAATCTGTTTGCCTGTCAGAATTCAGAAGGCTTCCCCAAGGACATACATACTATGTTACGTAGGTCTTAGGCTTTACACAGTAGCCATTGTTATTTTTGTTGTAATTTGAAATTTCCACACAGAACTTCAAGCAACAAGATCCCAACAGACGAAACCTTGCTTTTTATAGAGGCTTTAACTGAAATTCACTGCTTTTGTACCTGCCACTGTGTACATTTGTAGATAATTACCCTTTTCTTTATTAACAGCTATATTCAGTGTTGCTAAGGAGAAGTTGTCAGACCATATCAGTACGTGGGGATACATGTCATCTAAGTCTGAGTACTGCCAGGTATTGGAGGCAGCTGATGTGGTTGTCTCTACAGCCAAACATGAGTTCTTTGGTGTCGCCATGTAAGTTTACAATGTACCCAGCTCCCAATATGTTATGCACAGTTGCTTCAACCATGGGTAGTCCAACATTTTGGGGATTGCCTCTTGCAAAGCTACAAGATTTCATGTCTATCGTTTTGTTTAAAGATTTCCATGATGATTCATTATGTAGTTTAGCTTAGCTAGTTCACAATATAATGTCTTGATGATAAAATTATACTGTCGCCATGAGTAAAATGATGATTTGGTGTCAGAAACTTAAACACAATATTTCCAATTAAAAAGCTGTTAGACAGTTTGTCCTCTCAAGTTAAATTAAGCTGATTTTATCACGTTGATATTTTAGGTTAGAGGCGGCTTACCTCGGGTGCTACCCTCTTTGTCCAAATGACCTTGTATACCCGGAAATCTTTCCTAGTAAGTACAAAATTATCTCAACTTTCTATATGTATAACAAGTTTGCGATGATGGTATTATGTCTCTTCTTCGATTCATCTGCAGCCAACAATGAACTTGTGATAGATAAAAAAAACTGCTGTTTGCAATTTCTGTTTCACACCTTTTTTCCCACTTTGATTCTGTTTGATCACATTTAATAACACCTCATGAATGTAATTGACTACTTTATTTTCCTTACAGGAGAATGCTTATACAATACAACAAATCAGCTCACCAAAATGTTACGACAGTTTTGTAAACGTCCATTGTTAGTCAGAAATCGTGCTACTCAGGTAGGCTGGATTCACTCAGTAATAGTGCAAATCTCATTAGCTACTGTTCTTTGAACATCCAAAGCTCATATATACAGTATTCAAAGTATTTATTAAGTCAAAAATGTGGTTCGATATAAAGATCCTGGAATGTTCACTTTCATATACTACAATACATGGATACATTATTGCTAGCTTTAATAAAAATTCTAATGGCTTTTTAAACTCTTTATTTTTTATTTAAGTCTAGCTTGAGATAACAAATGTTGTCTTAAGATGTGACCAAAGTGTCAGATATTGCAACATATTTTATGTGATCTTTCCAGTTCAACGTTGACCGGTACAGCTGGGCATCTTTGGAGGCAGAATACAAGGCATTGCTCACAGCCCCAATGGAGAAATAAAAGTACCAGGGTATAGCTACTCACCCCGGCATTGTTATAGCTTTCCAACTGCTCAGCCTGGGGTTGTCATAGACTATGAACGGCTCAGCTGGGATTGTCACAGATTTGAACTGTTCAGCTGAAGTTATCACAGACTATGAACTGCTCAGCTCGGGTTGTCACAGATTTGTACTCTTCAGCTGCAGCTGTTCACCTGAAGTTGGACTGCTCAGCTGAGGTTATCACAGAACTAACTTTCCAGCTGGGGTTGTCACAGACTATGAACTGTTCAGCTGAGGTTATTACAGACTATTAACTGCTCAGCTGGGGTTGTCACAGATTTGAATTGTTTAGTTGAGGTTATGATAGACTGTCTGCTGCTCAGCAGGGGATGTCACAGAATATGCTACTGAGGTGGCGTTAGTACAGGCCACCAGTATTTTGTAAAGTTTAGGTTCAGAAGGGAGGCTCATATTCTCTCAACATTGGACTGGTTGGGGTTGATTTAAATGTTTCAGTGAATGGAAAACCCCTTTTAACATAAATAGTCTGATGGTCCAGTTATTTACATTGCTAATTCTAAGTAGTATGTATAATATTATTTAAACTGTATTTGCTAAAAGCAAAAGATATCTTTGCAATAATGTGCTAAGAGACTGAAATAAAAGTGACCTGCCTGTGCTACATGTGCAGTCTATACAAAAAAAATTCTCACCACAAAGACTAGGTTTCTTTTCACAGGACCAAATATCACAAGAAAACTTTAGTTATAGAAGTATGAAAAACAAGAAGATACCTACTATTTTTATCAATCAACTCATTTAGATATATGTAAGATTCCAAGGAAACGTAAAACACTTGGCCTATTTTTACCCTGTAAACCTCTTGATAATTGCCCAATTTGGAAGCCACGAAAACTAATATGGTCCAAGGTCCTGTAACTGACAGTTTTTGCAGGCCTTACAGCCATCCTTGCGGGTAATAGGTGGTGTCCGGCAGGTTTCCTTATTAACCAATAATGTGAGGTATTCAATATCTTGTATACTAAACCACTGAGGACCACTCCATGATGTCTCATTGATAGGCAACATAACCATGCTGCGTTAGCTCATAGCCATTAAAAATGTGAACAAAATGTATTGGAAACCCTGGAAATCAATTCTCAGAATCTGGGCTCACAAATCAGGTTTTCTTGGAAACTGAGCTAAAAATCAACTTTTCTCAGAATCTGAGATGACAAATCAATGTTTGTTAGGATCAGAGTTGGCAAAACAATTTTTTCCTGAATCTGAGCTAATCATCCCAAATCTAAGGAAAGGTAGTATCTACCTAAATATATGCAGCCAGTTTATAATGTGACCATTAGTTCAACCTTCACATGATGTAGGTGGCCTTACCCCAGTGGTACAGGAGGCCAGTGTACCAGCATATGTCAACAACTCATCCCCATCCCAACCATCCCCATCCTATTATCATGTAAAAAGTTGCATTGCAGATGTGTATAGTAAAGTATACAAGTAGATATATAATTGTGCATGAATTTGTTTTATGAGGGAGGAGAGCATGATCATTTGACTGCTATGTTATAAATTCTGAAAACGTTATCGTCACCTTCCTCCCCTTTGAATTGTTTATCATCATGATCATTAAACACAATTGTTAATGCTCATGGGGTTTGCAGCTCTAACATTTAAAGAGATGTTTAGAACCATCCAGGTGATCAATAGTAAATCTTAGATATGTCAAAGGTATTGGATTTTGAAAAGATGCACCGCGGGTATGATATTAGATAGTGTACTGTGCTAACATATTCACCCACACTCATCTCTGTATTGTGAAGAGGACTAATAACACTGAATCTATCATAAAAGCGAGTAAAATGAAGTATCTTTTGTAATAAGGTTCACTTCCCAAACTCCAGAGGGATCAGATCATAATATTACTGTATTTTACTGACTAATGTACATCGATATCTATCTGTACTTAGATAGTTTATTGCAAGGAATTTTAGAGTTGTGGGGAATTCATTACGATTTTTGTTTAGACAGATTAGATTATAGATTCCACAGGGGTTATGGTGTTACTTGTGCTTCACAAAGATTATATGGATTCTGATACCTGGACAGAGGTAGTTCAAACAAAGGTCTGATATAAATGTGAAGGTAAGGTCTACAGTTTTATTGGCAAGAAGTCTTTATAGATATCAGTAGGACAGAACTAGGCTATGAGTATGGTTAAAGAGAATCATGTATTAAAAAAATAATACTCTTGTTTGTTTTTTTGCAACAATGTTGGTTGTAGACTGATTGTACTAAGTTCATATAGAAGAGGTTGTATATAATCTGTTATTATATTGAATTATATGATAATTACAGGTAGTAAAACCAATGTTGAGATGTTGTATCGTCTATATCCAAAGGTTGAAGATGTAGATAGCCTATTGGTAAAATGGGCTTAAGATTCAGAATGTGACATCGTGGATATTTTGATATGTATCATACAATGAAATATTGTTAGCTGACTAACCCTGAAATAAGGAAACCCCATGTTATTATACTGATTCAAATGTCTTGTCTTAAACATGAAATAAATGGATTAATATCCAAAATCTTTCAAATGTTGTTGGCCTGCCTATTCATAACGAATAGTAAAATTATTTGTTATGCATAAAGATACCAAGAAACAGGTTTGCCCCATGTATAGGGCCAACTCAAGCTACAAGCAGTATTACATTAGCCCAAATGCTATATGGCCAGTTGTTTCCTTCTCACTTACCTTGAGCGATAAAATAGCTTCCTACAAAAATGACGAGTTTGGTTATTGATCTGCAGCCTTTTTTCTCTCTAAAAATATCCTGATGTTTCATGTTATATGAGATGAAGTGTCTATAGGCACCTGAAATATCGATTCACTATATTAAAAGGAAGAAAAAATCTTGTGGACCACATCTCTTCAAGATTTTGCTGATAAATAGGTAATATATCTTACCTTGATATACTGATAATTGCCTCATCTAGTTGCGCTCTCACTTGGAACTGATTTATGGCACAGTGTTTCTTTTATAAACTATCATTTTTGTCGGGCACAACAATCGTAATCTAATGCACAGTAAAAGCTAACACTTCTGGTAAAGTGAATTGAACATCCCATTATTAAATGGGCAATCATCATGATTAGACTTATAGCATGTGTCTAAACAGGGGCCCAAGAAATGAAAAGTTTTTGCTATAATGTGCAGTTTTATCCCATTATCAGATGAAAGACATTCTATTCCACAGATGAATTTGCATTTGTACAGCAAAGGGAGATCATAACACCCGTCCCAACATGATACTCTCAACACCAGAGATTCTTCATTGCTGACTTTTGTATATAGCAGAACTAGTTTGACAAAACATCCTGCAAACTGATAAGACAAAATGTCAAGTTGCTATCATAAAGCTTCTGAAGGGAGTACAATAAAGCAGCCTCGCCAGGTATACATGTATATGCAGACAAGTATGATGTATAATGGCACATGAAGAGCCGATAAAATATATCAGGATTACAGATAGGCAGTGGTCATCGCAATAATATGCCTCAAAATAACAAGATAGATAGATTGAAAATAATGCCTTGTCTCTCATAATTCTTAGTTAGTCTCCAGTTGTTGCATAGACTGATGCAGGCTGAGCCCTTGACCAATGCATGTTCTTGAAATGCAGGTTTCTATTATAATTCAAAGCTTAACATTTTAGAATGCTGGTCTCCTGACAGTGCTTTTATAGTTCTATTGAATTCTGTGATATTTTACTTTACACTCTCATGTGGTAGCAATTGTACTTTTGAGAGGCTCGTGGGTATATATATATATATATATATATATATATATATGTATATATGTATATATATATATATGATGAAATCGTCTTCTCTCTCTCTATCTGTCTCTCTATATATATATATATATATATATATTATATATATATATATAGAGAGAGAGAGAGAGAGAGAGAGAGAGAGAGAGAGAGAGAGAGAGAAGACGATTTCATCATTTACCTTCCAGGGGAAGCTTTACGGCCAATTTTGGTTGTCTTGCTGTAAGAAGAACCATCATTCTCCTGCAGACTTTAACATTCCTTTCTGTGAACAAATACCATTCAATTTTCTAGCATAATGCTTGTCAAAATAGTGGTATGCTAGAAATATATTCCACTTCAGCAGTATAGAATATAAAGCTGCAGCGAGCATAGGCAATCAGCATCTAATCCAAAATTCACTGCAGACGAGGGTCATTGAGGGGAGCCAATCAGATAAAGGCAAACCCCTTATTATTCAGATTAATTGGGATGGGCAAGAAATCAAATGTTTACACAATTATTACATGACAAACTTTGTATCAAAAAGAATAGGGCTCATTTACGGTGCCCATCCAGTAGAACAATTTTTTCTGAGATGTGCTAGTTGATATTACCCACTGCCATCAAATTTGATATAATCTCCATATCACCCAATTTTATTAATGGCCTTTAACCTGTACCTTTTACCACTGATACAAAACTGATAAGGGTATGCAGCTAATGGATGCTGACCAGTTATAAGAACGAGGATGGATAGTATCGAATCAGTCGGCAGTGTTCAGGTTTAGCTCATAATTCCTGGAAGGAAGGACGCTGCAAAAAATCATAGTCATTTCTATGAATTTCTTATGGGCTTCCAAATTATAAAATCTATTGGATATACGTGGATCAACATGGTAAAAGGTACGCCCAGTAGGGGGTGCGTGGGCGTACCTTTTACCTTGTTGATCCACATACTTATTTGAAATTGTCATGGGTCCAAAATTCAGTCTAGTTATCTTAGTGTGTTTGCATTTAAAATATGATCATTTTCTAGCAAAGATCATCTTAAAATTGTGTAGGGTTGGAGCACAGCTATTTAGTCTAGGTAAAGTACTAGTAGCTATTTATACCCTGACTTCAGTTGAATTTTTACCATTTTGGCTGTTATTGCTCTGATGCAAAATATCATTTGCCTGTGGCATCAACGTCAGGATGTTGCTGTTAACTACAACATGTAAAAGCATATTGTAGATTTTATGCATATGCTATGGTATCTACATGAAAGTGAGATGTATACGAGATGTTGGTCGGAAGTGGACACTGGTAGGTCAGAGGGAGGGGTGAAAGAAAGGCAGGGACAAAGATCGAGGAGGTAGAATGAACAGGGTGGCTTTGTCAGAGATGCATACCGTTTTTTCTGTGATGTCATTACATACTATTGTTTGATCCGCGGCTTAGTCTATATCCACAATAGATCCAGTAGGAAGCTACCATTGAGGGCCTGTATATATTTACACATGGGATCAGGCGCCAGGGTAGCTGGTGCCAGCATACACTGGATATTTGTCTGTATTTTGCAGTAAATCACAACACAATGTGGCCAGAGACAGTCCATCTCACACCTAATATGGCCAGGCCACCATTGGCAGGAATTTTCCTGTTTCCATCCATATTATTCCATATCTGATTTCGATTTCAGATTCTTCACTTCGACACACTTTTAGAAATGCTTAAAATATCAATACTCAATGCCAGCATCTTTGTTTATCTTAGCATAATTCATAATGTCCTTTTCCTAGTCTAAGCCATCCTTCCCAAGTTTATCATTACGAAATTCCACATGCAGATCTAAACTGATTTCATTCATGTCTTGTAGCTTTGATCCATTACATCATACAAATGTATGATGATAACACACAATCCCTTACTTTAGCTACATCCTTTTATGACGTAACAATAAATGTATGACGTACCATTTTATTATGCCATAATTTGTAACATATGATTGTATTAATGCATGAATATGTGAGGCATTAATACATATAACTCCATATGAGCATTCATGCTCCACTGAACACCAGCTATGTAAAAATACATAAGTTATAAGACCAAAGGACCGACCTCATGGTCCACTTACCACTAAACAATAGTATATATAATTATCTAATGGTCGAAGCTACCGACCTAATGGTTCACTGAGCACAAACAATGGTGTATATAATGTTTAAAAGTGAATGCAACCGACTGTCACGGGTGGCTGAGCACCGCTGACCGCCGTCACTGGTGTCTGAGCACTAAAGACTGAACAATGGGTTACCTAAGGGACAACGTTGTGAACTTCCGGCGGCTCCAGAGCCGCCCCAAATATGAAAGCTGTTATGTAAACCCCCAGACAAGACGATCAAAATGAGCCTAAGATGAAAGCTCTACTTGCATTATTAAGAAAGTTATGCAGCCGAGACTGTTTCGAGCTCCGAATGCGCCACAGACAAACAGGCACAAGTTATGCACCCAGAAAACAGGGAGTGGAAATCTGACATGTTAGATTTCTCGTTGGCTTCATGGGGTTCATATAAGCATTCGCCTACAGCTCATGCTTATATCACCCCCTGAAGCCAACTCGTGCAAGTCTATTCATCATATATTACTTACATAACATGTTCTGCCTAAGCTGAATAAACCAGTGATAACTGGAATAACACTGATAAGAGCTTGATATTCTTACTCTCTATAAGCCACTAGTCATATGATATTTCTCATATGACAACTTGATCATACACAATCACTAGTATGACAAATGGAATAAGGAGACAAGAGTATTATGCTTCTTTATGGATGAATCCTTCATTCTTCCTGAGGTCTCTGTAAGGCCGTGTGCCATGAAGATAATGGCCCCCCTACACAGAGGTCTGCTACCACAGATGGATGGTGCCTAGATATATAAGCAAATGTCAATGACCATGAAATATTTTCACATCGTATTCACCGAGGTAGGGCTGTCCGTATTCAACGACGCCTTATAGGTGGAGTTAAATGCAGACAGGCCGTAGTGGACAGTAACCTAGCCTAATGCTCAAGCATGTATGTCATGCCCCTCCATTGCAGTCACAGAGCAAATGTCATGTCTGGTTACACCATTGCCATGGCAGAGCAGATGGTATTTTTGCACCACTGTTGTTGCAGAGCAGATAGTATGTCTTGTTACACTGTCAATGGACTATTCTATGTATTATAATTATCAGCAACATATTCAAACCAAGCTAACCAAGCTTCCCCCTGTAGAACCCAAGGCTACCCTATTTTTAACCTCACCCCATCCTCCTCCAGTGAGCACCCCCAGGCCCCACCTGTGGATCCCCACTAGAAGACATGATATCATTTCACTCACTTCTGAGAGTAGCTCCCTCCTCCTACTCCGGATTAGACTGGATCTAACCAGAGAGGGCCTGAGCTACTCATCCCCTGGACTGAGTCACCATGCACTTCTAGAAATAGCACATGAGTAACACTGAGTTGCCCTCCCCCCCTTTATAAACAGGCAAACCTAGACCCTACGACACTCAGGTGCCTTGGCCCCAGGATATGGCTTGGTCAGACTGGCGAGTATCATACTGTTACACTGTATTGATTATGCTTATGCCAATCTTACAATAAAGCTGGATCATCAACTGAATTGTCTGGACTCAACTGTAAAATCCCATTGTTTTCACCTCTCATGAGCCATGAATCAAAGTGAGACAACACCCAAAGAGTTTGCTTCAGAATGTGCCGTTACATCCCCAGGGCTAGACGTGCCCCAACCAGCAGCAGCAGTGGCTCCAGACCCATATCTGCCCACTCAAACAGCTGACTCATCACCTGACGCCTTTCTGTTGGATCCCATCCTAACAGCATCATTATTAACACCTAAACAAACACCTGTGAGTAGGAACAATACTTTCTCATCAACTATAGTTGATAGTAATACCGTTACACAGACCAGCACACCTAGTACATCACAGGCACCAGGCCTTACTTTGACTTTACCTGGTTTCTCAGATGCTGACTCCCCAGATTTAAGACTTGCTGGTCTGCCAAGTGAAATACCACCCACACTGGTAATTAACTCTCCCAGTTACCTGGACCTAGACTCACATCTAGAACCCAGATCTGCTCAGCTGCAGGCTGCTTTACAAAACATACCTACATCAACCCAGCAGCTTACTACTGGTACACACCCCACCTCCCCCAGGCAGGTTTCATATACCAGGCCCCTCTGAGCTCACTTGGAATAATTTCGTAGTCCAAGATTCTACCACCACTACACCATCTAACTCTGATCTCTGGAGACAAAGGATAAGATCAGCCATTGCCAGGTGGAGATCAGCACACACAAACAATACTGACAGAGCTCAGGAGACACCAACCTGCAATTTCAAAAAACACACAGTGTGGTGAAAGCCCCTCAGCCTTTTTGGGTCGTATCAATAGAATATTGGAGGATTAGTGGCCAGACGCCAGCACACCCAGTGACCACTTCAAGTCATACCAAGATCCCTCCGCCCCTAGGGCTACTTCACCGCCACCCAATACCTTCTCCCCCAGTCCAGAATCTAGATTTTCCTCATCTGACTTTATGCCTATCCTATACCTAGCCCCAGAGAGTACAGTCCAGCTCACCTCATAGAAGACAAACACTTCCTTATCATAGACGGCTGATAAGCGTAGTAGATTCAGCAACAGGTGGAGGTAATATAGCAGCCACCACTCAATTCTTCAACAGAAGATCAACTGCCCCCAACTTTACCTCAGAGGACAGCATCACTACTGAAGAAAACACTGAAGTCTCCTTCCCTCACCTTAAAGCAGAAAACAGACATAGCCTGTTTCCCGACGCATTGATGCATGAAATAACCCCAAGTAGGGCATTTCTGACGTGTATGTTGGCATGGTAACTGCCCTCCGCGTGCAAGTGACGTGCTATGTCCGTTTTCTGCTTAACAGATACAGAACAGACAGCAGCATGACATCCCACCCAGGTTCAACCAGGATGACCTGGCCAGAAACCTGGTAAGAGAATGCACACAGGCAGTCAGTGACTCTTTGTCTAACTTACTGACTGGCCAAATTAATCTCTTGTCTGCCGAGATTAAAAGAGTGGGCCAGGAACATACCCGTCAACTGTCTAGGGTCAATGACAGACTAGATAATATGGACACCTGGAGAGCTCAGATGGAGCGTGACATAATACACACACAGAGGAGAGCCACTGAAGATAATGCTGATGTCCTAAGAAGGTCTGAAATTTTAGCTGCAGATATTTCTGAAAGAATAAATAGAAATATGGATGAGGTTAGAAGGGATATTTGCATAGCATATGAAAACAGGGCACCACCAACTTATGTCCCAGCTACTCACCCAACACCAGCCAGCACAGGGTTAACTCATACCACTCAGACCCCCAGTGCACCTCCTGCAGCCTCCATCCTACCACAAGGCACAGGCATCGGGTTAACTCTTCCTTTACCAATCACAAACTTTTGCGAGTTTATGCCCCTTTAGCGGACGCGCATTTTTGCGAATTACTCACCGATTTTTGACTCTCTATAACTTCCTTAAAAATTGGTCAAATGTCACGATTTTTTTAGGAGTTGCCCTATGATATTTGCTCTCTTTGACAGCCCAGACCATTCGGTTCTATGCATATTTCCCTCTTGATGGTATGCAGATGAACATGGATGAGTTTTCCTCTTTTTATGCCATTTTTTTAGCAATATTTAGGGGAGAAATGTGAAAAAAATTATCAATTTTTGGGTAAAAAGTGACTTGGAGTAATTTTTCATGAGGAAAACGTTGGTGACAAATTCAAGAGCATATTCTGAAGCATTCTGGGTAAAATCCTGGTTGCCATGGCAACAAATGGCAACAAAATGACTACCTTTCATATTTTTTGTTTATTTTAGTTGCCATGGCAACAGGAAAGCACAATTTTTCTAAATACATTTCTGATGAAAAATCTGATAATTCTTAAAAAGTATCTATCATATGCAATTTACTTCATTTTGATAGATATATTTTTAACTGAAATATTGCAATTTGAACATTGGTAGCATTGCATAATTATTACATCTGCAAGCCATACTAATCATACCATATCTCTTCAATAAGGGCCTAATCTAGCTAATACGGGTCTCTCACCTTTTGATTATAAGGGACAGCATAGCCCTTCATAAGTTCACTAATAATTGGAATATTAAGAAAGCTTCTTCAGTTTCTGAAAGCTCACATCATATTCTATTCACAAAATTCCCATCCAAATAAGGCCTTAAATTATTTGGTTTTGGTAGACATGTCTTTATGTAGAATGTGGTAGAAGAGTTAAGTCCACCCAGCACCTTCCAATGCAGCAATCCAACCAATTCAATACATGTCACGCCCACCTCACACCAGCCAACCCGAGGTGAAATCCCTGGTTTATCCGCTACTCACCAGATGGCAGCACCAGCTCCTGCCCAAGCAGAAGCAAGGCCCAGCGCCTTAAGCTCAGTGGTAGGACACATATACACTCCAGCACAGGGACACACACCTGGGAATATGCCCATACCTATGCAATCCTTGCACTCCAAAAGCACAGGTGCGCATCCAACAGGTTTTCACCAGGCATATGCCCATTCTACACCAATGATCCCAATGCTAGGGCAATCACCACCATCACCGTAAAATGTGAAACTTTCCTCAGCTCAGCTCCTTTAATAAGCCTGAGACCTTTGATAAGTCAACTGAGTACAGGTCTGCATCCAAACAGGTCTGAGAGGAAGCTAAGAAGAAAACCCAGACTTGGAACATAGCCTGTACTTAAAAGTATCAACATGGATATATCTGTACACAGCATTATAAGTATACCCAGGGCCATTTCTAACCCTGGTAGCCTGTGATCAGTGGGACATGACCACCCTCTACTGGAGTACAGTCAAGCATGACATGAGCTGATATTACTGTGTTTGTGATACTAAAGTGTGAGTTCAGCCCCATGCAGTTACCCTTACCTACAGTACTATTACGGAAGCCACATTTACACATGATTTATGAGAGAAAATTATTAATTTCTTGAAAAGGAGGGGTTCATGTCTCAAATATTTTGATATTTTCTGTTGGGAAATGCTTTCAGCTATTATATGAGCTGAATATCTTCTTTAGAAAAATATAACAGAAAAATCGAAAATGGGTTCAAGTGGTGTCCAGTGGTGTCTACAGGTACATTTTATGGTCATATGGTGACAAATCCATGATTTACTTCACACATAAACTGTACTTCTTCATGCTGAGTCTGTTCCAGGGTAAATAAATATTCCTCTTTTATATAGTGCTATCCCTAAAATCATAAAAGTAATAGAAAATGGGGAAAAATACACTATACATATCACTTTGATATTGTACTTAGATCTGCCTACAGCCCCATTACCATGATGTACTCAGGGGTAGAAATGGCCATGGACCAACATTTATGACTGGGGTCACAAAGAGTGCAGTCCTCAACCTGCCAAATTCATCATGGAATTCAAATTCTGGATCAGAAATATGTACCCTCGCCATCCCCACCTTTATGCCTCATGCTTGTACACCTTTCTCAGAGGGAGAGCAGCCCAATGGGTTTCTTTCCACTATATTTGAGAAGCCTATCATGTATGATGATGAGGCTGTGTATGCTGCTTTCCTACTGCGCTTTGGTACTCCCGACCCTGCAACCATCAGTAAAGGTTACAGAAACAGGAAGCAACAGCCAAATGAGACTGTGGAGCAATATTTGGCAGACATGACTCTTCTCCTAGCCAATAACAGCTTGGAAGAATCCATACAGGTGGATTTTCTAATCAACAGCCTAAAACCCGAAATTAAAACAGTGATCCATCCTGAGGTACCCAAGTCTATAGTAGAGGCAGAGTGCCTAGCACTCAAACAGGAGCTCAGCCTTGAAGCCAACATAACCACCTTAGCCTCATCCCAACAAGCAGACCTCTGTGCCATTAGCAACAACAATAATAATAATGGCAGATCCAGGAAGGAGGCCCATTATCAGAACAACAAAAAGGATGACAGGCTTCCAGGTGGCAACTACAATAAGCAGTATGATGCCAAATACAGAAATGGTTTTAATAACCAATCTGAGCCCAACAACAGGAGGTACAAGGGCAGACTCACCTGGAGGTAAAAATGGCCAACCACCTCAGTTTAAAAGGTTGCTCAGTACCCACAGGAGGTCAGGCACTGATGACAATAAAATCATCATCACTGTGGCCAAAGTCCCAGCAGACAATAAGCAGGTCTCTTTCAAAAAGCTCACACCTTCTGCTGACTTCACAGCCCCTAATGACACCTCACACAATAAAAAGAGAATCAGGGACTCAACACCCAGCAGGTACTCCAGGAGTAACATGGGTAATGAGCTTACTGAATCTGACAATGATGCCGACCTCAACAATCTTGATGAGGATGATTTGTATCACAATGATGGCGATGAAGACTTCATTGATAATGAAGAGAAATATGACGATGAAGAATAGGTTTCTGGGGAAGGTTGCCAAGCGCCTTGTAAACCCGCCCACACCCTAGTGGACATGAAATCTGAAAAAGCCCCTGCCAGCCACCTATCAACTGATGTTCAAAGTGATGCAGAAATCAATTTCCTGCCGCTGCCTAACACCAACTCCTACATGAATGACAAGCCAACTTTTGATGACAGACCCTCTTCAGACAGTGAGGATTGTTATGAGGACAGTAATAGCAGAGTGGCGCACCTCCAACTGAGAATCAGGTCAGAGAAGTATGGGCAGCAAGGTAAGGTCTCTTACATTAATAACGAGTTAACTAGAGGTGCAGTTTTTGTTGACATTAATGGCCACCCCTAGAGAGCCTTGGTAGACTCTGGCACATCCTTATCATTTATCTGTCAAAAAATGGCTGATAAGGTTATTAACACCCCAAATTTCAGACATGGAAGACAATCATGTATGGCTGTCCTCCTGGCAGACAGATCCTCAGTACAGGTAAACCATTCATTAACTCATTCATGATCTCATGCAGCAAATTGGCAGAACAGGAGCCAAATATTTCTCAAAATTGGACGTCTATAGCGCTTACCACAAAATTCCCTTGGCTGAAGAGTCTAGGCCTATAAAAACATTTTCAGCCAATGGAACCAGGTATAATTATGGCCAAGGTCCTTCCTATGGAACTCAAGACCTCAGGTTTGTCTTTTATGAATGTCATGGAGCAGCTACTCATGAAATGCAAATATAGAAATGCAGTAGCATATGTTGATGACGTGGCCATTTATAGCCCCACTTGGGAAAGACACCTGCGAAATGTGAATTTGGCACCACCGATATGGATTTCTTGGGATTTTCTCTAGACCAAAATGGTGTGTCGCCTTCCCCAGACAAAATCTGGCCTGTCAAAACCTTTCCCCCACCTAAGAATATTCATGACCTTAGGTGCTTCAATGGTATTGGCACAGTTTTACAAAAGGTTCATAAAAGGTTTTGCTCATATCATGAAGCCCCTATATGAAGCTACCAAGAGCACCTTTAAATGGACCACGAGCTATCAGTCAGCCTTTGAAAAAAATCAAAGCCTCAATCTGCACTGAAAGTGTTCTCAAATTCCCAGCCTATAGCAAGCCTTTTGTTATTTTCACTGACTCAAGTAATTACAGCTTGGGAGCTGTGATCACACAGGTGGATGACTACTTCTACAGACAAATTGAATTTGCAGGCAGAGGTTTGACCCCTCAGGAGACCAGATATGGAAAAACAGACAAAGAATTATTGGGCATCATCTTCGCAGTAAAAAAAATTCCACCATTATGTGGATGGAACTCACTTCAAGGTTTACTCAGACCACACTGCCTTAGTATCCCTTTTCAACAAAAAAGAAAATATTACAAATGGGAGACTAGCCAGGTGGGTAGACACAGTCATGTCTTATGATTTTGATGTGAGATACTTGCAGGGCAGAGCCAATTTTGTGGCAGATTTCCTCTCCAGGAGAACCTACCCACCAAGCTCTGATGACCCAGTTCCCATTAAATTGTCTTTCTCTGATATTACAATGACTAAGGTCTACAGATCAAATGAGCCAGTGCCCAATCACCCAATCCAGATGGGACCTCCTAGATCAATCCTAAAAGCAGGTAAAATCTGGGAAGCACAGGCAAACCACCAAATGGTATTATTGCAAAGAAAAATAGCTCTGAAAGAAATTACATAGCTTCAATTACAGTGCACTCAGAGCTGTTTGTCTTAACCCTTTGGTGCCCAGAATTAATTGGAGATTTTACATTATTTCACAATTGTATCACTTAGTTGATAGGGCCATGTGTAATTTTGATCTGCTTTTGATTTGGGCTCTGCATTACATTTTTTGAACAGGCCTACTCATAACTCAGTTAAGACATCCAGTTAAGGACATGGAACTTATTGGTCAGGTCTGGTAACCATAGTTACCAAAACATTCCATTTGTTGTTATTTGGGTGTATTTGGTCTCTGTTGTGTTACATATACCCCCCCTTCCATATTCCCTGCAGTTCTGAAACATCACAGCATATTCAAATCTGATTCTGCCTATATGTTTGCTGCCACTCAGGAAACATTATGTGCTAGTGACAATGTATGGATTTTCTATGGATATGAAGTGTTCTTTTAGAATCTAATGAGAGTATGGGACATAGGATATATATATGATCCAGCATAACATTGGTGTCATGCCAGGCCTTAGCTGGAGGGTTGCCCGTCTAATGAATCACATAATATGACATCTCATTTTCAAGTTTTGACTCCCTGTGCTTGGAATAATAGAGATCAAGCAGAATGGATGCTTGCATTGTAATTGGGGGGTCATGCCCATTCTATAGAGGGTCTAACTTTCTTTCAATACACATGCATTTAAGCCCAAAACCACACATTTAAGCGTGCTTGGGCACCCAAGGGTTAACCAGGGAGCAATCACAGAACTCCCAGGAAGACACACCCCCAGCCCCTAACCAATCACAAACCAGAACCACTATAAATAAACCCACAAAGGTCAAGACGGCTAATTTTAGGTCTAGAGGTTGACCCCCCAAAACTGGGTCACCAAGGGTATCAGTCAGGGCAGCCAATACTAGAAGAGCCAAGCTCTCAAAAAAGGTATTACCCATAGTTGAAAGGGCAAGCACCCCTCCCTCACACCGCCTCATCAATGCTAAATTACATTGAAAATGGAAAATTGCTGCTTGACTCAGGTTTAATCGACCAAACTTTGAGCAATCATGATTAGTTCATCATTCTAGATGAGGTTCTTTTCAGAGTCACTGACGCTGTCATGGGTAAATCACTAGACCCCACCCTTCAAATTGTGATTCCTGAAAAATGGGCAGAATCCATCACTGAATCCACACACTGTTCCCTATTAGTTGGACACCTGGGTTCAGTTTAAACATATGCAGCAGTCAGATCATGGTACTATTGGCGCTCAATGTTCAAACAGGTGTTTGATTTTTGTGGCACCTGCCACACATGCCTCACCACCAAAATAAGACCAAAGCACCTGAAATCACCAATGACACTCCATGAGCCAGTGCTAACAGCCTACTCCCACCTAACCATGAATCTATAGGACCTTTCACTAAAGCAGTAGACGGCTCTCACTACATACATGTAGTCACAGATCAACCTTCCTCCAAGCTGTGATTATCAGCATGAATAACACAGTCTCCAGTGCCTTAGGCTACTCGCCCAACCTCTTGGTATTTGGTAAAAAAGCACACCTACCCACAGAGGCCGCACTAGCATTGATCACTTCTGCTAGTGATTTTAAACAGCAGGAAGGTATAGCCACCACCTACTAAATCTCAGGGATGATATCCAAATGAAGGTGGCAGAAAACATGATTAAGGCTCATAAGAAAATGAAAACCAAACATGATGCCTCTGCAGAGCTATGCACCTTCAACACTGGTCAATTGGTGTATCTACACATCCCTAACCTTCTGGTGAAACACACAACCAAAAAACTGCAACCTACTTACTCTGGCCCCTACATCATAGTCAAAATGACCTCATCAGTAACTGTAGTCATCTAAAGATTACAGGATGGAAAAGTTTTCAAAAAGCTGTACATGTATCCAGGTTGAGAAGACCAATCACCAGAGCCAGCGCCAGTGCCAGAGCCATCATAAAAAGGCTTCAGACCTGCCCTGTGACAACCCTCTTTGACCCTGACTTAAACACAACCCCTGATACCTACACACCAGCCCCTCCTCCCAAAAAGAAGAGAGGACAGCCTGCTAAAAAAGGTATCATCACCTTTGCCTCATCTCCCCTTTAAAAGGCAAAGAAGAAAATGCAGTAAGCACTTGTTAAAATTCAACTCTCTTTCATTTCAAATTAAAATACTAACCCATATATCAAATACCTTTTACTTTATTGTATTTGATTTTTATTCTTTTATTTATTATTCTTATCAAACAACTTATTTTTATTTATGAATCATTCTCCTGAAGCTTGACTTCAGAAACAAATTTACAAGCCGCACTGTTAACCATTCAAGGGTAGCATATGGAAACAGTTTTGCTCAGCTCTGGTTTGGTAGCCATGTATATTGCCTACGGCAGCAGCATATCCTCTGGTACATGCCTTTTTACAATAAAAGCATGCATACACCAGCTTGTTAGCTTTTCAGGGCTCCTATTTACCAATGACACGCCTATTGTAGGAGCCTGCGTTCCCCCATGCCCAATCCATGTTTGTACCTCTGTTTAGGACGAGGACAGTGATGCAGGTAGAACCCCATAATTTATGACCTGCCAATTAAGAGCAGATCACAAGCTCAGGCATGATGTTTTTCACATCCATGACACCCTGGTCAGCAGTTTTAACATGTACACTGACCTCCCCCACTCCCCCTTTATCTCAAAACTGACCCCAAGGTCCCAATTATAAACCCTCACTACCTAGGCATAGGTTCCAAAATTTGCATACAGGGCCGGCCAGTCCTAAACTACATCCATCCAATAATATTGGCCACTGCCTTATAGGGCAAGACATACTACCATAGGGAGATCCGGAAGTGGGAAATAGCTACCCCCACAGATGGGTCTATAAGCCTTAGCCCATCCCCATCTTAGCCACTTTTTCAATAATCTTAAATCCAACCACATCACTGTACCAAGTGAGCAAGTTCCTGGATTAGGAGTATCATGGCGTCCGCAGCATGCACTCAGTCCAGGTAGCTCTGTCTTATGTGCCCCTACCCAGTACTAGACTATCAGCCATTCCGGTATTTTCAATGGCAAAGTTTGTTGCCATGATACCCAGGTACCTCTATTAACCAATGGCAGTGTGAGCACTAGAATACCTGTAAAAAGTTAGAAGATCGCTATTCTTCATGACCCACACCTGACCTAACTTGTTTGCCCCTATCCTCACTCCTCTGTCTAGTTACCAGTTTATTCAAAAAGTAGCTTACTCAATTTAAAACTTCTCTTCAGGAGGAAAGCACAATCTGATTGGACAATCCATGACCTTCTGGGACCCATTGGAATCATGAATGGCAGAAGAAACATTTTAGAGATTAGGCAACTTATTGTAGACCACCAAATGTGGTTATCAATATGACCCCTGAAGAATTGAGCTACTACCTGAATGACCCGGCAGTTCGCACACAACTGCCCTTACATGACCCATTGGTCTCTACAATCATCAAAAGAATAATGTATTACTTATCTTGTGACGTCCCTACTTCTCCAGATTGGAGCACCTTTTCTACCAAAGCAGCTGCTTACATTGCGCTGTTATGTGCGCGTGCACTTTTGGCTTCAGACAAGCCCCTCAAAAACCTTCCCATGTATTTCACCGGGATAGGCAGAATTCTGGCCATCAGGAATACCATAGAGCTCACCTTCCAGTAAGCCATTTTTGAAGCCCACTCGTGGTCCAATAAGTAACCTAAATCTCCCAGCACCAGCCACCAGTGCTGAATTAAAAACCCAAAGGGGTAAGCTAACATTTTTCAACTTAAACCCCCCCATCTAGCATTAGCACTTACTAACACCCAAGGTCATGTCACATAAAACCACACATCTTTACCTCACATAAAGCCAAGTACACCCCCCACCTACACACACATACCACACAAACTCACCTAGGTGTACATACAAGCCTCACACAAGAGAATATATCCCACACAACAACCAACAACAGACCCCCCACAACAAGGATCTTTAAATTTCTAAAACAATTCCCATTACCTTTGTTTTAGGACTGCAGTCCCTATGGCAGTTACACTCATCCTCATCGCTCTCACCAGTGGATTACATCATCAGGAGTCACCCCCAAGGATTGTCTTCAGACCAAACTATGGAGCTCTTTTTACACAGATGCCCCAACCCCTACTCTCAAATTTCATGGACTACCCCCTGGTTTTCAGTCTAAATATCTCCCTCTCCCCCACACTTCAGAGACCTGATAGAGTATCACCCCTTGTCAGGCCCAATGCCTTGCCCTACATCATCCATACAACCAACAACTTGGATCTAATGATCAGTAACCTTTTTGGTAAATCCCAAAAATCTCTGGACCTTCCTTTTAATCTACTTTCCACTCCTAAAACCCATCTGACCAGAAATGTTCCTGGCCAAATCATTGGTGACATCCTCAGAGCCACTATAGGCCTGGGAACCCAGCCTGAAATTGACCTCCTTAACTCAGATGTGTCAGACATAGATTTAAGCAGTGCCCACCAGGGTATCACTATCCTAAATGTACCGGTAGGGATTTATTATAATAGAAGGGTGAGCGCTCAATGGAGCGACAACTCCACCCCACTTATAACCATACCATATCCCATAGGCCTAGGGGCTAAAACCTATTCTATTTTTAAAACTGAAACCTTCCCAGTCCCCTTTGACACGTCCAACGTTGACTCCAAAGGCTACACACTAGTGTAGTCCCTACCCCATTTCATAGCCATGTCCACCAGCCATGCCAACTACATAGAGCTGCAGCAGGCAGACATTGATATGTGTATACAAGACTCTTTTATCAGCTGCGACCTGCCCCTACCCCTACTGTCACCACTCCACTCCACATGCAACCTATCCCTACTTTAAGATCTACCTGATGCAGTCCACCACACCTGCAGTTTTACTGCACACATGGCTGCACCCGTACCAAATTTAATTAAACCCATAGCCCGCTCCACATACCTCTTAATTAAGAGCACTTCACCATTCCAACTTTCAATGCATAGCAAATTATGCAGCATATTCAGTGATGACAGTACCATGCCTATGTTCGATCAATAATGCGGGTACGTTCATGATAAATTCAAACATGTGATGTATACAAAACATCACCCTAGAACCCCTGGCCATGAGCCCCATAAACCTCCCCCTATGGTGACACTTCGGGTCCCCTCCAGTCAATGTATCAGGCGTTTCCATGACAACCATACCTTGATCCCTGGAACTACCCAACTTCCAGCACAATCAGAAAATAGTACCTTTAATTAAGGAAGTACTCACCCTCAGAAGAGCTGCCAAAGGTCTATCAGATGAATCCTCCTTGTTGGCGGCAAGTTCCCTAACACACCTTGGCCTCCACCTGGAGTACTCACCTTGGTTACACCTGCTGACCCCACTGCTGGCTGCCTTGTGTTGTGCAACCATGTGTCATACCTATAGGCGCGTGACACACCTAGCACAGTTGGTCACCATCCATTCAGCCCTTCACACCCCAGCCATGGTGGATGCAGCTGCTTGGAACAATCTCAAGGCCATGATCAACAAGGCCAACGAGAACTGGCCCTTGCCTCCCACCAGGATACCTCAGGAGGAGGATATGAGCTTCACACAGCAGCCAGGAAGATATGTTGCCATGTGGACCATGGCCATGGTCCTTGTGGTCCTGTATCTGGCGCGCCTTTTCATACTGAGATGTTGGAGGCACTGGCCCTAAGACAAACAGGACGACTCAGAGGGATTGCCTCAATTCATCCTGAGAATCCATTCTGAAGGACACTGCTTTGAATTCATGGTGGCAACCATGATGTTCAGCCCGAACTTGCGGCCCCCTTTCATTAAGGTCCCTAAGATCTCAAAGCCCCACCTGACGCGACCTTTTGGCCGTCACTTGAAGTAGAAGGCCAAAGTGAGCTTCATCATCGCCAGGCAACTTAAGTTAGTTCAGCTGGAAAGGTACCCTAGATGTCCCCTATTCTGGAGGTTACGTGGAAACCAGCCTTTTCAAATTTCGGCAATAATATGTTATGATCTATGGAATTAAATGCCTTGCGCATATCTATGAAACAGGCTGCTGTGACATGTGACATATCTTTGTACTTAAATAAATCAGAAACAAAATCAAAAACGGCTTCTCCTGTTCCCCTGTTTTTTCAGTAACCATACTGGAACTTTGACAATAAGTTATTTGAATCAATGTGAGTCATCATATGTTTATGCATTATCTTTTCCATCATCTTTCCAACCAGAGGCAAGATGCTTATTGGCCTCCAACTTTTTATGCTTGTTAGATCTCCAGACTTAGGAAGTAGCTTGAGCTGCGCCTTTCCCCATTGTAACGGGACATTTGCTAGGTCTGCAGATGTTTGGAATAAATTTACCAATTGTGGTACAACCACTAAGAAACAATCCTTAAAAACCTTTGTACTAATTGTGGGTATACCTGATGGCTTACGAGTATCAATGTCTTATACATGCCTTAATACATCAGCTGGATTTACCTTAACTTTTTCTGAACCATTCTTTTGTACAGTATGTATACTCTCTTGCACTTGGCAACTTATAATCATGTTTAACATAATTTGGCTTGGCCTTTGCTTGTTCTTCCCCAATGGTGGCAAAAGAATTATTAGCACACTCTGGCACACTTTGTGCTTCCAAGAAGGCTTGTGTGACACTGTCCTTTAGCATTGGAGTTTCTGAGGTTTTTGGGAGTTTAAGTAGACTATTAAGATGTTTCCAAAAATCTTTTGGGTTCTTTTCAGTTTTTCTGTAACCATGTTGGATTTCTTTTTCATAATCAAATGTTCCACATATTGTTTAGCATTTGTTACCTCCTGCCATAATAAGTCAGATGGATGCCTTTTATGTTCAATAACTAAGTCATCCCTGTCACGCATTGCCTCTAGTACCTCATTGTCCATCCATTCTATCTGATAGTCTTTGAAAGTGAAGGTCCTGATAGGGCACTTTTCATCAAGATACATTGTGATCGCATTAAGGATAAAGTCCCATTTTTGATCAACTGTTGGTAGCATGTAGAAAGCATCCCAGTCTTGCTCTAGTATGCAATCTTGGAGTTCATTTTTATCATATTTTCTGTATGTCTGACCTGAAACATTTTTCATCACATATTTCTCAGGTAGTTTCTTCTTACACAGAATACTGGCAAATGGTCACTGATCAACATACTTTTTCTTCTGGGGGAAGATTGACAATAATGATGCCATTTATTAGAACTTAATAAAACAGGGTGGCACCCTGGAATTTTAGTCCCCAATGTAAATATATAGGTAAATGATTCAATATTTGCATGCACTTCACATTCTGTCAGTCCTATCTCATACTCAGCAGCCACTGCCTCATCTAGAGGTTCATTAACCCTTTGAGGGCAGAGCAAAAATCGTTGTCCTGACCATGGGGACGGCCCCTGAAAAAAGTATAGTTCCTAGAGGACGAGCCTATTTTCAATTCCTATACAAATCCTATATAATGGGCATCGACTATAGTCGATGCTAGGCCCACCATGGTGTAGACTATAGTCGATGCTAGGCCTACCATGGTGTCGACTATAGTCGATGCTAGCCTTCAATGGGTTAAGCACAGCCCTGTTATCAGCCATTTATCACTAATATAAGGTTAGCTCAGAGCCCAAGCGTCAGAACTGATATGTATGGATGGAGCAAATTACACATGTACAAGACGGACTATACTATCACACTATCCATACATTATGATCAACTATTTACTTTACAAGGTCATTTTCAACGATGACCACCCCAATGTTACTCAATTGATGATATTACTGGTCCAATATAAAATATATATATCTTCACATATCTCAATAGTTTTTACATTGTTACAGGGATTAAAGCAAAAGAAACGAATCCTGAAATAGATTTAGTATATGATTGCTTAGGTCTTTGGATACTTAGAATCACTGAAATCAGGGGAAGCACTAAAGACTTCGATCCTTGATGATATAAGGTTATCCATGGAAGGTATATGTATATGCGACAGCTAGGCTAATGCATATAGTAGACGCTATACCATGGAACCATGGAGAAACTACAGCCTAAAGATCCACAAATACTAGAGTAACGGGTCCTATTAGTGGACAGCACCTGATAGCGGACACCTCTATGTAAGAGGGTGATTAGATTGAATAGATATTGTTATCAGTTAAGTGGTTCTAATCTTGCTATTCGAAAGAAACACGAAGACAATAATCCAAGTGTATGCCAAAGGTTTATTTAGGGTCCTACACTTTACGGCTACCCGATAGGTGGGAATATCCAGGGAAGCGTATTACAACATATACTCTGTATGGAGGCCTACATGGCCTCTGATGTAGCGGCTGAGCTCGGGGCTTTATATAGGTGCCACATGGTTTGTTGCTAGATGTCCCATAAATCCCCAGGAACATCCAGTGACAGGACTCACCCGCCACGCCAGGCAACACCAGTTGGTAATAAGATAACTATATGCCTCTACAATATAATAGATTGAGCAGATAATGATGCCCGATAGTTGAACACATATATTTACTATCATTCTGGTCCAAAATATTACAATTCAGGAAAGACAAATATTTAGAAAATTGGAATTATCACAAGAGAGGGATTGATAGGGTGCCTGAGATCATGGCTATTAGCAGCATAGTTTTGATTGACATGAGGGAAATGATAGATTTTAGGAACATCAACGATAGTGTGTTGATTCTAACAATATACTACATGGGTGATTACATTTTCCACAATTCCAAAATATCTTTATGCATTATTGATGCAGTATGACATTACATGCACTTTTTATTAAAGGGGGACCTAATAACAGACACCCTGTGAATATTAAGTAGTTTATGCATTAATCATAGATATGACTGTCTTTATGTCATTATGATGTTCCACATAGACCAAAAGCATTTCCTATACAACCCTCATATAGGTTTTTTCCCCTATGAAGGAGCAACCAATATCTCAGCTACTCATCAGCTATTCTCAATGGTCTGACAGACAGTTCTAGGTTAGTGACACATCCCCAGGCTGTCTGTAAAACGGGACAAAGTGATGCAGTTTGGATACCAAGACATTGATGCTGCAGTCATTGTTTTGTCACTGACAAACCTTCAGACCCATTTATTTTCTTGTCCTACTGCACAGACTACAGTTCACCATAGTGGACAGTAACCTTGGCTCTAAGCCCACCCACTCCACCCCCCCCCCATGAATCCTTGCTGCTCATATCCCATAGATCCCCTTAAATCTGTGCCCAGCCTTTAAGCCCCTGATGTCTCAGCCCAGCCCTCAATACATCTCCTCCCCTATCCCTGCATCCAACTGGTCGTCAGTCCCAGTTACCATGCGGCTACTGTTGGACTGACCTGTGTTTCTACAGTATCCATGCTATTGTTTAGATGGGCTCTAATGCAGGGCAAACATATGAACCCTACATTTGTTATATGTCCATTTAGATACAGACCACTGGCTCTTGAGAAAGGCCTATCAAGCAGAGCAGGCCCCTTTCTCTACTACTATTGCTTTCAAGTTCTACTCTGTCTCCCGTTCTGCAGTGGGGAAAGGGACAAAGCATAAAGCCCTCTCTTATGTTCATAATATCAGGACCCACATGGGGGACTCTTAGTCCATATCAACTTTCCTGCCTGTTTTCTTTGTGGATCACCCAGCAAAGTAATGGTTGTTGGTTGATGATTCATCCTCTTCTAGATGCTGTATCTTTTCAAGAAATGTTTTAGCAGTTTCCAGCTACAGTCACTACTCTAAGCCCCCCCCCCCTCTCTGATGGGAAGTCCTGCTTTTACTAGACTGTTTGTCAAGTAACGCTACTACTAGTATTAGCTGCTGACCAGCATTCACTGATGTCAGAGAGGAGCAGACATCAGGAGACAGCCTCACAGTCATTGCTGGTAGGGTTGGACCAGCTAGCCAATCTCATGTCAGGGGAGCCTGATCCATGCTGGATCTTTGGCTAGAGTAAAGGACCCAATAGGTGGACAGTTAATGGCTATTTCTCAATATTATTGCTCTGTGAATAGAAGGTCAATCAAGCGTATAATTGCACATAGGATAGCCATGATAGTTATCAAATGGCTGGCAAGACAACTTTAAGGTAGGATACATTAGCAGACACATGTACCTAATAGCAAACACTGGACTTGCCTAATCTATATTATGTGAGGAATGCATTATTATGCATAAATTCTTCCATGAATGACATTAATGCATCATGAACTCTCTCATTGGCACATTATTTCCAGTAATGTCTTAAGTATAAATCAGGTAAAGGGTACAAACTTAAATGTCAGATAACCACATCCCTGCAGTTTCTTCAAATAGGCATAAGAATAGACACGATTTCAATGCACAACTGTATTCACATAACAGGCAAACAATTTTTGATAACAACTGAACAGTCATAGCTATGGTTAATGCATAAACTACTTAATATTCACAGGGTGTCAGTTATTAGGTGCCCCTTTGTTAAAAAGTGCATGTAATGTCATACTGCATCAATAATGCATAATTTTGGAATCATGGAAAATGTGATCACCCATGTAGTATATTGTTAGAATCAACACACTATCATTGATTTTCCTGAAATCTGTTATTTCTATAGGGCTCTCATGCCAATCAAAACTTCGTAGAGGACTTAGCTATGCTGCTAACAGCCATGATGTCAGGCGCCCTATCAATCCCTCTTTTGTGATAATTCCAATTTTCTAAATATTCGTCATTTGTGTATTGTAATATTTTGGACTAGAATGATAGTAAATATATGTGTTCAACTATCGGGCATCATTATCTGCTCAATCTATCATATCTATTCAATCTAATCACCCTCTTACATAGAGGTGTCCGCTATCAGGTGCTGTCCGCTAATAGGACCACTCTAATTACCATAATCTTGATATCCTAACCATAGAAGTATAAAAAGTAATATCCATAGACATTGAGAGACAAGCCTGACAGTATACATTTACCCCTAGTTTTATGTATCATTGACCCCCTTTTCCAATACACACAAATGTAATCTGAGACAAGAAGCTGGTACTGCTGCCTTCAGGTTACCATGACAACCAGTTCACCTGGAGGTATCATTTTTGCACCCATCACCTTGGGAAACAAAGACATTTCTTATAAAAGGATTTCATTTGCACATGAATGTTATGGTGGAAGGAAGGGGCCAGTCTGTCCCCCTGCACAGTGAGATTTATGAATAGGTTGTCAAGATTTATGGCATGCTAATGTTAGTCCATATGAATTCTCTTTTATATCATTTATATTGTTCTTATCTTTTAGTTTGAAACAAGACTCCAAATAATAAGAATAAGAGAGGGGTTCTTATTACAGTAGCATACTGTTCTTGTGATATGAATAAAGTGCCCTTGGCTGAAATTCCAAAGTTCAAAGACCCACATTCACCATACTCTCCTGATTCCCACCCTGATCCAGCTGTCACCCAGGTTGACAGTTGGATCCATGAGAAATGACTCCCTCGTTACCATGGATTGAGACCCAAGTACTTTACCCTTTAGGGGAGACAAAATTACATTATTGAATTGTATTGTTTGGCTGTAATGGTGCTTGAATGCAGCCTGTGTGAAAACTTGCCTGTGTTGCAGTTGTGTTTCATACCGAAACTACATAGGTGATACAGTCCAAAAGTTTGGGAGTGACGCATGGAGCTAGAAGCAAATGACATGCCACTAGAAGAGATACTCCTGTGAGTATTAGGACTCAGCACCTGCATCTTTGTTTTGTGTTTCACTATTTAAATGGAACTACCAGTGTTTATATGTCATTCTCTGGTTATTTCTTACAAAGCATGTGTGACACTGAGAACAGATGACCCTCAGCCGGAACCAATCAGTTCAAGTAGGACAGATATATTTACATTGAATAGAGGTGTGTCTGGGATTATAGTGATTCACACTGATTCATATTGATTTGGCATCCAATGAAACTGCAATCCATAATTTGATGTACCAAATACTGTGGCTGGTCTGCATATTGGTCGATATAAAAGCCAGGGTCTTGAATCTGAAGTATTGGTCTCATGTAAGCATAGGCAGTGTGGATATGTTGAGCTATTGAGTGCTGAAAGATTATTCTCAAGTAAATGCAAATAAGTAAAAGGGGTAAGGTTGCATAGTTACCAGTTACAGGTGTCAATACAAGCCACAGCAGTAGGTTGTATATATTCATGGTTGTGTACTTTATCTTTTTCATAGATAAGCAGCAGTATTCAATCAACACACTCCTTCCTTCTGATTCTGAGTGCCTTGCCCAATTCGACAGTAGCAAAGGTAAATCTATCTAAGACTCTCTGGGAATTCCTCTGGGATACTACCCAAATCCAGAATCAGTTGGAATGGAGTATTATGACAGAAGAGGAGGCTTTCAAGCTAATGGAATGGGCCAAAATTTATCACAGGGGCATGGAGTTGGTTAGGCAACTGCCCATCTAGTTAAGGTTGACGGTAATATAATATGCCTACTTGTAATGCTCAATGCTTTCAACGCACACAGATGGCAATGATTCCAGTAAATCAGGTTATGGTAAGTAATGGGACCAATAAGTCAATGTCAGAAGGTTTCTACATGCCAACTCCCAGGTTGATTTAGCTATGCATCCATGTTAAATCCATCCTTCGCTGTCAAGTGCTGGTGAAGTATTTGGTGGTACGTTTCATTTGTTCTTTGATCACTATGTTGCAAGTACAGCGCTTACTTACTTGCACAATAGTAGTAACCACGATACTAATTATAGCCTACTCAGGTATGGAGTGTTCTGAAGACTATATATTTGTTATTGCAGATTATAAGCATTCAGTGATGCCCCCCCACCAAAGGAAATAAAGAAGATAGCTATTAGCAACTGCTGGGTTCTAACATCTGTCCCTGTACCATAAAAAACTAACGCAGGTGCTGATAAGACTCCACTACCTCTACAATCAATGGTCCTGGAGATACCTCCATAGCCAGTGGTAGACTCTACCACCTGATGAGTGTACACATTACCCACCTTGATAACTACTGCAGTCTTTGATCATTTCTTCAGTACAGCTACTCCCTTTAGAAGTAGGTTCTATAGTACTAATTCAGGTGATATCAGTCAGATTGATGATAAATTCCTATCTAGGAGTAGCCTTATTGTTTGGATGCAGGATAACTTGGGCACCAATTGATAAGCAGCATGGCCTTATGAAAAAAAAGATACATATCCTTTAGATTAGAATGTATACTTAATGAGATTTCCCTATGTGTACACATCTAGAAATCTCTAAATTAAAGTATTCTTTTGTTATGAGAAATGTGATTTTTTAAAGGATGTATGGTAATAATTGAACTCTGATGTACACAACACATCTCTTGTTACATTTTTTTTTTATTGAAAAGCTAATAGCATACTTAAGATATGTCCTGTATTAATGCCATTTTATTTCTGATAACCTCATTCTGTGTTTGTAGATCCCCCACCATCAAGTCTTGCATGTAGGCTGCACCCACATGTGAGCAAACCCCCAATCTTTGAAAATACAAAGCCAAGGGGGGAATCTTGAGATACCTGTAGGATGTATACTTAAAATGTAAAATACCATCAGCCACACTCAAAAGCCTGTAAGTGTTTTAATATTGATATCAAGGCCTGATTGTGAAACACATCGAAGCATTGATTCTATTGCATGTTAGGCCATAATTATTATGTATCATATAACCTATGTGCCGTTTTCCCATTCTGTGTGTTACAGTGGTGAGACAGAGGAGGACCCTGAGAGACACATTCCTCTGATAGAACCCTTCTATAGCAGCTCACACAGATAACTCATTGACCTTCTCAATGCTAAGGTGGAAGGATGTGTGAAAGTCACCATGCCAGCCAAGAAGTGGCACCCTTGCTAGCACAACTCATCCAAATGATGTCTTTTTTATGTAAATCAGATGGGTTTTCACGTGTGAATGACATAAATTGCACGAGTTGTGCTAGCTGGGACTGGCGTGCACATACTGGGGCCCTCTATCTAGCTCAACAAGTACCATAGAGCAGTCAATTCAAGTAGGCATACCTGCCATTCAAGTAGGTTAAATTAGTCAATTCAAGTAAGTATAGGTTATATAAGTCAGTTTAAGTAGATATACCTGTCATTCAAGTAGGTTAGATTGTTCTATTCAAGTAAGTCCACTTGTCATTCTCAAGACGGGAAGTTGACCTAAATATACCACAACTGTGAGTACTGTAAGTCTTCTTGCCACTCAAGTAAATTCCATTAGTCAATTTAAGTGCAGACAACAGTGAAGCAGTTTTATTTCATGTGAAAAACAATATTGTCTATAGTAAAGCCCCATTCCCCACTGTGACATCATCAAAATAGCCCTGAAACAAGTCTTCAAATCGTTATTTTGTAGGAAATATCCATTAATCACATGAGATAAATAGAGATTCACTCAAATCTATGCAAACTCCCAGTTCACTTGTGGCAAACTCAGCCTAAGGCCTCGTGTGAGACTGCCTGACTTCCACTCATAAAGAAACGGATAGTTTAGAAAGATTATCGCAAACCTCTGTCTATCTATTTAACTATATTTTGAATCTAAATAGGTGTCATAGCTTGAAAAGCAAACTTGACATTTGTAATATAGCGTGAGAGTGGCTAGGATCAACTTTCAATGGTCGGAGAGGTTGTTTTGGTCTGTGTCAAAGTCGATGGCCTTGTATGTGCTTTTGCTGTGGTCTTCCCACATTTCATTTGTTTCTGCAGTTTCTTGCAGGATATTGCATTCACTGTTTCTGATTGGTGAACTTAATAAAACCATAAGGCAATTGTTTTTTTCCAACTAAGAAAATATCCACCTTTTTGTATACAATTTGCCCTCATTGCAGGAGTCTGGTAATAAAGATGTTCATCAAATAAGACACAACATGGGAAAAGGTGACATTATGGGGATTTTGTGCTATTTACAGCTACTAGGTGGCACAGCTAAATAATACAATAGGGTATTTGTGTTGAAACCTATCAGAATACTTTCTGTAGGTCTTCTTACATATTTGGACGATCACAGACCCTGAATAATGGGCATAAGCTTCTTTTACAGCACAAATACACAGGTCACTGATGCGAACCCCCCCCCCCCCCGGAAAGAGAAGGCAGGAGTGGGGTGAATAAAATAGTTTATCACAGTAGTGATTTTATATAACAAATTGGTATGATAAGTAAAGAATATACAATGATAGATTAACCTACATAACTTAATTACTAAGTGTTAACGGAGAACCCCGACAGGTGTTGTACGCAATAAAATGTTTATGAACATAAAATTTTAATATACATGATGATTTAAAAGAAAGGTGTGGGTGGGTGGGTGAAAAATGGAAGGACGATGTGGATCATATGGAGGTATGTGGAAATATGGCCGACCTCCCAGACTGGGAGGAAGGCAGGGGTTTGTGGGGGATGAATTGGTGTGTTGGGTGGTAGGTGGCAGCAAAGAGCTGCAGGAGGGTGATGTGTGTGTCTCCCTCCAGGGGGGGGGCCTCAGTGACCCGCCGGAGCTGCAGAAGCAGTCCGACCTGACCACTGATGCAAACCTTATTAAAGTAGTGATTTTATATAACAAATTGGTATGATAAGTAAAGAATAAACAATGATAGATTAACCTACATAACTAAATTACTAAGTGTTAACGGTCCAAACCTGCCAATGAAGTAATGTAGGGATTGAGGAAGGAGGTAGGATGGAGGATGGTAAAGGTAATATGTATAACAATATATTGTCTCTTTGTTGTGAGTCATGAGTCCATGTTTTGTGAGTTCATCTCAATAGTGCAGCCCCTATGGCCTGGTTTACTGCCTTGGCTCGGGTAGTTCTGATGTATGCCCGATGGGCGTTGGATGCCCAACCCCCATATGCCTGGATGTCGAGTTCAGAGCATCCTGCCAGGTGAGCCTGAGTGGCTGCTGCCCGGCGGATTGAATGCATGGTATATCCTTCTTTGAGGAGGCCCAGTTCTTTGTTTGTAGCGTACCAGATTCTCCTGGCATGTGACACTGGTATGGGCCTGATTGAGTTGGGGAACACAAACAGGGGTTGGGATTGAGTTACTGTAGGGCATTCCTGGATGTGGTCCCTTAGGGCCTGGACCACACACAGGCACTTGTCTGAGATGGGCGCCATCTGTACCACCTTCTGCTCGTTGTATCCCTGGAGATTTTTTGCCCATTTTATAGTCAATGTAGCGCCTTCTGGAGTGAACTGTATGTCGCCACGCGTGGGGTGGTTTGTAGATGTCCACCTTACTACTGTGGGGGGCATGGTCTCTGATTGCCGCATTGCCGCGTGGTACATTAGTAGGTACGCGGCTTTCAGTGCCCTTCCCACCTTGGTCTTGGGTAGGGCTAAGATGGTCAGTCTGAATATTTCTACCGGTATTGCAGTGCTTTTCTTGTGTTTGAATGCTTTGTCCTTCATAAGAGCGTCGAGTGCCCGTGTGACTCGATGATGTGTAAACGGGGCCAGGGCCGCCCCACCAGTGTTATGTACATGCAGAGGTGACTGACCTTGTTTTTTATGGTTGCTGGTCCCAGACCACAATCCACCAAGTGCTCCACCCACCTGCATATATCCTGGTACAGCGGTGTGAGCGGAGGAAAGTTCATGCTGCGGGCTAACTTGAGGTACTGCTTGGTGGTTGCTCGTCGTGCCAAGTCTGTGCCGCGTGCTCTTGCCTTCCTCTGCCTGTGGGCTGCCTTGCGCTGGAGCAATTGGTATCCCTGAGCTGGAGGGTATGAATGGGGACATATTATGGAATATGTAGAGGCAGGGCTGTGCATGATCAAGTTCAAGATTTATACAATGATTGGCTGCCTCCGTGGCATAGGAGTCAGATAAATGAGCACGACTCAGACTGTCCGCCACATCATTTTTTACCCCAGGTACATGTACATATGTGAGCTTAATTGAGAAGGAGGCTTCGATAATCCAAGCCGCCCTAGCAAGGTCAAGGAGAATGGGGTCTTTTCCTTTACCACCAGAATACACAGAGATGGCTGCCTCATTGTCGCAGTGCACTCATATCTTTTGGCCTACATGTGAGTCATTGATAAATGTATGGAGGGCGACGATAACATTTGCCGCTTCTAAGTGTGCAATATTGGCTACAGGATCCTCCACACTGCACACCTGCTTGGCATATGCATGACATTGTGTGCCATTGTGGCCCCCAATTCCCAAACCACATGCGTCGACATATATCTCCATATCATGTGTGGTGATGGGGATTAGTGAGGTGCCATTCCAGGTGCTACAGAATTCTAAGAACCACCGTAGATCCTTTTTCTTCTCACTGTTAACGTTAGTGTGTTTACCCTGCATGGACCTGAGTGTGTCGAGTATCCGCCCCACAAAAAGGCGAGCGGGGCGGACACACTTCACCACATGAAGGAGAGAGCCAAGTAGGCTCTGAAGGCTCTTTTTGGGGATGGAGCATCTAGTTAATGTGAAGCTCACCTTACCTAGGACCTTTTTGAGCTTCTCCTCCGGGACTGATAATGTCATGTTGTGAGAGTCGATCTGGATGCCCAGCCACTTAACCTTTTTGTGCCCAGAATTATTTGAAGTTTTTACATCATTTCACAATTGTATCACCTTGTTGATAAGACCATGTGTTACTTTGATCTTCTCCTCTGATATGGGCTCTGCAGTACATTTTCCCAATACTCATAACCCAGTGAACAATGCTGAAGACTTTCTGTTAAGGGCAGGGTATTTCTGGTCAGGTCTGGTAACCATAGTTACCAAAACCTTCCATTTGTTGTTATTTTCTAGTATATGGTCTCTCTTGTGCTATATAATCATATATTATAGCCATAATCCCTACAATCCTGAGAGCTTAGAGAACTTGCAAAGCAAATTCTGCCTGCATGGGTACTGCCAATTAGGGAACATAATGTGTTAGTAACACTGCATGGCATATCATTATTGATATGACCAGTTGTTGGAAAATCTAATGGGAGTATGGGAAATTGTTTGTGTATGACCCATCATCATTTTGGTAACATGTCAGATGTTAGCTCCCTGGATGAATCACAAGAAATGACAGCTCATTTTCAGTTTTTGACTCCCTGTGCCTGGTAAAATAGAGATAGAGCCAAATGGATGGTTGTATCCTAACTAGGAAGTCATAAGCATTCCAAAGAGGGTCTAACACTGAAGATTGGACCAGTAGAAGTTTCTGGGTGAAAATGCCATTCAATATACATGCATTTAAGCCCAAAACCGTGCTTAAATGCGCGCTTGGGCACCTAGGGGTTAATGACTCGAGTGGGGGCATGGGCCTTCTCCTCTGCCTCAGGTAGGCCCAGTGACTTGAGTAACTGGCGGGCCTGGTTGAAGTGGTCAGTGGCTTCCTCCAGGGTGTCTGCAATGAGTATAAGATCGTCTAAATACATTTTTGCCCTTATTCCTTGATTGGCAAGAATTGTAACAATTGCAGTGGCTACCCTCTGCATGTGGCAAGACGAGGCCCTAGCTCCAAATGGTACACTAGTATCACAATAAAATGAGCCTCGCCATACCATGCAGAGCAGGGGCCACTCACCGGGGTCGGAAACCAGGTTCTTATAGGCCCTCTTAATATCCAATGAAGCCATGTATGAGTCAACACCGACCTCGAGCAGGTCCTCAACAAATGCATCGACTGTAGGGAGTGAGTGTTGACGTGTGGTACCCATAATGCAGTTCTTATAGATATATGCATTTACTGAACTGTCATTTGGGTATGTCAAGTCAGTTATAACCCTTCTATCTCCGGGTGTGGCTTTTTCTCTAGTCATTAACTTAGTCTAGCTGCTGCTGTGGTCGGCGATCACACATGTAACCTGGATGGGGCTTACGTTTACCCAACTTCCAGCACCATGTACAGAAGTGCAGGAAGTTGTTGCCATTGTGTGTGTGCATCTTAGGGAAGCGGCAGCCTTTGTCAGCATTAAAGTCGCGGCATACTACCCCTTGGGCAGAGAAGGGGTCATTGGCATTGTTTTGGGCAGCTGTTGCATTATTGCTGCCCGCCTGGGCAGGGTAGCATATGGCACTGTGGAAGCGGTGATTCTGTATGGCCTGTGTATGGGACCACCTTATCATTCCTCTCTACGGCATCCCATATACCTTGTGACCATCTGCGAACCTCCACCCACTTCCTATGCATAGAGTCAAAGATTACATCCGCCAAATGATCCAATATATATTGCTTGTCGGCCTGATCATAGGCCTTACTGTCCTGTAATAGTCTGAGGGTACTATGAAAATACTCCTTTTCATGCATCGAATTTCTGAAATCTAGCTTTTGCTTCAATGTCGTACAGCCGTCTCTGGGGGTATACATGTATGGCTTACTAATCATTTTTCCGCTTTTAAGGTTGGAGAACAATAGGGCCTTACCCTCTGAGTGTCGCTGCTCATACTCCTCCAGTTTAAGATAGCGCTCAATATTTTCCTCATCACTGTGTTTTGCAGCCCTTTTTGACCTTCTTGGTGTCGGAGGTGCGGAGGAGGCAGATGACGATAGGCTGGAGTATGATGTCCTTCTACGGCGTGCACTGATATCTGCCCTGTGTGAAGCCCTCGATCTGCTGGCGGGTCGACGTGGCTGCGGGGATCTGCGGTGGTGTTTGTGCTTCTTTGAGCGTTTGGAGCTGCAATGAGACCTACGAGATTCATCAGATATGGATGTTCTAAGTGGGCGGCAGGACGACCTAGATGTGTGAGTACCTGATACTTCGTCGTCACTGTCTGTATTTAAGGTAGAGTACTGCCTTGACCGTGAACTACCCAACTGCGTTTAGAGGCCTGAGTACGATTAACAGTCCTATCCTTTTTAGAGAGCTTAGAACTTTCTTTTAACTGGGACTTCTCTTTGCTCTTTGATGCCCCTGACTGGTTCTTAGACTTATCAACCCGGTTAGACTGATTATTGTCTGGCTGATTATTTAGAGATGTGGAGCCCTGGGGAGCATTAGTGGGTGTGGAGGCCTTCCCTTGGTCGTCACCTGCCTCCCCACCCTCCTGTTGACCATCAGGAGGGGGAAGGAGGACCTTGGCTATATTAGACAGTTGCTCACTCATATTGGTGATAGTGGCCTTAACTTCAGACACAACTTTGCCACCCTCACAGCCTGAGTAACACGCTGGGGTTTATCCGTCTTTGGGGCTTTAGTAGGTCTAGGAGACTTCTTAATTTTACCTTGGTCTGTGGTCTTCTTGGCTGAAGAGCCTCGTGTATGAGGCTTCCTCGGTGATGCCTTGGATGTACGGGACATCTTGGCGGGAAGGTGCCAAGTTCAAATCTGGAAATATCTCCACACAGCTAAACCATCCGTATACCCCTGTATTACACCCTTAAAATACGGATTAAAATGTCTTTGTGTACAGGTGTAGAGGGTCGGAGTATGGTATTTGAAGTGTAGGATCCTTGAAAAATGGAAGGACGATGTGGATGGTATGGAGGTATGTGGAAATATGGCCGACCTCCCAGACTGGGAGGAAGGCAGGGGTTTGTGGGGGATGAATTGGTGTGTGGGTGGTAGGTGGCAGCACAGAGCTGCAGGAGGGTGATGTGTGTGTCTCCCTCCAGGGGGGGCCTCAGTGACCCGCCGGAGCTGCAGAAGCAGTCCGACCTGACCATCATGCCAAAAGAAATATTATCTACATAAGTTGACAGAAATTGCAATATTATTAGTTCAGATATGCCTATCTGATTTGAGTATTCAGTTGACCAAGATAATATCCAATGAGCTCATCCAATTATATTTGTTTCAATTGAAGTGAGAGGTCCTAGGGATAATTTTGGTATGTTATGGATAATCAAAATCTCATAAGGAGCAGTGGGTGAAAGTCCCCTGACAATATATGATGTTACACCATGTGGCGCACTGGTGGGACCACCTGGTGGCCATAAATAGCACTAAATCCCCGTAATACTACATTTTCCATGTTTTGTCACAAATGTGGATGACAAAACAGGCTGCCATGTATAATTATCTTGTCAACGATGTGTAGTTGTTTTATATCTAAGTTCTAATACCCATGGTCTATTCTTCCTCAGTATTGATGTCATATGAGCCCTTCTCCAATATTGCCGCTATAGTGCTAGTTATTACAATATGTGTACTCTTGTGTTCTGATGAAACATCTCTCATATTTCAATGATACCTTTAGGGGGTATTCAATTAGAGTTAATACCACAAAAAGAGAAAACGACACTGATCTGAAAAATGCTGATAGGGCAAATAAATGAATGGATATAAAGGAGGATCAGTTGGAAATCAGGCAAAAATGTTTGTTTAACTCTTCCTTTACCAGCCTATTTCAGAGCAAATTTTGGGTTGTAGAAGGTGGCATAAGCTTTCAGAAGCTGTTAAAGTTATATGGATATTCCAATTAGAAGGGAAATAGTGATGGTTTAGGCTAGGTCAGTTGATCTCAAAATGTACCATCCCGGTTTCTCTATCTATTATCATTAATGACATATATATCATCATAAAGATAATGCTCTGATAAGAAAATTTGATAATTTAGAGATACTTCAAATTGCCATATTTCAGCATTCCCTTAATCAATTTTAATGAAATAAAGTGCACATTGTAGGAAATACAGAACTTTTTTGATTTTTTGGTACAAATTCGATGCAAGAAATGTTCTTTCAGGTTGCCATGGCAACCAGAACTAGGCAAAAACAATGTTTTCTAGCATAATCTGACATATCTGTTACCATGGTAACCACCCTAAATAGCCAAAAATGAATTAAAAATCAGCAAAAAGTTTGACACCATCATGTTGAGCATTAAAAAAAATGTATAAAGTTGATTTTTCATCCGACAAATTATATTATTTGACATTATTTTATGTTTTTTTTCAGCTTAAATACTGATAAAATCTATGGAAAACTTTTAGAGTATTTCAAATTTTCCTCTCAAGCTAGCAAGATTGCCATGTAAAAAGTATCAGAGATAGAGACTTATTCTTTGCAGTCTGCAGAGAACCCAACTGACCCTATGACTATGAAAAAAAATCTAGGCATTTAAATGAAAATTAAGGGAATTACAGGCTACTCAAAATCGGTCAAAAATCGGCCAAAATCAGCCCAAACTACGCATTAATGCGTTATCGCTAAAGGAAGAGTTAAGCCCTCTCCCACTAGCTAAACTTTCGATCGGCTGACACTCTACGCAATGACTTTTAATATATCAAATGCACAGATAGGCGTAGGATGACTGATGGTCAACTCAATACAAAATACAATAATGGGATACTATAACACTACTACATTGTACCATCTATAATATGATGTAATATTCTTTAACCTCTGTCTGTTTCTTACAGAGTATTGTTCTGCAGTTCTTTGTTGAACCTGGCAGAGCTGACAGCGCTCCAACCAGATCTGACCCATCTACACAAAGTACTCTACTTTCATGAAAACCAACTTGTCTACCCAGTCAGGAAACAACAGGACAGGGACTTCCAGTATGGCTACAACCAGGTGCTCTCCTGGTAAGTTGAAATATCAATTATCTTAAAACCCTGCTTATAGGCCACAACTAATAGCCCATTTTAGACCCTGACTGTTGCTTATAGACTCACCCTGAACTCAGCATACTGCTTATAACGATGTGGGTTTTTGACGCTATTGAGCTGCATTAAAAATCATAAATTTTAGGGCCTATATGTGGCTTATGTCTATCTCCTCAATTCAGGGTGTGGTTTATATGGAGGTTCGGCTTATCCGCAGGTTTTATGGTAGATTATCATTTGGCCATGCCACTATCCCTACAAAAGATGGTATTTCTGCTTGGCTTTTCATATTGAAAAGTATCAATTTATTTTCTTTGAGAAGGGTAACAAAGGAATTGACATTTTATTCATTCAGTAGAAATTGATATCTATTTTTATGAAATATAAAAGTAATATATCCAAGCAGAAACTTGCCTAATGCAGACATGAAAATCAAGAAAGGTTGAAAGATTGTCCCCCTCACTCTGAGTAAGCCACTCACTGTACATGTCATTTAATTAGTGGTATCTTGCCTCATTCAGTCTTTGGGTGGCTCTATTTTAGATATATAATATACTTTGATGAGCTGCTAATGTTGCACTTGCAATGTCTGTTTCTAACAGTTTTTCTGTTTCTCCCCCTAGCCTCGTGGCAGATGTCATTGTGTTCAACTCAAAGTACAAAATGTCATCTTTCCTTGACTCCATTGGACCCTTTATGAAGCTCATACCGGACCATCTGCCGAGGCACCTGGCTGATAGCATCTGACTGAAATGTCGCTTATTGAACTTTCCCATTCGTTTTCCCTGCAAGGGGCACTCTGAGAAACCTGATCCTGACAACATGTGCCAAGCAGAGGTGACAAAGGCCACTTCCAGTGGAGATGGAACATCCGGGGGTACATCCTCTAGAATGGAGAGCAGACTTAACCTGGACTTCCCATCCCAGACCAATGGCTTTACTTCCAGTGGGAGCCCCACAAGGTCTGTATCAGAACCGGAAGTGCTATCTAGCATCGTGAGTGATAATAGAGGTAAGGATGGTAGTGTTGGTGCAGCAGGAAGTGAAAATACCATGGTTTTAAGGCACAGCCCAGACATACCTCAGTGACTCAGGTAGCAGTCCGAGTAAACCCAAGAGATGCAGTATATGTTTCTCACCTGGTGAGCTACTCGGACTGCAGCTCATTAGCCCAATAGATGCTAAAATGGAAGGACTCATGATAATGGGCCGCAGTGGCTGCATAGACTTCCCAAGAGCTGATGGCAATAATATATGTCATAGTGAAATCGAGCCATCATCCCTCATGGAAACCTTTGCTCTCTCCCATCTCCACCTGTAAAAGTCTCAATGATGTTGTGGCTGCTGGTGTCAAGTCTCAGGTCACAGTAGAAGTAAAGGTCAGATGCGTCAAGGTCAGATGGAGAAGATGAAGAGAGTAAAGACAATAAGCTTTACACATATTGTGAAACAGTTATGAAACAGTCTAAGAATTCTGCACTCGATAGTTAAGTACGCAAGTACAGGATGCTCTCTAATGGGAAGAATTCTAAGAGAATGTAAGAAATATTACATAAACAGCTAATGGACATGGTACGTCTGTCTGAGTGACATAATTAGTGTCTTGGCACTGCTGTAGTATTTGATGTTCTCTGTTGCCAAGTTTCCTGTTATCTTGATTATGGGTATGCCCAATAAGGTTTACCAACTGGGGTATTGTGGTATTTACGTACCATTGTGCTCTGGTGCTTATACATTTCTATGTACCTGTACCCTAACCTGATATGAGACTGGCACTTATTTGAATACTGTTACCAATGCTTTAGATTAATTTCAATACATCCTTACCCCTGGTGCTTATTTGAGACCGCTGCTGATCTAAGACCCTTACAATAAACCGGGTAACTACTGTCCCCCTTATAATAGTGGGGGCTGCATCTGTATAGAAATTCACTCATTCACATGATTAGTCATGATTTTGAATACTAAATGACAAAAAGTATTCAATTAGCCTAACTTTAGACTGGCCAAGGCTCATCTGACTTTTTTATGTTTTGTTTGTTTTATATAGTGAAACATTGGTCAGCCAAAATGTTAATGATGGAATACTTGCTTTCATAGTAGACTTACTTTAACAAAATTATCATGGAGTACCTGTCATGTAGCACTAAACATTACACTAGACAAAACCTTGAGATTTGACATCAAAGCATAGCCCCTGAACCCAAAATAAATAATGACAGGGTACTTTGGCTCTGAATCAATAAAAGGGACAAAAGACTGTGTACATGGGTTGAGCTCAGACATGTCCTGTCACTGTAACAAATGCCTCTCTCAGCCTTCAGAAGGATGCCATTATGATTTAGGGAAGCCGCCAAATGTAAAGAGGATTTACTGGATCACTGATGGTGACTATAAATAAGCCTTGACCCTAGTCAGGACAATCCCACACATCCACCTTTTCAGGCTTTAGATGGAGTGCCATTCAATACAAAACCCCAGTGTTGATATTGTTTACTATAATTTTGAATCATAATGATGTAGTGTTAATCAAGGCTACTTCTCATGAGGGACAATGTATAATTCAGGGAAAACCTTGATCAAGCCTTGGAGGAAATGGTCTCCTAGGGGTTAAACCCCTTACCAGCACTCTATGGTAGACCTGCTCTATGTGCTGGTCACAGAAAGGGTGGTAGGGGGCTGAGCTGCTCACAGCCAACAGGGGAGCTGAGGCCACCAACAGTCACCTTCAGTTTTCAGGATGTGTGTGTATGTTGGGGGGTGTGGGAGATGGGGGCAGGGTAGGCTGGTTGGCAGTAGGCCATTGCAGGGCGTATCTACTCATTGATCATCATAATCAAATAACCACCACTAACTGCTCACATGAATAGGCCATGTAGGGCGCCATGAAAGGAAGGAGCTGCTCATCTAGCTGCTATATTACTGCCATCCCCTTCCAGCCCCATTAGTTATCTTATCAATTACCAGGTAATCTGGCCACAATATAGGTGTATTGAGCAGACTCACTCTGGCAGAAAACTAATTGTTTCAGGCCATGCTGGGTTGTTGTTATGGAATTGATTCCCCCCTGCTGTCTGATATGGAGATATTGGTTGTATAATTATAATCAACCTGGACCACAAGGATAGGTCTGTTTTACCTGTATATGTATGTTTGAAGCCCCTAAAGATAAGACAGAAGTGTGAGATATGGATATGGTATCTTTCTACTGAACGAGCAAATAGAAATAGTAATCGCAGATGGTGACTGTTGGCAGCCTCTGCTACCCTTGCTGGAGTAAACACCAGGAAAGAATATTTCACATCACCCTAATTGACTTTCAACACACTGAAGATCTTCTACAGGTTTTTATGACGGAAAACCATGGCCTTGCCACTGTCAATATCACATAAGATTCCTCTCAACTTGACTCTTTGAGAATTCCCCCAGAGCATCAATAGTATCGTGGTACTTACAAGTAGAAACATAAGCCCTCTATCATCAGCAGAACCATATACCAAGTTATACTATCTACGGCATCAAAATGGTGTCATTTAGTTCATTGATTGGGGTGCTTCAAAGGAGAATAAGGCAGAAGTGGGAGAAGGGTTCAAAGCATTCCTAGGTCTTTATATTCATAGATCTGTGTGAGCGCATGTCTTATCGAAGTTGTATGAGAAAATGGGGTCAGTATTGCTGCCTTATGTAGCCTAGAGCATTGGCCACATCAGAGATATTTTCTTGGCAAATATGGACATGTTGTACTATACTCTGATATTTGCTGTATAAACAGCATAGAAGAGAGTATGTATTATATATGTCCAGGTCTTAAAAGATAACATGTCAGAATACAATAGCCGTGCCCTATTGAACCATATGTGACCCATCCTAACGAAGTGGTACTGAAGTCGCACATTTAGAAGCCTAGATATGGCCCTTTCAAGTGGTATAGTGTCAAAAATATCAGATTTTTCAAAATTGATATTTTAGCATTTTTCCAACCTATGGGTAGATATCTTTCAGAATCCTTGCTTACTAAACTGAATTTAAGCCCCACATGCCAAAAAGACATAGCTATAGTTTTCATTGTTATGTAGAATTATATAGGAATTATATAGGATTCATAAATTATTATATGTTAAATATGTCTATTATCTCAGTTAAATCAAATTTTTAATCAATCCGACTAAATTTACCCGCAGAAGATATGTATAGCACCACCTGGTTCAAATATGCAAGTGTTATATACCAAAAGAAAGCTCTCGTTGAGCTGTAAATGAATATGCTAATAACTTAACATTTTGTATGTGCGACTTCCGAACCGCTTTGTAAGGATGGGTCACATATAGGCACAAAGACTTTAAAATGCCTCTTGAACAAGCACCTTGCTTACTTACCCGGTACTATAAATAGGTTTTAGGTAAGTGTTTGTTTATCAGTGGGGATAACATTTCAGCTATATTTGTAAGCCCTTTGGTTTCATACATACCAATGTGGTGGACTCTTAGGTCATGTCTGGTACCACAGGGTTAAGTGTATACAATGGCCTTAAGGCTATGGGATATTAATTAAAGGGTCTTGATTGGTTAAAACCTGGTTGATTGGTTAAAACCAGGCAGCTTACGGAAGACTAATTGCTCGTTACTTGCAGGTCCTTATCAGTCATGGCTGGTAGTTTAAGCACCTCTTAGCAGCGGCATTAAAGAAAAATCAATCTTTCACTGGTGTCTTTTTAATGCAACCTGCCCCTTAAAATGTTTACAGCCTATCAAATTACAGCCACCTTAATGGCATAAATGACATAGCATAAAACCTTTGAAATCCAAAAAAACTCTCAATATTGGCAAAAAGAAATGGCACTTAATAACCATCATTTCATGTCATGAAAATTCCTAACCAGTAAGCATAACAGTTTGATGAGAGAAGAAATGTTTTCAATTTGCATTAATTAAAATGTGTCGCTAACTTTCCAGATAGTTGTTTTAAGCTTTTGTGATATGTCCCAGTTTGATCTGAAAGACCTCAATAATCAGACAGGTATTGTTGTAAGGAAAACTCTTGTTCTGGAATGTATTGTGATTGTAGAGGTGAAGCCTACCCTAGACTGGCTTAGGCTTTAGGAGGGACTTCATTGTTTTGATTTGTAATTCAGAAACACATAAGCGGTGTGCCTAAAGGGGGACAGAACTAGGAGGGAGTAGTGGCCAGGGTAGGCCTAGACTAGGGTTAAGTAGACATTTCGCAACTTCCCAGAATCAGGACCTTAGTTCCACATTCATTCCCAGCAATTCTCATAAAATGTGTTATTATAATTACATATATAGGTTGTTATGTTATGCTCTAATGCCAGTACCCTTCTGACAAGACAGTATAGGATGAAACTGTACACAGGTTTCAAGTCCACGGGGAGCTGTCCTCACAGAATACTTTTGATATTAGACTTGTGGGATTTGAATTAGTCCCCTAGTGTGTATGCCCCACATTTGTTATCTGTGTGGGGTGTCTCTATGGCTGCTTTCCTTATCAGTGCCTATTAACCTAGATAACCTCCCCTAGTACACTGACTGCCCTATCCCAACACATTTCCATTGCTCATACCCCTTACCCTATCATGAATGTGTCTATGAACCTACCCTACAGGCCATACATATTTGATATGAAAATTATGTTAGAGTCAGTATAAAAAAATGCATGACCTTCAAATACCATACATTTCTATTGGTAGGTATAATTTGTATGAGCAAATTACAGTGCCAAGTTGGTAGTAGTTGTGTAAAGTATTGTTGAAGCTGGTAATCAAAATCTATTTCAAGAATAGACTCATCACTTCCAAATTTACAAGGATTTAAAGTGAGGCATACCTCTCTATACTCGTATAAGGTGCATCTTGTGTATACATTATAAGGCGCACCCTGAGTTCTTACCAGGCAAACATGGGGTCAAAACGTTCAGTAGTCATTTTAATACTGCTCTACGGTATGAAATCACCACTTGTAAGGTCTACCCTGGTTTCAGACAGATTCTCTAGAGCACTGCTGTGCATACGTCTATACTCATATATTTATACAAGAGGTATTACAGTATGTCAAATAGTGATTCATTTTCCCTTGTAGTTCAAAGTTCTATTTTGCCTGAAGTTAACTAAAGAAAATATTATAGACTAAACAGGGAGCGCCTCCATCCCTTTTAAAATTCTGGATCTGCCACTGTGTTATAACACTCTATAGAACCTACACCTTGACCTCATCCTCATCCCAGGAGCTGGACATCTAATTACATCTCTCTCACATTATGAGCAACGGTTAGGCATAGTTCAGTACATGAGCACCAGGTGGCTGACAGCTCATTTGCATAATCAGAACCCCACCTGAGCTGCTCCATGTCCCCAAGTTGAACCCTCCAGTGTCAGATGTGAACCCCCTACAGTGTTGGATGCCCCTAGGTGTGTGCCATTAACATAATAATGCCTGTCATCCACTCTTACACTCAACTACTCATATTCACAATGTATAAGTTTGCTATTCTCCATTCAGTGATATCCTCAGCACATACTTTCAGTTAAGAGATGCCACCTTTTCCACTTACATTGGCAGAATCCCTTACCTTTTTTTCATGAATTTTCTCGATAAACCTATTGTATGTGAATTTCCTACAGAATGTTAGGAATAGTTGGAAGATTTCTTACATATTGTTGTCTATGGAGTGGCATCTCTAACTTATATTTCTTCATCTAATTTACTTCACAGTTTTGAATTGGTTTCTAAGGCTAAACAGGATGAGGAAGAGCATCAGTTTATAACAAGCCTATTTAGATGATGATTGTTTCAACCATTTTTTGGAACAGGAAGTGTTTTTGTGGCCTAGATTTAGAATAGCAGTAATGATGTCCTGTTCACTTTGCTGGCTCTAATGGCAATACTGATGTAAATAGGCCCAGGTGCTGAAGAGGATGTGATGAGACAATTATATGAGTTGACCAACCTGCATAATTAGCCTCAACTGACATAATTGGACAACATTGTCCTGACATGTTCTCAGTTATTGTTTTAATTCAAATAAGCTGGATTCAGAGCTGTCCTACAAGAGGATTTTACAGTTATTGATTCTATTCTATCCAAGGGTAATTTATTCGAACAAATTGATATGACCCTTTATTCCAGATATGTCTTACATGTCAATTTCACAACTAGTGAATCCTGTCTATTGACTGATAAGTGTGAACACCTTTTCTATTGTTGTAGGGAATATGACAAGGATCCTGACACATTTTTCCAGGTGCTGTTCCAGCTACATGAGGAGGGCCTCCGCTTTAAGTTGTCTGTCCTAGGGGAAACCTGGGTAAGTAGGCCTACAGTAGGCCTACAGTCTATCCTCTCTAGTAGTATTTTACTGGGGTGAACCTTAAGTAACCTGGTAAGTAGGCCTATATGCTAGCCTATCTGGTGATACTGCACTGGGGGTATGACCCTCATAGATGCATCTGGTAAATAAAAGACTGGCCCATCTGCTGGTATTGAACACTTATCCCCAACGCGAGTCACAGGACGGGCTGCCTTCATTCATTTCCTTAGAATTAATATCAGAAAAAGTTTCATGATACCACCAGAGCTCATATCAGGTTCCCTACAGTTTATCCCTTTTACATCAACACAAACTAGTTCTGTTCTAGTAACAAAATAGCTGGAAAGTTTTAGGAAAATCGGCTATTAAATCTGAAACGTATACCCTTTAGCCTAAATTCCATTGATATGAAGGTTTGTTTGTTCCATGAAGGAATCTAACAGTTGTAGAAATAAAGCATTTATGTTAATCTAAGTTAGTAATTGTATTCAGTGCATTATCTTCACTACCCTGCATGACTGATTACAGTCTTAAATAACAATCAATTCAAGCAGGCATAGCAAAATCATCCTTCAGGTTCCTGTTATATAGTGTTTCATCAAGTAACAGTAGCAGCGAAGGGTAGAATCACCTTCACTTGGACATACCTCGAATTAGACACCTGAATATACAGTCATTTCAATGCCCTCTATTACTAAATCATCTTGCAATCTAGATATCATTCTTACCAATGAAAAAGAGTAGCATGCTTTAGTATTCACCAAGTTTATAGCTATCGTTGGATTTTAACTCTTCCAAATTCAAGTCATGAGCTTTTCAATGATGTATTACATGAGAAAATATCTCTCCTAGTTTTTGAGTTATGGGTCTATCAATTTGGGTGATCAGTGACCTATCGCTATCCCAAATAAGCTCTAAGTTGCATATTTCCCAAGATAACTCGAGATTAGTATAAGTATGCATAATTATGCAAATAAGGAAAATTATCATATTCTTTAAAATCATTTTCTCATAGAATTTGACCTAGAAATAGGATTTTTACTATTTTTGAGTACATTCATCCCTGTGAGTGGGGCTATGGATGGGCTTTTTTTATTCCTCTATTTTGAGTGGAAATCTTGTTTCCATGGCAACACATATCAACAAATACACTGATTTATGCCCTGAAATTCCCTAAAAACGTTCTATTTGCATTCCAAATTTGGAAGGTTTGGTCTAAAAATGGAAATTTCCCTTTAGGACTATTGAAATCCTCATGAAAAACTAGTATAATAGAATTTTTGGTCTAGTTTCCCCTTTTTAAGCCTTAGTTGTGTCCCCCTGGTGGTCAGAATTGGGTACCAATCCCCCTTGGACGGTCCTTTTAGCTTGCTGGCTCACATTATTCAGATAAACTTAAAATTGTAATATTTCAGCATTCCCTGTATCAATTTCTTTGTCTCATTCAGTGACATCATTTCAGTGCTCTAGGTTATTTGTTTATCACCACAAAATATGATATGCAGTGCATGGAGTTAAAGGGTTAGACTGAATCTTTAATACCAGCCACTGTGATGCTCAAATAGCTCTACTATAGCCCCACCCCCTAGATAACCTTATTGGCAGAACTTAGTATATGTGGTATTGTGTTCCTATTGTGTCCTGCCTCTATACAGGATACCACTCAGGTTTACATTTTGCTGCAAAGGATATTCAGGTTTATGAGTATATTCTGTAGATTCTCAGATATGTCCCTTGATATTGTAAATATAGAAAAGATGCGACTGCATCACCTTGGTTGAATATTTGAGCATGTGAATAGCTCATGACTTGAATTTGGAAATTGACTTTTACCCTTGGGGGACCCTTTTGCCTTGGCTGGACATAATTCAGATAAACTTAAAATTGTAATATTTCAGCATTCCCTGTATCAATTTCTTTGTCTCATTCAGTGACATCATTTCAGTGCTCTAGGTTATTTATTTATCACCACAAAATATGATATGCAGTGCATGGAGTTAAAGGGTTAGACTGAATCTTTCATACCAGCCACTGTGATGTTCAAATAGCTCTACTATAGCCCCACCCCCTAGATAACCTTATTGGCAGAACTTAGTATATGTGGTATTGTGTTCCTATTGTGTCCTGCCTCTATACAGGATACCACTCAGATTTACATTTTGCTGCAAAGGATATTCAGGTTTATGAGTATATTCTGTAGATTCTCAGATATGTCCCTTGATATTGTAAATATAGAAAAGATGTGACTGCATCACCTTGGTTGAATATTTGAGCATGTGAATAGCGGTTTAGCTGCAATGTATACATTCTGCTGAAAGTACTGTATACTTTTCCTAAGATCCTGTATGGAATGAGTGAATAATAGTTATTTAATGCCATTTTGACAGTTTAAGTCAGTATGATATGGCGAGAAAACTAAACAATTGAAGAATATGTCACACATATATTTATAATAGACAAAAAAGGGACTAGAAAAGATGAAATTAAGACCCTTTTGGATGGCCCATTCTGTAGACTGTTACATGATCATGAAGGATCTTGGGTATGCATTTTATGAAAATCAGAACAAAAAATAAATGTGATTCGGTGCTTATCATCATCTACTAATTATCGTAGTCATTATGCAAGACCAACCACATCCACTGCTCAAATAATTGCATTTGATAGGCATAAGTTTGGACTCTACTCATTCATCATAAGCTATATCATGTACAGTATACAGACAGCCTTATTTCCTCCCCCCCCCACGATAGTCCTTTTATGGCCACATTAATGCATCATGGCCACATTAATGCATCATGTCCATTGTAAGTCAAGATGCATGAACGTGAGTAACTTGCCAGAGCAATATCAATGCATCATGTTGACCTTATTAAATTGATTGTTATAGTCCTGAAGGCTCAGCGTGATGCAGCTATGCAGTGAAGACTCGCCAACACTGCATTGGTGGTTCATGACAACCAAGGAATATTAACCTGAAGGCATCATGTAGCCTTTTAAAGGTTAACTGTCTGTCACTCATACCATGATACCAGGACTGATGTAAGTAGGACTGAATGCAAAGATGTTTGTCACACTATTCCCACACCACATAGTCCTATGTTTACACACTGCTGATTGCAGCAGTAGGCATAGGGTAGATTCACCTTGAGATGGACACAGGCCTTGAATTAGATACCAGGATTAGTAGAAATGGATTAATCACTAGTTCCTTATGTTATTGAAAGGAATAACAGGGAAGGTAATAAAACTACTTGTCTTCAGTTCAATCTATGAATTTTGGCTTAAAATAAGGGCACATACAGAAACGATTCTTATCCCCCCCCATCCCCCATGTGTCAGTCTTTGGGGTCCAAATATTTCCCATAGTTATAGTTAACGTAAATTGAGACTCAGAAATCTAATTAAAATCTCAACATTGGCTCAAAGAAGTGGAAAGCACTGTTCATTTGAGTCCTAAATAGACTGAGTATGACTCAGCGTGATGCAGCTAAATAATTAAATAATTAAAATCTCAACATTGGCTCAAAGAAGTGGAAAGCATTGTTCATTTGAGTCCTAAATAGACCATTAGAAGAAAGATATAGAAGATTTACTTTTGGCATCATAAGGTTATAACCGGTAGATGAGCTGGACTGAGCTTGTAAACACAGTTGTTATACTATTAGGAGTGGCATTTGATTATTACCATTTTAATGATAAATCAAAAGTTGAAAATATTATGTCCTTCAGTTCTTAATTGACCATCATTTGCAGACCTTGATTTTTGCATTTAGCAGACTTCTGATATCAGCACAAAATGATCAATAATGATCAATAATCTTAAAAGTAAATGTTCGGCTGAATGTAAGGAATCTGTCAGAATTCAGATTGCTTCCCCAAGGACATAGACATACATTCTATGTTATGTAGGTCTAAAGCTTTATACAGTAGCCATTTTTATTTCCGAGTCATTTCAAATTTCCACACAGAACCTAAGACAGCAAGATCCCAACAGACTAAACCTTGCTTTTTATACAGGCCTTAACTGAAATACACTGCTTTTGTACCTGTTATTGTGCACATTTGTAAATAATTACCCTTTTTCTTCACTTACAGCTATATTCAGTGTTGCTAAGGAGAAGTAAGTTGTCGGACCATATCAGTATGTAGGGATACATGTCATCTAAGTCTGAGTACTGCCAGGTACTGGATACAGCTGATGTCGTTGTCTCTACAGCCAAACATGAGTTCTTTGGTATATATTTTGAATTGAAAAGCTCTTAGTGTTCGCTTAGTGTTCTCTTTCGAATTCAATTAAGATGATTTCATTAGTTGATATGATTTCAGGTTAGAGATGGCGTATCTCGGGTGCTACCTTCTTTGTCCAAATGACCTTGTATACCAAGAAATCTTTCCTAGTAAGTACAAAATCACCTCGTCTTTTATATGTTTTTGAAATTTTTGTCGTTCACCTAAAGAGGCTAATAGATTTTTTTTTTTTTTATATGTGTAGCAAGTTTCCAATTGTGGTATTATGTCTCTTATTGATTTATCTACAGGCACCGATGAGCTTGTGATAGATAATAAAACTTCTGTTTGCAATTTGTTTCACACCTTTTCCCGACATTGATTCCTTTTGATTGCATTTTATAAGGTCTCGTGAATGTAACTGACTACTTTATTTCCCTTACAGGAGAATGCTTATACAACACAACAAATCAGCTCACCAAAATATTACACCAGTTTTGTAAACATCCATTGTTAGTCAGAAATCGTGCTACTCAGGTAGGCTGGCCTTGTTTAATTCTCTCAATTATGCTGCAAATTTCATTAGCTACTGCTCTTTGAACATACAAAGGTCAAATTGAATACCGTATTCAAAGCATTTACTTAAGTCAAAAATGTTGTTTGATAATTATTAAGATCCTGGAATGTTCACTTTCATGTACCACGCTACTTTCCACCTCAATTTATTGCCTTTTGTGATGGGCATTTAGAGTGGACATATGATTGCTAGCTTTAGCAAGAATTCTCATGACATTTTAAACTTTTAAAAAAAGTCTAGCTTGAGATAATAAATGTTGTTTTAAGATGTGGCCAAAGTGCCAGATATTGCAAAAAAGATTATTTTGTCTTTTCAGTTCAACTTTGACCGGTACAGCTGGGCATCTTTGGAGGCGGAATGCAAGGCATTGCTCACTGCCACAATGGAGAAATAAAAGTACCAGGGTAAAGCTGCTCACCCTGGTATTGTTATATCTTTTCAATTGTTCAGCCTGGGGTTATCAGAGTCTGTGAACTGCTCAGCCTTGGGTTATCAGAGACTGTGAACTGCTCAGCTGGGGTCGTCACAGACTATGAACTGCTCAGCTGAGGTTATGATAGACCTGGACTGCTCATCTGAGGTTGTCACAGAATTAACTTCTGAACTGGGGTTATCATAGACTATGAAATGCTCATCTGGGGTTGTCACAGATTTGAACTGTTTAGCGGGGGTTATGCTGCTCAGCAGGGGATGTTGCAGAATATGCTACTGAGGTGGCGTTAGTACAGACTACCAGTATTTTGTAAGGTTTAGGTTCAGAAGCAGTCCAACGTTGGACTGCTTGAGGTTGAATTTAAATGTTTCAGTGAATCGAGAACCCCTTTTAACATAAATAGTCTGATGGTCTAGTTATATACATTGCTAAGTCTAAGTAGTATGTATAATATTATCTAAACTAAATTGGCTAAAAGCAATATTTGCGATATTGTGCTAAGAGACTGAAATAAAAGTGACCTGCCTGTGCTACATGTGCAGTCTATACAAAAAAAATTCTTTTCACAGGACCAAATATCACAAGAAAACTTTAGTTATAGAAGTATGAAAAACAAGAAGATACCTACTATTTTTATCAATTAACTCATTTAGATCTATGTAAGATTCTGAGGAAAACATAAACACTTGGGCTTTTTCTTTCCGTTTTTGCATGTTATAGGCGGTGTCCATCAGGTTTCCCTATTGACCAATAATGTGAGGTATTCAATACTTTGTATACTAAACCACTGAGGACCATGATGTTTCATTGATAGGTAACATTTATAACTATGCTGCATTAGCTCATGGCCATTATAAAATGTGAACACAATGCGTTTGGAATCCTGGAAATCAAGCCTGGGCTGACAAATCAAGTTTCTCGGAATCTGACCAGTGTTTGCTAGAATCAGAGCTGTCAAAACAATTTTCCCTGAATACGATCTAACCATCCCAAATGTAAGGAAAGGTAGTATCTACCCAAATAATATATACAGCCAGTTTATGTGACCATTAGCTCAACCTTCACATGATGTAGGTGGCCTTACCCCAGTGGTACATGAGGCCAGTGTACCAGTATATGTCAATGGCTCATGCCCATCTCATCCTCGTGTCCATGGATGTAAAATGTTACATTGCAGATGTGTATAGTTAAGTATACAAGTAGATGTATAATATATTTGTGCATAGATTTGTTTTATGTGGGAGGAGAGTGAGTCTTGGGCATGGTATAAGATAGTGTACTGTGCAAACATACTCACTCACAGTCATCTCTGTATTGCGAAGAGGACTAATAACACTGAATCTATCATTATACCGAGGAAAATGAGTCCCTTGCCAAACTTAGGAGGGATCAGATCATAATATTACTGTATTTTACTGACTAATGTACATCGATATCTAGGCCATCTGTACTTAGATTGCAAGGAATTTTTCCAGAATTGCAGGGAATTCATTATGATTTTTGTTTAGACAGATTGGATTATAGATTTTACGGGGGTTATAGTGTTATTTGTGCTTCACAAAAAGATTCTGGTACCTGGACAGAGTTAGCTACAACAAAAGTCTGATATCAATGTATAGGTAAGGTCTACAGTTTTATTGGCATGCAGACTTTATATATATCAGTAGGACAGAACTAGGCAATGACAAAAGTATGGTTTAATAGAATCATGACATTGTATGAAGAAAATGATACTTTTGTTTTTTTGCAACAATGTTTGCTGTAGAATGATTGTGCTAAGTTCATATAGAAGCAGTTGTATATAGTCTGTTATTATATTGATTTATTATTATGATAATTGCAGGTAGTAAAACCAATGTTGAGCCCTTGTATAGTCCATGTCCAAAAGTTGAAGACATAGATAGCCTATTGGTAAAGTGGGCTTAAGAACCAGAATGTGACATTGTGGATATTTTGGTATGTATCATACACTGTTTAAGAAATGGAAGGAAATATTGTTAGCTGTCTAACCCTGAAAAAAGGGAACTCTGTGTTATAAACTGGTTTAATAATGTTGTCTTACACATGAATTAAATGGATTGATATCCAAAATAATCTTTCAAATATTGCCCGCCTGCATATTCATAACCAATGATAAGAATATCTCTGATGCATAAAGAGACCATATTTAGGGCAATCTCAAGCTACAACCAGTACAATATTACCCTAAATTCTAATTTACCAGTTCTGATCAAACAATTTCCTTCTCATTTAACTTTAGCAATACAATAGCTTCCTAGAAAAGTGACGAGATTGGATATTGATGTAGCTATTTTATCTCTAAAGGTATCCTTATGTTTATGAGAGGAAGTGTCTAATAGGCACCTAAAATATATAGATTCCCTATATTAATGATATATTATTGCTCATAAATGTAGGGAATATAATTATCTTAACTTGAGATACTGATAATTACCTCATCTATATAGGTGCACTATGACTTGTGACTGATTTGTGGCATGCATGGTGTTTCTTTTATAAACTATTATGTTTGTATAGTACAACAATCTTAATCTGACGCACAGTAAAGACTAACACTTCTGATGAGAAGAATCTAAACATCATCCCATTATTAAATGGGAAATCATCATGATAGCATGTATTATAATAGTAGGGGCCGAAGGAATAAAATGTCTTTGTTATAATGTGCAGTTTTATCCCATTATCAGATGAAAGAAGACATTCTATTCCACAGATGAATTTGCATTTGAACAGCAACGATAGATCGTAACACCATTTTCTACATGATACTCCCAACACCTGGGCTTTACTGCTGACTCAGTGGCGGATTTAGAGAGGGCGTTGTGGCACACGCACCCCCCTTTTTTCTCATTACTTAAGAGTTTAATTACATATTTTGGACACCAAAGTTTGCTTAGATAATAGGGGGTGCGCCCCCTTCCTTTTGGGCCGCGCCCCCTCCTTTTCCAGATCCTGAATCCACCACTGGCTGACTTTTGTATATGGCAGAACTAAATCGACAAAAATCCTGCAAACTGATATGACAAAATGTCAAGTTGATATTGCTCAATCTTTTACAGTTTTGTAATCTTTTCAATGTATTGTTAAGGCTAGCGACATCATCTGAAAAGCATAATGGGTATGATGGGTCAAAGGCTGTTAGATATCTAAAGGGTAGCTATCATAAAGTTTCCGAAGAGAGTAGGCTACAATAAAGCAGCCTGGTGAGGTATATTATGCAGAGACATATGATTTATAATGGCACCTGAAAAACCAATTGAATATATCAGGATTATAGACAGCCAATGGTCATCGCAATAACATACCTCTTAAAACAAAATAGAAAATGTGAAAACAATGCCTTGTTTCTTATAATACTCAGTATCCAGTTGTTGTGTAGACTCTGAATCAGATGCAGGCCAAGCCCTCGACCAATTCTTGTTCTTAAAATGCAGGTTTTTATAGTTCATGTCTTGACACTTTAGAATGCTTGTCTCCCGACAGTGTTTTTATAGTCCTATACACTAGTTTCATTAGTCACAATCACAAGGGGGCGCCCTTGTAGGATAGCCAGCTACAGGGGCATGGCACTCACCCAGCCCCTGAAACCTATGCCATACCTATGGAAAAAGAGATACCTCTCAGAGATAAGCCTTAATTTGGTGGAAGGACTATTCCCTCACCTTAGAAATTATAGCTACATAGGGAGAAATGATTTATCTACCTGGTCAGTAGCACCAAGATGGGGACAAACCCATTTTTCATGATGGGAAGGGGGTATATGTGACTAAAGATTGAACGTTTTGGATCTTTTTCATTTCCATTAGGTGGGTAAGGTCAGGATCTTGCTTGGAAACTATGGTTTTGCCCGTGTATCATTAATATTTAAAGCAGAAGACTACAAAATAATAAGCTTTTTATGGGGTATTTCAAAAGAATTTTCATAGTGCTCCCACTGGTATGGGGCAAAGTAAAGAGAAATGCATTGGAAATGTATAATTCTTTTATATTTCCACTAGCCCCCAATATTTAGCATTATATATGATCAATTCAAAAACTATTCCCCTTATCTGCCTGGAGTTATTGCTAAAAAATCTTGTGGTGTAGGTAAAGTGGAACCATACATGCCTCATTCTTTAATACATGATAGTGGAGAGAAATAAATCATATTTATCAAATGCAAAAATATAATTAGAAAGCCTTACGTGTCAACTATCAGTCATTAGGTAAAGAATTTTAGATTCATTAACATTATACCTCAGTATTGCCATATTTGAAATTGCAGTGTGATTTGGTGTAGTTTTAGAGGAACCATACGTGCCACATAAAGTGATTCCTCCAGTGCATAGTTATGGGATTTCCTAGAGATGTATTGTCATAAAGATTTACCACTTATGCACCTATCTAATGCTCCCCAGGTGTCTGTTTCCTGAGCCACTCATGATGGAGTACCATCCTAACAGATACCCCACAGCCTCCTCTGTCTGAGCCGCATTCCTAGACTTGGTCAAGTAGCTTTGTCTGTTCATTGGATTTATTCAGGGTTATGGGCTAAGTACTGAATTTCCTGCTATTGATTAACTCTCCACTACAGGTAGGAAGCTCAGAATAGACTCCAAAGATAGAAGGTGGACACAGAGAGAGGGAGAGAGAGAGAGAAAGAGAGAGAGAGAGAGAGAGAGAGAGAGAGAGAGAGAGAGGCAGAGACAGAGACAGACAGAGTCAGAGAGACGGACAGTGACACAGACAGCCATAGAGACCTAGGGCAGAGAGACTCAGGTGGAAAAAAAAATAAGCCTTCTCTCCATGTACCGATGTATCTCTACCCATTTTATTTTATCTATCCATCTTTGCAAATCCTTTATTTAATTTCTATAGCCAGCTGCCATAGCCAATTCGCCAATTCCCTATACTACTGACAATAACGTAGTCTTTACTATTGAACTAACATAACAATGTGTGACAGAGTAATATATTTGTCTGCAGCTCTGGTAGTGTTCCTATGGTAACCTGGCCATGAGGAAATGAGGCCCTTTCTTGGAAATTAAATAGAATGCATAAAGAAATAGGTCGGTATCAATCGCTGTGAGATTGTGAATCAAGCACTCCCTTTATTTAAAGTTAAGGGTTGATAAAATGGGCCTATTTGTAATCTCAATAAATTCACTTAACACACATTGTAATACTTCACACTCCGGTAGTAGTTACAGCGCCTCCCAAGTAAATCAGCTTAGAGAAAATGACTTAAAAGGAGCAATCGCTCAATGTCGGGGTATTCCTATGCTCCAGGCTACTCCAGCCATAGATCAATGTCAAATCCATCATTCTCTGTTTAGTGGTGGGAATGGGGTGACCAGGTTTGTCCTGTGCCTCTATGCAATGCTGCTGCTGTTTGTTGAATGTTTGAAGACAAAATAAGTATATTTATTTTATCAATCATAATTTCTCATAAGCAGCGGTTCCTACAGGTAATTCACTGAGCTAGAAAGACCCAGAGATGCAGAGTGACAACTCCATATGTAACTGTTAACTGATCAGTGACATTACTGACATAAAAAGGCAGAGCAAAATGCTATCAGTGGTTGATTCTAATTTGTGAAGAAGAGAAAAAAGAATATATCAATTTTGACACTCTCATGCATTCTAGCTCATAGTTTCCTTATGGTGCTTTGTGGAATGACCAGCAGAGGGCACCTCAACTGGAACTGGAAGTGAGGTCAATGAAGAGGGCACCAAACCAGGTGGTCAATGAGGTGTGGCCGATTGGTCAGTTGTGTGAAGACCACTGATTAGAAGGTCACCACCTCAGCACTCTGAGGTCATTCAAGGGTCAGGATGGGGGCAAAATCCTACACTGAAAACCGGGAAGATCCAAAACTTGTCAGTGGTGATCTTGTCGAATACCTAAATCCACAATTTTAGGTGATCAAAATTATGACTTTAGTATGACAATACTGACAATACACAGACGTCCTACTGATGACTTAGGTGGTCAGGATGACGACCTAAAGTCGTCATTTCGACCACCTAAAGTTGTAGTTTTAGTTATTGTCAACCTGAGGACATAAACATGTCACCACTGACGAGTTTTGGACCGTCCAGGTTTTCAATGTAGTAGGTCATTTAAAATCGATAGTTGTATTTCCTAATTGGCTGAGGTATCTTATACATCATTCAGGCTACCATATTTGTGATGGACTGTTATCATATTACTTTATGTGATCAAATTCTCCCCATGCTTTATGTAATTTAGGGCCTCTTTAGGGTCACATTGCTTTCCCTACTTTTACATTCATATGTAGGCCTAGACAATAAACTTCACAATACATCTAAAAGACATTGAAATAACCATGAATCTCGCTTTCCCATATTATCAATAAAGATCATATAAGATAGCAGTGGCTAAATATAAGTCTACTCATGTATACTTACCAATTTAGCATGGATTCATATTAGCCGTCTATTTTCATTGAGGTATATATTTCCTGGATTGGCCTGCACAAGCACAGCTAAGCATATCTCATCAGACAGTCACATGGTGCCCCAGTACAAAATATAGAGTGAAGCTGTGGTTCACCTAGAACTAGAATACTGTGTGTAAATCTTTCGATTGGATCACCACTGGATAAAGCATTCTCAATGTATTACGGTACACTAATTTCGATGTGAATATATTCATAGAGATTTGTATTGGTAATTTTGTGAAAATAATTCATGTGATTTTGTCCTCTAAAACCGTGTCTGTCATACTGTCGCCTTATTCGTGAACCAGATTCTCCATGGGTGTGTGTTGGTTATAATTGGAGAGAGTTTGTTCAGCTTCCGCTACTGCCCACATTATCATTGTAGAGCCCCCCTCCCCCGGTGGCCAATGACAGTGTTCTAAAAATAAAGTGGAAGTCGGGCTAATCAATGAATAACCTAAACACAAACTGTGAAGTTTGTTTTTTACTAAAGGTTTGCTGAGATCAAAGTAGAAGTACACAGGTATAAAATGTCCATCACAGTGTATTGTTGATATAATAGTAGGAAGGCACAGGTGGTTGAACCATTTAAATGAACTCATTAATTTTATGCGCATCCTATATCAGAAGAAAAATGATTTATTCGATAAATACCTCCGTGCTGGTTTTCTTTACAGTTTTTTCTTAAGATCTAGGTGATTATGGATAGCACTAAAATAGGCAGTCATCAATCGGTCAGCTTAATTACTTATTCTATATAATGTCTTCTGATATATCCATACTCATATTGGTTCTACAATGTAGTCATACTCTAAGTGTTTATTGAACCCAGTCTGTGGGGTTTGTGTTAAGAATTTGGAAGAGAACCTGTCCAATTCATCAAGTTTAATTGCATACGGCTCTGAGGAATTAATCTAAACTGCTCAAATTAAAGCAGGATTGCAAGTGATTTTTTATTTCTCCAAAAGAATGTGAGTCAGCTTCGACAGTAAACTCAAGCCAAAAGCTTATATCAGTCTTTGTTTTGTATGCTTCCTGTGTCTGGCATACTTATGAATAGAATGCTGCCGTTTAGAAAAAATAAATAACTATTATCAGATCTAGATCTGACATGGGGCAATGGTGTTATCATGGGCGAGGAACTAGACTCCGACACACTCTCAGTGTTGTCCCTCTATATAGTAGTATAGACAGGGTGAGACAGTCTCCAATGTCTCCGTTCTCCCCAGCGTCAACACACATGTTTAGAGTTTATACACATTGAATACTAGGTATTTACATATCATCAATATGCTTAGAGACTTGTATGTCAGATACACACCAGGTAGCAGCACTAACATGGACTATAAGCACACTCTCACAATCAATTGTTCTGACAAATGTCCCCAAATCCCATATTGATCTTGGTTTCATTCCATAGAATGTCAAAAGAATAGAAATGTCAACAGAGAAATCACTTAATTCACCTTACTCCACCATCATTAGTATAAAGTAATCAAGTTTCATGACTGACCCCTATTTCACGTTATTCTATCGAGTGTAATGGTTCAATCTCAGATTGGCTGGCTACTTGTTCATTCCGAGATGGGTCCCTATAATCCTGATAGGCTGTACCTGAGGCCTCATGGTCTCTCAGGAACTCACCCTCCGGATACTGAATTCCTTCTTGTTCAGACAGGGCTGCACACTTCTTAAAACCGAATCCTGGTCACAGCACCAGTGTGATGGTTCAATCTCAGATTGGCTGGCTACTTGTTCGGAAAGGATCAGGAATACAAGAATGTCTGGTTCAGAAGGCAACAAGTTTTATTCAATATCCTAACATACAGGAAGCTAAAGGTATTCCGAGTGGTTGTATCACTGTTCGTATAATTCTTATTTATGACTACCAGGTAAGGTTTCGGAGTCAGGGAGGTCTTAAGGAGTTCGTACAGAATCCAGGAGGATTCTGCCCCACTAGCTTCGACCCGACTATTATATAGTCACAGGGCTTGGGTGGTGACCCCTCCTGTTTAAGCCAGGAAGCCTGGAGGACAGTTCTGCCACCATCCACCGGACGTAACCAGCCTCAACCCGAAAAGATGCCCCACTTGGAAACTAATCAACTCGCAAGCTATAGATGCTAATACTAAACCGTGCCCCTACACTGGCCTTCCATGGTATGGAAGGCGGATGCAACATGTGGCCATTTGCAGATTGCCATCTGCCAATTGCACACTCATGACTTGTGATCAGGGGTTGCTAATTGCCACTTATATAGGTTGACATTTGCCATGGGTTTGCCAATTGCCAGTCATGACAGTTGCCATTTGCTAATTGAAAATTATTGGCAAATGGCTATTGGCATATGGCAACAAGCCATTGTCACTAATGACTAACTGGCCATCCAAAATTTTGGTCACAGGTAACTTTGAATCAGTCTGCCAACAGCAATGATAACTGGCAACCGATAGTTCATTTGCTGACCATATGACTTTGGCAACTACAATACGAATGATGTACTCTATTTAGAGAATAGACAATGACTTTCTTCACATCGAGACTGTCTGTTGTTCTATAATTCACGCATGTCAAGATGTGAAAAAAGAGTTGTCTATTGTCTTTATAAAACTTTTATATTGCCATCCAAACAATCAATTACCCAATCAAGGTATGTGTAGACAATGAATAACCATTGGACCATTACATATATAATGTGACCTTGCTCAGGCATGCATTGTACTCCTATAAAGCACTCAAGGTCACTTCTATCGTGCAGCAGAGCACTGCCAGCCATTTTATAAACCATATTAATGATCTAACAGATCACCGCCTGTTGTCAAACACAGTGCTGAGGAATTGGCACACTGCGAAGACATGGCATGAGGCTGCCTATATGGATGTTTGTCAATGGCTTTTCTTTTCAGTGTTTATTTCCTTCAGGTTTTATGTGGACTAAAGATGGATTTAAAGATACTCACATTTCAATAGGCTTACTGTGCTTTCCAAGCTTAAATGCCAATTCCCTTCTAGAATATCACATGTATAGGTTAAAGACTACAGAAATGAATTGCCTTATCCTGCCTTGATCTGATGTTCTAGGCTTAGATCCAGCATGATGCCTGGTACTGCAGACTAAATGTCAAGGCGTTCTTTCCATTTAAAGGTTTTCTCAATTTGCTGATTTTTAGTCATCATCCATATGATTGTACTAAATTCTTATAGAAGCAGCTGTATATAATCTGTTATTATATTAATTTATATGATAATTACAGGTAGTAAAACCAATGTTGAGCCCAAGGTTGTATAGTCCCTATCCAAAAGTTGAAGATGTAGATAGCCTATTGGTAAATTGGGCTTAAAAATCAGAATGTGACATCGTGGATATTTTGATATATATCATACACTGTTTGAACAATGGAAGGAAACACTGTTAGCTGACTAACCCTGAAATGAGGGAAGCCTGTGTTATATACTGATTCAAATATGTTGACTTATGCATGAAAAAAATGGATTGACATCCAAAATAATCTTTCAGATGTTGTTTGCCTGCCTATTCATAACCAATGATATAAGTGATGCATAAACAGACCACGGGACAAGTCTGCCCCATGTATAGGGCCAACTGAAGCTACAAGCAGTATTGCATTAGCCTAAATTCTAAATGACCAGTTCTGATCAAACAATTTCCTTCTTATTTACCTTGAGCGATACAATGGCTTTCTGCAAAAATGACGAGTATGGTTATTGATCTACGCCATTTTGTCTTTCTAAAGACAACTGATGTTATATGAGATAAAGTGTCTAGTTGGCACCTGAAATATAGATTCACTATAAAAGGAAGAAAGAATCTTGTCGACCTCATCTCTTCAAAATTTTGCTGATAAATAGGTAATATAATTATCTTATCTTGATATAGTGATAAATGCCTCATCTAATTACACTCTCACTTGGGACTGATTTATAGGACAGTGTTTCTTTTATAAACTATTATATTTGTGGGGCACAGCAATTGTAATCTGATGCGCAGTAAAAGCTAACACTTCTGGTGAAGTGAATCGAACATCATCCCATTATTAAATGGGCAATCATCATGATTAGACTTATAGCATGTGTTTAAACATGGGCTGCAGGAATGAGATGTCTTTGATATAATGTGCACTTTTATCCCATTATCAGATGGAAGACATTCTACTGCACAGCAAAGGGAGATCAAAACACCCGTCCCTACATGATACTATCAACATCTGAGCTTTATTTCTGACTTTTGTATATAGCAGAACTAGGTTGACAAAACATCCTGCAAACAGATATCACAAAATGTCAAGTTAATATTGCGTCAATCTTCTACAGTTTAGCAATCTTTTCAATTCAATGTGTTGTAAAGACTGGAGACATGATTTGGAATGCATGATGGATAATTATGATGGGTCAGATATGGGGTGCTTAGATCTATAGAAAGTAGCTATCATAAAGTTTCCAAAGGGAGTTCAATAAAGCAGCCTCGCGAGGTATACATGTATAATGCAGACGAGTATGATGTATTATGGCACATGAGGAGCCAATTGAATATATCAGGATTACAAACAGGCAACGGTCATCGCAATAACATACCTCTTAAAACAAGATAGAAAATGTGAAAACAATGGCTTGTCTTCTATAATATTTACCCTCCACTTCTTATGCAGACCGAGCCCCCAACCAATTTCTGTTCTTCAAATGTAGGTTTCTATAATTCAAGGTTTGGCACTTAAAAATGCAGTTCTCCCAACAGTTCTTTTATAGTCGTATAGAGGGTATTGAATTCTGTGATGTATTACTTTACACTTTTGAGTGGTAGCCATTGTATTTTTGAGAGGCTCGTGGGTATAGCTATGTAACCTTTATCAGCATTAAATGCTGAGTAAAATTTTAGAGAAAAAGAGTTCATTATTTACCTACCAGAGGAAGCTTTATCATGAATTAAGGTTGACTTGCTGTATGACGGACCTTCAATCTCCTGCAACCATAAACATGTTTATTTTCCATTTTTCTGTGAACAAATACCATTTAATGTTCTAGCATATTGCATGTCAAAACAAGAGTATGTTAGAAATAGTTCACTTCAGAATAAAAAGCTACAGCCAGTATAGGTAGCCAATTAGCTTCTGATCCAGAATTCACTGCAGGCCAGTGTCAGCAAGGCTGGGCAGCAAGGGTTAGTGAGGACAGGCAATCAGAAAAAAAGCAAACCACCAAATGCAGTTTAATTGGGATGGAGAAGAAATCAGAGGTTTACACATTTATTACATGGCATGCTTTGTATCAATAAAGATAAAGCTCATTTATGGTGCACATCTAGTTGTACAATTTTTCTGATTTAATCAATCTTTAACCCCCAACTCGTTGGGTTCCTTCCCCAATAACCCTGTGTGCGTCAGCACGAGGTGTTATTGGGAAAGGAACCCAACGAGTTTGGGGTTAAAGATTGATTAAAGCATTTATCTTACAGATTCCTCCATTTTGTAATAATTTCTTACCTTATAACCCCATAATAAAGGCATGAGAAGACATTTTGTAAATGTAAAACTCACACGCTCACTTTGCCATGGATGTCAGCGGAAGTCGTCTTGTGCTTTCTTGTCCATATTCCGGGGCCTCTTCACCGCAGGACCCTGGCATGTGGATAATCAAGTTCTTACATTGAACCTATAGACTCATTAGTGTATGGAACCTACTTTTATTCTCGCCATGTTTCATTGCCATTCTGGTCTATATAGAGGCCAAATACCAACAAATTCTCTTTAAATCGAAGCGAGTAGCCATGCCAGGGCATGTTGACACTGTTGAACTAGACCGGAACTTGGCGTGTGACACACTTACAGGTCAAAGGCAATCAAGGCGCAATGGCAGGTGCCAAGACGTACCGTTATGAAAAATCATTGGATTCTTCTTTATTTTTAACAATATGGAGGAATTAGGCATGGCATGTTCATCTAGGATACCTTTGGATGTTTCCCTGTTAATAACTCCACCTGCCACCATTTGATTTTATGCTAACAAGGTATGCAAAGCTCCAGGTATGTCAGACAACTTATTCAAATCCTTCATATACATTGGCTTCTGGTACCGTTCGGCTTGGTGTAGTGGACAGGGAGTCTGTCTATTGCCACAGCGGCTGGGGAACGATTCCCATAGAACCCTGAACTGTTTTAACTGGAAATGTATGGAGAGGTTGACTTTGTATACTTCTCACATTTATTAACATGTCCAGATTCTAACCATCAGCTTCTTGGAGAAGAATTAAGGGTCTCAGAGTGAGGGTAAACCCTGATAACAAACGGGGGTTATGACCAAAAAGGCACTGTAGAGGCCAGAATCATGAGATAAACCCTGATAACGAATGGGGGTTATGACCAAAAAGGCACTGTAGAGGCCAGAATCGTGACATAAGAGCCTTTAACCTACATTATACCAGTGGCAGTGTTCACATTCAGTTCATACTTCCTGGAAAAATGGTCGCTGCACAATATCATACAGTCATTTCTATGAATTTCTTATGAACTGCCAATGTACAATATCTATTGGATATACTTGTTTTTTTCCCATTTACAGTATAATCATTATCTAGTAAAGATAATCTTAAAATTGTGTAAGGTTGGAGCAAGGCTATAATCTAGTCTAGGTAAAGTTGAATTTTTAACATTTTGGCTGTTATTGCTCTGTTGCACAATATCATTTACCTGTGGCATCGACACCAGGATGTTGCTGATAACTACGACATGTAAAAGCATATTGTAGATTTTATGCATATGCTATGGTATTTACATGAAAATAAGATGTATACAGGATGTTGGTCGGAGGTGGATGCTGGTAGGTCAGAGGGGGGGGAGCGATATCATCTAGACTATTGAACAAGTAACCATTGGATAACTCATGACGAGTGTGTGTTAGTGAAGGATAATGACACGAGGCCAGGGTGCGGGTTATCCATGGATAACCGCACGCCTTCCAAAACTGATGCTACAGCCTATAGGGTGTGCAATATCGACAGATATGTGTATGGGAATAGCCACCAAAAAGCACTGAGTAACCCAGAAATCGTGGTATAAGCTAGAATATGAACATTTTTTATGGTCTAAATTAATTCTTGAACCTTATATTCCAAGCATTGACTTTGCCTTCGACACACAGTTTTCTTATGTTGCAATTTAGAAAATTCTCTTTAATCAGGTATTTTGACATGTTATTCCTGTACAGTGTATAAATTATTTTCATATCTGACAGGCTGAAGTCAGGTTCTACTAAATATAATGCATACCCTTGCCTCCTGTGATCTCACTGTAATCCACCTGTACCTGTGGTTGAGATGGCAAGGACTCCACTGTTCCTGAAGACTGAATCTGATGTTAAAATGACCCAAGGTATTTAATGCTCTTAGCTATGTTTTGAATGACATCCCCTTCTAAAATATGTGCAGACTACCTGTTAGTGGTGAGGCTGGTATCCAGTAGGTTAGAACTTAGCATCACCTTCCTAAAATTTTGTGTGGACAGTTAGGAATCAACAGGCTACATAGCTAAGCTCTCAGAAATGACAGTTAAATCTGCCAGGCATGTATATTTTAATCCTTAACATAAGTACTTTGCAACCAAGTCAAAGTGACACCCCTGCAGTAACATGACTCAGATGAGTCATTGTCTCTGCCTATAGTCGCTCTATTCCCAATCTATCAGCAGTGAAAGTGTCCTCTTCACCATGTATACCCCTCTACTGACTGGGGTTTAAGCTGGCCCCGACCCTAGCACTATCAGAGCTGCTCCCCAGGTGTCTGTTTCCTGAGCCGCTAATGATGGAGTACCATCCTAACAGATACCCCAGAGACAGACATAAAGACTGAGAGGCAGAGAGACTGAGGTGGAAGGAAAATAAGCCTCTCTCCACATACCACTGCATCTCTATCCATTCACCTTTGCAAATCCCTTACTTAATTTCTATTGCCAGCTGCCATGACAGATTGTTATATTTGTTTCCAGCTCTGGTAGTGTTCCTATGGTACCCTGGCCATGAGGCCCTTCCGAGGAAATTGAATAGAATGCATTATAGAATAGCTCAGTATCAATCACTGTGAGATTTTGAGTCTAGTGCTCTATTTAAAGTTAAGGGTGATAAAATGGGCCTATTTCTAACCTCAATAATGCCACAAATGGTAATACTTCGCATTTTAAATGGTGGTTACATCACTTTTCAGATAAATCAGCTTAAAGAATATGACTTAAAGGGAACAGTTAATCAATGTCAGGGAATTCTATCCTCTAGGCTACTCCAGGCAACTGTTTGTTCAGTGTCTGAAGACAAAATAAGTCTATTGATTTTATCAATCATAATTTGTCATAAGCAGAGGTTCCTATGTAATTCACTGAGCTAGAAAGGCCCAGAGATACAAGGTGACGACTCAATATAATTATAACTGTTAACTGATGAATGACATTTCTGACATAAAGGGCAGAGCAAAGTGCTTACAGTGGTTGTGATTCTAATTTGTAAAGAAGAGAAAAGGGAGTACAATGCCACTTACATGCATTCTAGCTAATAGTTTCCTCTATGGTTCTGTTTTATTACCATCGCCTAAAATGAACTGGCAGTATTTTGTGGAAGGGCCAGCAGAGGGCACTACTGTAACTGGAAGTGTGGTCAATGGAGAGGGCACCACATCAGGTGGTCAATGAGGGGTGGCCAATTTGTCAGTTGTGTGAAGACCACTGATTAGAAGGGTCACCACCTCAGTACTCGGAGGTTATTCAAGGGTCATGTTGGGGGAAGGTTCGCGTCGGTCATTTAAAGTTGACGGTTGCATTTTGTATTATGGCTGAGGTATCTCATAATTGAGATAGACGGTCAGCTTTCCCCATACTTTTATGCACCGGTACTTTAAGGTCCCTTCATGGTCACATTGTTTTCCCTACTTTCAGATTCAGTCTTTCAGATGTAGACAATGACCTTTATAATATATATATATATATATATATATATATATATATATATATATATATATATATATATATAGGGAAAAAAAATGAAAAACCCAGGACTCTTCATTTTCCCATATTATCAATAAAGACCATATGACAGCAGTGGCTATATGTAAGTTTACTCATGTATACTTACCAATTTAGCATGGATCCATATTAGCAATTTATTTTCATGGAGGTTTATTTCCTGGTTTGGCCTGCATAAACACCTCTCTGCAGACAGCCGCATGGTGCACCATTGCAAAATATAGTGACGCCGTGGTTCATTTATTGGCTCACCACGGAATAAAGGATTCTCAATGGGGCTGACACCAATTGTTATGTGAGCATGGATAGCCAATTATTTTCATGGAGGTTTATTTCCTGGTTTTACCTGCATAAGCACCTCTCTGCCGACAGTGCTGTCTGATACATCATGATATGTATCATGATCAAATCATGGTATCATGATCAAAGCATGGTATACATGTAAAAGTGTAGGTAGCAACGACCAAAGATACAAAATAACACATTATTGTAGTTATGTGCTTCTTATATTAGAAAAAAATTCTAAACTCTTTGATAAGTACCTCCATGTTGATATTCTCTACAGTCTTTTCAGGACATGTGTATCTAGGTGATTATGGATTAGAATATTAGGCAGTCATCAATTGTTAAGCTTAATTGCTTATTCTATAATGTCATTGGTATGTCTATATCTAAACTGCTTCTACAATTTAGTCATACTCTAGGCATTTATCAGACCCAAGTCTGGGGGGGCTCATGTTGAGAATTTAGGAAGAGAACCTATCCAATTCATCAAGTTTAATTGCCTACGGTGCTGAGGAATTAATCTTAACTGACACCGCTTTTCTTATGTGGAAATCAAAGCAGGAGTGCAAGTGATTTTTCATTTCAGTAACCCCTGATTAGCTTTTGCCAATCGGGCGTTGACAATTGCCATTTATATAGTCATAAGTTGACATTTGCCAGTCATGGGTTTGCCAATTACCAGTCATGACAGTTGCCATTTGCTAATTGAAAGTTATTGGCAAATGGCAACTAGCCATTGGCACCCATGACTGACTCACCTTCCAGAATATTGGCAACTGGCAACTTTGAGTCAGTCTCCCAATATCAAAGGTAACTGGCAACCAAAAGTTCATTAGCTGGCCATGACTTTGGCAACTACCACACTGATGATGTACTCCATACTACAAAATGATGTAACAAATCACCGTCTGCTGTCAAACTCAGTGCTGAAGTCATGACATAAGGCTGTTTGTCGACGGTTCTTTCTTTTCAGTGTCTATTTCCCTCAGGTAGTATGGGGAGTAAAGATGGATTTCTAGATGATCACCTTTTAAATAAGCTTACTATGCTTTCTGAGCTTAAATATCAATCCCCGTGTAGAACATCACATGTATAGGTTAAAGACTACAGCAATCAATTGCCTTATCCTGCCTTGATCCAATGTTAGCATTATGCCCCAGTTCTAAGCTTACAATCAGCATGACACCTGGTACTGCAGACTAAATGTCAAGGTGTTCTTTCCATTTAAAGGTGGTCTCAATTTGCTGATATTTACTCATCATCCATATTGTTTATCACTTGAAAGGCCGGGTACTAGAAGAATGCCAAAATAGATGACTATATGTGACCCATCCCTACAAATTGGTTCTCAAGTCACACATGTAGAAGCCTAGAAATAGCCCTTTCAAGTTGCATAGTGTAAAAGATATCAAAATTTTCAAAATTGATATTTTAGCATTTTTCTAACATATGGGTAGATGTCTTTCAGAATCCTTGCTTCCTTAACTTAATTTAAGCCCCAAATGCCTAATTGACATGACTATAACTTTTGTGGTTATAAAGAATTACATAGGGATTGTATAGGATTTATAAATTATAATATGTTTAATGTGTTAATTATCTCAGTTTAATCTCTTATTAATTGATACAACTACATTTACTGCTAGAAGACCCACAGAGGGCAACCTAGTTCAAATATGCAAGTGTTATATACCAAGTGAAAGCTCTTGATGTGCCGTAAATGAATATGGCAATAACTTAACATTTTCTATTTGCGACTTCTGTACCATTTTGTTAGGATGGGTCACATATGGGGAATGACAGATTATAGTTTTCATATTCTTGAACATAATTACATCCCTTAACATCACTAAACCATTAAGATGTGTGGGAGAAAGCCAAGGACTATTACCTATTGTCGACATCTATCGAGCTTGGTATAATTCTGAATGTACTATCCCATGAGGCCTGTGCTGTTTTCATCAAAATATTGTGATCATACTCTTTGGTGATCGCATATTATTGTACAATTCATCCCAGGGCACAACTGGTTGGGTCCCTTACCTTAAAATGCAAACCCCGGGGGCATATCTTAATGTAGTTGGCGATCTGAAATTCCACTGACGATCTTACTGAATTACTTTTTAAAATTCTTTGGGGGACTATCCATTCCCTTTTTCATTTAAGGCAAAAATTTCATCTAATCATTGACAAGAAAGCAAGACAGTCCTCATATCCAAACATATAAGCAGTACAAAATATGGATAAGGTTATCTTGAATGTTTTCCTCCAATATTCCTTTAACACCTACACTGAGCTACCCAAACAAACACAATCCCCCATGCCAATTGAAGGACTTCTGTGCTGGTATTGTATGGGGTGAAAAAGGAGATACAAATGTCTGAGGCTGTTCAGGATGGACCACTCACTCAGTTGTTACAGCCGAATTGTATTATGGTGTTATAAAGGAAGTCAGGTCAGTGAGGCAATGGAGAGGCAACAGGGAAACCTGCAATGTGGAGAGTCTGCATCGTTCAATATGGAAAAGGGGGGCATCGTTGGCAATGGTTATGCCTAGAGATGGACAATACATGGACTCCAATAGCTGTAGTCACTTCAGTTTCTATGGGCCAATAATCTAGAAATTGAGGAACCATCCCATATACATTTGGTGTTTTATTAGATTGTAGCGTCCAGCGATGACTTGGTGCCCCACCCTTCGTGCTGACTTTTATTCATTAAGTGGCTATCAATGAAAGTGCAATGGCTGCACATTTTGTACCCCTTTATCCACTGTTGGTAGCGGGAGAGTTGGTTTTTATATGCGGTCATTTGTATTCAAAGGCAAGGTAATGATCAGTTGCGGACAGGCCCAGACTGACTAAAGACTGTACCCAGGTGGGCTCTACTTTATTGAAAAATGGTCCGGGATTCTGGCTCATTTCTAAAATATGGTACCAGTGGTTTGATAAGGAATGGTCCAGTCCGAATGTCGCCAACAAGTGGCGGAATTGGAGACAGGAAGATCCAGGTTGGTGGGTGATTTGAACATTCCCATTACCAGACATGCACTGCAATGTCTAATGTTGACCCATCAGTACAAAAGGTTTTGACATCCAGGAAAGTATTAGGGGCAGACAGATGGAAAGGCTGGATAGATCAATAAGGCCATGTATATTGGGCCCTTAACCCCTAGGTGACCAAGCGCACTTTAAAGCACGGTTTTGGGCTTAAATGGGGCTTAAATATATATATATATATATATATATATATATATATATATATATATATATATATATAGAAGGAAAATATCATCCAGATACTTCTGCTGGTCCAATCTGCAAAGTTAGACCCTCTATAGAACGGCCATGACCTCCCAATCACAATACAATCATCCATTTTGCTATCTCCATTATACCAAACACAGGGAGGCAAAACTTGAAAATGCGGTCATATTATTTGATTCATTAGAGGGCCACCATCCACTGGCCTAAGACCAAATATGACACCAATATTATGCTAGATCATATACATCCAATGTCCCAAACTCCCATTAGATTCTAAAAGAAATGTTCTTATCCATAGAGATAATCCATACATTGTTACAATCACATAATATGTCTCCTGAGTGGTAGTACACATAATTATATGCAGAATCAGCTTTGAATGAGGCCTCAGAATTGCATGTATTATGTATGGGGAGGGGCTGTATATTGCACAAGAGAGACCAAATACTACCAAATGACAACAAATGGAATATTTTGGCAACTATGGTTACCAAACCTGACCAGTAAACTCCATGTCCTTTACTGAAAGTTTTCACTGAGTTATGTGTATTCAGGAAATGTAATACAGAGCCAATATCAAAAGGGAATATCAAAATAACACATGGGCTTATCAACTATGTGATATAATTGTGAAATAATGTAAAATCTTCAAATAATTCTGGGCACCAAAAGGTTAATGGAGGTTTTTAAGAAAATTAATGTCCATGTCCCTTGTATGAATAATGTGAATTTTATAACTTGTGATCCCACACAAATGGGAAGTGTCATAAAGTGGTATTCAAATAATCTACATAGATATAAAATCATTATGCCTCGGGGAGATTTACAGAATCTTTAACAAAGAGGGGTTGCTCAAAAGGCTAGCCTCAAAATCCCTTGAGATTGGAAGGGGAAGATCGAGGACGTGGCACAAACCTGCAGGCATTGGCATGAAATTAATGTCGGACTCTGGTATTGTATATCTCCTACTCCACTGTAGAGATGAGGCTGGTTTCGATGTCTCTAGGTTGCTATGACAACCATCCCACCTGGAAGGTATAGATAGATCTTCTTTGGCCAGTCACCTTAGTAAACACAGACTTCCTTAAGGCCAGAAGGTGATTTCTGCTTTCAAAAGAATGAGATTACATAGAGAAGATTGGATTTCTTCATAGCTTCTTCATGCAATTTCATTTTGTCCATTTAGAATATAGTAGAATCAATCTTCAATCTGTTTGCCTGGCAGGACGAAGGCAAAGAGAGCACATGTCTTCCGATCCCCTTCTGTTTTACCTATTTTGTTCTCTGTCCTCATTGTGTTAACCGGACAAAACTTGGGAAATCATAACATTAGGGGCAAATCTATTTTTCAAATTCATGTCTTCAGTTACATTTTGGTATTTTGATAAAATACTCCAAATAGCTACAGAAATATAAGATCTCAAACATGGCAGGTCAGCAACATTCAAATTTAGGATAGCCCGTAACTCAATTGCGTATTGAAATATTGTGGCATAACGCACAAAAAATGCCATTATTGGAAGAAATAACAATTTTTAAACAAAATCCTCCATAATTTTGGATCTGGAAGGGATAATTGAATTCTTATGGACAGGTTAATAATATAGAGTATTGTTTTATTCAAAAAGAACAGAATTAGCATTTCCATGGCAACCAAATATCAACAAATATGCTAAATTTAGGGAAAACCTTCTTTTTGGATTCTAATTAAGGTAGTGTTAGAATGAAAATAGAGTCTTGGCTATAGCATGATCAGATTCTTCAGAAAAAGTTACCCTAGACTTGTTTTCATTTAATTTTTTACTCTTTTGGTCATACCTCATTAAATATCGCATGAAGAGCATTTGTGGGTATTTCCCTGAATGTTATCATTTTCCCTGTTCATCCTTTTTAAAACAGGATGTAATTCAAATGTCCATGTCTCAAGACGACCCCTTTTCTCTGATTATTTAAAATTTAGTTTTATTATGCTGAATCTGTTTTCATGGAAATGCAATAATGTCGAGACCCTTTTGGCCAGATTTGCACCATTGCTTAGGGAAATGTTGCTCAAAAGTATAATTGCCGACCACACAAAATAAACAATATGTCCAACATAATATGACGGCTCCAGCAGAAAGCTGTTAGATCAAACTTTTAGTTACTAGCTTTCTGGCACCGGTTTTAATACACTAGCAAATTGTTGGCTTTATTGTGAGGGGTAACAGAGAATGTAGTACTTTTAACTTCTCATTCTCTGTTATATCTTATTTCACAGGAAGTAACTTCATGAATCAAATTTGGTTTTGAGGTAAGAATTAGATGTCAACTCTCTCAGAGATTAGTTTGGATGCTTTTGTCATCATGACTTTGTGTGTATTACACCATAATGTTATCGCATTTTATCAGATCTCAGGATGTGGACCTGGAAGTCATTTCTCAAACGCTACGAGTCGGTCCGCACCAAATCGTACACTGCAAAAATGGTGTTTAGATCCTAAACACAATTCTAAACATATTCTTGCAACGTTTTTGTAATCACATTAATTTCCTAAACATGTTTAGCCAAACAATGTGCTTAGCTCAAGTGTTTAGAACTCTAGGTGTTTAGGTTCAAAATTTGTGTTTAGATTATTGATGAAATTTTGCGTTTAGATGTTTATGAATTTTTGTGTTTAGATGTTTAAGTTATTTGGTGGGAAGTAAGGGTTTGCAGACATGTAAAAAAATAAAGGAATATTTTTTGTTTGTTTTCTCATTTATTGGAAGCCATCAGCAGGTATGTACACAGCAAAATCTCCCAAGATGTCAGCCACAGCTATATACACTTACATGTACACACTGCATTAGAATGAGAGACTTGAGAAAGTACAACAGCTTGGCAGGAAGGACATTGCTTTATCTGTTACAAAATAACATAAAAAAGGTGTCAGTCATGGAACTCATTGATTAATTTAGGGTTATGATGATTGTGTAAGTTGAATTTAGCCAATCTTCTATTGCTGTTTCTATTTTCATGACATTCAATGAAATGACACTATGATACACAAGGGTTTTGGGGAGTATTTTCACAACAATTGATAACTGTTTGCAGATAGTCCATTGAGAGGAAGTGCTGCTACCTGGTGTGGATTTGACATCCACTTATCTAAACATATCGATGTTCAAATCTAAGCACCTAGTATTCAAGTGTTTAAACTCTAAACATCTAAACATGTTTAGCAAAAATGTTTATGTATTTAGAATAAAAGTGTTCTTTTCCTAAATGTGTAGTTAATGAGACACCTAATTGGTGTATATGTTTAGGTTTTAAACATGTTTAGACCTAAACATGTTTAAAATCTAAACACCATTTTTGCAGTGTAGTGAGAACCCCAGACACACTCTATGACCACTCCAAATTGAACCAGAAGTAGGCCACTCGTAGGGTTTGAGAAATGACTAGCTGACCTTGTATCCCTGATTTATGGTGTTGAGGGAGTTGATGAATCTTGCCCTTCTCCAGTAATCTGATATACTTGAAACATTTTCAACAGAGCAATATCAATTTTATATCTTTTACACACGCTGTACATCTGCATTGTTTAGATTTATAATTTCAAATAGCAGCTTACTTGAAGGATGGTACATTTGAGTGCGCTTGCAGACCTAGGTCAAACAAACTAGTGCACAATCATGCAAGAAAAACACATCTATCTTTACATCTATGTACATCTATATCATATATAGGCACAACATAATAGCATAATCATTCACAGAAAATTTCAAATGCAATCGGTTGGCGACAATTAGGACAATTAACCTACTGACTGTCAAAAGGGGTCACATGAGAAATTGCCTTCGACAGATACATTTTTCCGTTCAGTCTATAGTGATGCTGTATTACCAGTTTGATAACCATGTCAATTTCATTACCTCTCCCCATGTAGGCCCTTATGGTGTTATCAGAACCAACCATATTTTTTGGGGGGTTCAGAAAAGACAACATTGTCGTTCATTCAACTATGTATAGTATCATTATGATAATGAGTATAGGCCACAAATCATACATGAAACTAAGAGCAAGTGCAATAGTGTCAAATGATCCACAGTCAGGCTGTGCTCCAGAGACGAGATGATTCAAAATATTGGACGGTATTAAAGTAATGTTCAGAAAATACTCCCTAGCGGTGCCTTTATTGTAATTTCAGAAAGTGAGGGTGCATTTTCTATTCATCAGCGGATACCCTTATACATAAGGTACTAGGGTAGAGGGTATATAATTATAATCCTCAATTTCACAAGTTTTGTGCACACACTCATAAATAAACGTGAAGAGACAAGGAGAAAGGGTGCTCCGTGCTAAAAGTCAACTTTAAAATACTGATCACAAGCTTCTCAGTGATATATTGCATGAAAAGGTACTCCCGTTAGTTTTGGAGGAATGGCTTGCTAAATATGGGTGAGTACAACCATATCCTGAATGTTAATAAGCCCTAGGCCTAATAGGTCATGAGATCCATCTATAATTCGCATATTTTATGCTTATTAGCTAAACTAGCATAAATTTTTATCCTTTTGCCTATAAATCTTGATCTGGAAACAATATTTTCATTCTTTTTTCACCATAGTAAACCTTGTGAAACGTTCCTTCAAATGGGATCATTGATTTTCCTATCTAGAATGCAAATCATGTTTCCATAGAAACAGAAATCAACAAAATAATATGCTTATAATTTAGGCCCAAAAACATTCTTTTTAGATGACAAATTTTAACCCTTTCCACCCCAAATATAACAATTTATCAAAATCCATTGTATTCTCCATCAAAAGGTAGCATATAGCAGTTTGAGGCATATTTTTTCCAATCCAGCCCATAGTGGTGCCCCCTGGTGGCTAAATCAGGTACTAAATCTTGTAGGAACCTCCATTTCTGCTTGCTGGCTCACAAAATTTTAACACCTTCACCTTATCAATCATATGTATGCCCGTGTTAAAGGAAAAGGGATACCGCTCCTTTGTTAAAATAACAAATTATTATGCATTACTTTAGATATGAATACCTATATGTCCATTTATAAATACGTGAAGCTGTTTAAGGAAAACAGCATTTTACAATACAATAGGATCCGAGAATATATCAATATACAATAAATTATGAGTCATACGACCAGAGACATGTGTACTGCATTTCCTACACTATTGCAGTCACTAACTGCCCAAAGTTTCTCAGTATAACGTGTACATTGGGCAGCCCTTGACAGCCCTGCTCACCTGAGCGCCACCTGATGGCTAGTGTGCCAGGAGTAGTATAGCATGTATCGGAATGGGACTATAGTTATACTCGGAATGGGACTATAGCTATACTCACTCTACCTGCAGCCAATCAGAGGCCTCCATTTGGTCATGTGACCTGTGACATCACAAGGGGGCCTGGCCTGAAGCCAATCAGAGGCCTCCATTTGGTCACGTGACCTGTGACGTCACAAGGGGGCATGGCCTCTTTTGCATAATAGGCCATGCCCCCTTGACCTATGACGTCACAGGCGACCTTGACCTTTGACCTCATTTGCATAATAGGCCACGCCCCCTTGACCTATGACGTCACAGGTGAACTTGACCTCATTTGTATAATAGACCGTGTTTTTTTTAGAGGACAAGTTGAAATTGATACTCCTATTGGTTTCTCTTTAGAAAACATCTGTCAATAGTCTCTTAATGAATTGAGGTCTTTATGAACATTTTGTTTTAACAACCCTGCTTTAAAGAATTCACTGAAGTATAAAACCAATTTATCAGTTGTATGTAAGTAGACATATAATCTATTTAGGAAATTGTTGACCCTACCTTAAGGTCAGAGGTGGGTTTACTAACATCAAAAAGGGATGAGTGAGGAAATGATGTTGGATAAAAGAGGGTGAAGCAAACAAGTGGTTAAAAGTAAATGAGAATTGTTTTTCTTAGTATTTGCTCAGTACCACCAATGCACAGGCCAGATAGAAGGATATGGGGATGGTTTAATATTAGTTTTGGTAGAAAAGGGTGAAGCAGGTCTCGTGCTTGCAGCTCAGCTCACGGACATGTAGGGGTAAAGTCGCCTGGGGACCGACTACCCTTAGCATACCAGCTGCCGTAACAGTCGGTTGCCAGCCCACTTTGTATTTGAGTGGTTCTGAGTGTTGCTGATTTATGCTGTGGCCTGCCTCCGTTTATAACATTTCCCGGCATCAGCTTATATACCCACCCTCATCCACTAATTTACGTTAAATTTGCGTAGTCGTCACAACACCACCTAGCACCCTGTGGCGGAATTACATCTTTTTTTTTTTAAATAAAACTACGTCCTCAGGTACCGTATACATACGTATTCAAGTATTACACCTGTTTTGACTTATCAGTATTTATAGCACCCCAAATATGGCAGACGTATTTTGGAGGAAACAAGGAGTGGACGTTGTCCACCACACTGAAAAACTAGGTGGACGCTAGCATATATGGTTTATGCTAGAAATCTGTCACCACTTCCCATTGTCACACCGTCTTTTTGAACAGTTAGAAAAACTATTTTGACTTATAAATGCAAAGTGGTTGGTTTCGATTTATTTTGTAAATTATCCAGGGTCCCTACTGTCTTACCTTTGGACACTAGCGACCACCCCATGTACATTAAAAATAGAATCCCAAGGTTATTTTTAAATATCAGTACCGTTTGGAAAATACCATTTCATTTATGTAGGGATGACAGATGTCCGTTCATTCGCACAAGGTTTGATGTGGTGGCGGATAGCACACCCAAAGTATATTAATATCACATTACCTACTTGACCGATTAGGCTAACGGCGTCTTACACCATTCTCTGCCCGAATGTCCCCGGTCCTCTCCTGATGTGTCCGGCCCTGTTGCAATCGCCCCCGGCAGAGTCGGGAGTAGACCTACACCTTTTTTCTGTGGTGATGGCAAAAATTTAAAGCAAAACCCTGAACTCGACAAATGACTTAAAACAGACCTGTCCATCTCTCACTATCCTATGTAGTGATGGATGTTAAAGAACCATTCCCTCGGTAAATGTATAGGGGCGTGCTTTTTATCTTTCCATACATTCGGTTACCATTATTTTTTTCCCCCTCCCCACTAAACTAGGGTCCGGGCAAAAACGCCACAAGGGTAATCTCACTTCCGTGTGGATACAACCCGCGGGAGCTCTCACCCTTGAGTGTCGATATTACGGAAGGCACGAGGTGAGATAAAAATTCAATAAACCAATCGTTGGTGCCAAGCCAGAAGGCGTGGTGCAGTCGGTAGTGTGTTCGGTTCCCGGTCTGGCCTGAAGATGAATTTTTTTATTGTTAAAAGTGGTTCTAAAGAAAACCTGAGATCCCTTTAAGGGGTCAAGTCCCGCTTGGTTGGAACATGCAGACTGAACCGATCCTTGGTATTTAGATTCATGGTGAGGTTGAATATATCTATCTTTTAAATCAGTTTGAAAAGTGGTGTAGTTTTATAATGCGACTAATGTGAAGATTATTTATGCATGATTGTGAATTTTAGATCACTGTAGATCATATAAAAGTAATCTTGGTAGTATTAAGCTGTGTTGTGTTAAATAAATTGATAAACTATACATCTATAATACATTTGGTTGTGTGTATACTACATAGGACGGTATAAAAGGTTTATGCTACCGGCACCTGGTGGTGAATGTTTTAATTAAACCGTTGTCCTTAAGTAGCTTAAGATGGCGCCACTATTTCTATCTTGAGACAATCACTTGACCAATGTAACATGTATTTCATTGCAATAAATTCAACGTTGTGTGTAGACGTTTAATTCTTGTTTTGATAAAAGAAGTATGTTGTCGGACATGCTTTAATGTCCAAAGAATTGTGTGTTTGTCGTTAATAGTGTGGAATACAGAGCTGTTTTGTTAACACTACCGTTTCAATAACTCTATATCTGTTACAAGTACCATGCAGCCAGACTGGGACCACATACACACCTTACCCTCTCATTGCGCCGAGACAGGTGGTGGGGTACCTGTTTGTTGGGAACTTGCAGCCTTGACCGATCCATGGTTGAGAGCCCCCCTTTAAAAGGGGGGGCGTGTAGTGAAGGGGGTCACTGCTGGTAAGGCTGTGACCCCGCAAGAGACAGCGTTGACCTCAGTACCATACCTACTACTGGGGTCCAACGCCCTAATTGAACCAAAGGCAACAATTAGTTCCTCGACTTCTCACTAGGTGATGTCACTAGGAGCTTGGTTGGACTTTTCGCTTACCATACGCATCGATTGATGTAAATTAGATTGATATTGACATTGTACTATATCAATTTCCTTTAGGTATTGTTTAAAAAATACAGACCTAACACCTGAAGCGGTTTCTTTCGCCGAAAGAACTTCAAGTAAACTATAAACAAGGTCCACATTGGTCGACACCTTTTAGGTAAATGTCAAAGTTTTACAAGTAGTATTGAGTGAGGGTGATGTAAGCATGGGCGCCGCTTAGGCAGCTGGTGCACCATCCATCGCGATGGGGTTTTCCATAAGCCAGACTTTGTTTTTCTACAGTGACACCAGTTGCTGCTGCTATAGCAACCTGTATTTTTTTACAGGTTAAACTATTTCGGCACACAGGTCCGACTGTCTCAGTAATTATGAAACTGAGGGAAACGCTGTCACTGGGAAAACGCTGTCACACAACAGGTTCTCTACAGAACCACCCCTTTAACCAATTAATTACCTATTCTTCCATCATGGTGTGTCTGATGTATCATTTAGAACATGATGCTGTTTGTGTTGCATTTAGATCATACCGTAACAGTACGTTTAAGTGTCGGGTATAGTGGATTGAATTCAATCTGCACCCAGGAAGTTATACACAGACAATATATTCACAGTAGTAGTGACCTGTCCCTTTTGGGTTGGACAATTATGTGCAAAGGATCATATAGCTTCTCTACAGAACCACCCATGTCATACATACAGTACTAGGAGTAGTAGTACCGCTGTTTGCCACCAGATGGAGACGCTATTGGTGTAGTAAAGAACTTTCCAAGGGTCATCATTTTTGGGTCTAAATCAGATCGAACTTTACATAAATACGTTGTTATTTTTGTTCCAACAGTGTTAAACGTTGTAGACTTTACTTTTATACGTTTCTACACATTTGAAATGATCAGATACAGTCATCAATGAGATTATATTTTTGATTACACCATTTTTGGAAAAGAAAAGGTAATGGGTTTACAAGTACCGGTTAGGACAATAAATAAAGTGTATGTTGGGGAGGTCTACGCTGTCTCTTGCGGAGGGACACCCTTCATGGATTCTATAAAGGATCCTCATTTGGTAAAATCAAAAGTAAATTGCGGTAAAAAGGGGGTGATGTATTCACACTGTAGTGGGGTAGGGGCACCTATTAAATAGTCAGTCGACTCAATTAAATTCAAATCTGCGACATGAAAAAAAAAACTGTTTGAAGGTAAATAGAATGGGTTATTCAAAGGAATTACTTTGATCAAGTACTAAATTATATTAAAAAACAAAATGTTCCCACTTACACAGAAACACCTGGTGGCAAACTTTAAACCTCACAAATCTACCAACTATTCTTTCTTTTTTCATATTTTTTGTGACAAATTTCTGTTTATTATATCCATAGCACATGCATGTATTGGTTGTCTGGGTTTATAGTTTAAGGTTGGTAGTAGTTCTCCAAGTACCTTACATGGGGGTAACACTGGTGTTTTTTTTGTACCTCTACTAGTACTACTTCTACTATGATCATTTACTGCGTCTAATTCTACTGCTACTGCTTCTTTTTACTACCACCCCTTTACGCTAGTTTTGCTCGCCTTAGCTACTACTGTCACTACTGTTGTACTTACTGCTGCTGCTGCTCCTGCTGCTTCTGCTGCGGTGCTCCTGCTGCTGTGCTATACTGCTGCTACTGCTGCTGGTTACTGCTGCTGCTGGTTACTGCTGCTACTGCTGCTGCTGCACATGCACATACTGCTGCTGCTGCTACTGCAGCACCTATACTCCTAGAGGGTTGGCATAAAGTTCCAATTCATTGGTGCATCATGACAACCAATAGTCAAAATGCATTAACGCATCAGCGGTCTTTAAAGGGTTAAATTTAGCCCTAGTGAAAACCCGGGCAACCCTACAGTCATGTACCATGCTAACAGCTTGCTGCTGCTGCTGCTGCTGCTGCTACTGTTGTACATACTTTTACTGGTGCTGTTGCTCCACTCACTCCTGTCGCTATACATGCTCCTACCGCTGCTCATGTTTTTGCTTTTGCTACCCTACCACTGATGCTGTCAAAGGAGAGAGTCGACGTGATCTGCCCTTCCAAAAAAAATCAGGGTTCTTTATATATTCAAGAGAATGAACTAATCCTGTTTTCACCTGGATCCTTTTGCCCTGGATTACTCAACATGAAAAAGGAAAAACGCTTTTTTGGGATTATAAAGGTATCAGGTGGGATAACAGGTGTAACAACTGTAGTAATTACCTTAATGTGTCTTACATGTATAAGAGGATAATGGAACGTTAGGAGATTAAGGTGTTCAAAGTTTTGTCTGTATACAAAAACTACAGGGGTGGTTAACGACAAAGGGAAATATAATCTTGTAAGAGAGAAATCAAAAGTGTTTTGATGGGTTAACTCACTACAGCTACGGTTAAGAATAAAGGGCAGACGCCCTACCAAAGGAGGATATTTGACCCATCCTAACAAAGCGGTACTGAAGTCGCACATTTAGAAGTCTAAATAAAGGTTTCTCAAGTTGTATAGTGTCAAAAATATCAATTTTTTTAAAATTGATATTTAAGCATTTTCCTAACCTATGGGTAAATTTTCCAAAAGTCTTCCTTACCAAACTTAATTTAAACCCCAAATGCCTAAAAAACATAAAACTCTATCGTTTTCATGCTTATATAGGATTATATAGGTCTTATATAGGTTTAATAAAATATTATATGTTTAATATGTCAAATAATCTCAGTTTAATTAATTTTTACTTCATCCAACTAAATTTACAGACAAAAGCTTCATAGAGGATCACCTGGTTCAAAATATACAAGTGTTATATACCAAATGAAAGCTCTTAATGACCTGTAAATGAATATATCAATAACTAAACATTTTGTATGTGCGACTTTTGTACCATTTTTGTAAGGCTGGGTCACATTTGTGACTATGAGATCAAACCAAGTAAGGCTTATATATAGGCTTAAAGTACCCCGGAACTTTTTTCCTTTGAACCACCTTCCCTTTTGATGATGTAAAAGTGGAGTTAAGTTTTCTAATTCTCCTATTGTTTATTTCCCCCTGTGAAGTTGGGTTTATAGGAGATCAACCTACCAAGCGACCGTCTCTGTCTGTAACTACAGGATTAGATGTCTTTCATCTATTCAAAACTACAGTAAGGGGCTTATCTCCAAAGGGGTATATAAGGAAGGAAAAAAATTTCATTCACTCACACTCTCTCTTTAACCATCACCCTGTGTTCAACACCAACTATTAAAGCTACAGCTAAGGACCGAGGATGCAAGCGCTCCTACTTCTACTTACGAGTTATGTGATGTAAAAATTTACTACGTCTGCTCCTGCTGCTAATGACATCGGCTCTACTGTTAACAGGCGGTCTCATACATCTCCTTACTTGCTACGACCGCGCTATGTACCTGCTGCTACTGATGAAAGTGGTACTACTGCTGCTGGTGTTAATGAAGTAGCTAATGTAGGTGTTACTGCTACTGCTGATGTTAAGCAGTATCACCCTCACACTGGAGAAAACCGTGCTGGTGAAACTACAGCTGACGTAGTAAGTGACGTAGACGCTGCTGCTGCTGCTGATGATGACGCTAGAGAAACTACAACTGACGTAGATGGTTCTGTTAATGAAGGTGGAACTACTGCTGCTGCTGCTGCTGCTGCTGCTACTGCTGCTGCTAGTAAGGAAGGTAATACCAGTGTTGCTGCTGATGAAAACTTCTCTAGTAGTTACACTACAGCTGATATAAACATAAAAAAAAACAAGATTGCTATAGGTGTATAAGCAATGCAGTGTACGGTACATATCTGAAAAAATACACTGCTACTGCTACTGCTGCTGGTGCTACTGCTACTACTGATGTTAAGCATTATCACCCTCACGTTGGAGAAGACCGTGCTGGTGAAACTACAGCTGACCTAAGTGACGTAAACCATGCTGCTGCTCCTATTGCTGATGGTCATTATCACTCTTACGCTGGAGAAACTACAACTGACGTAAACGCTGCTGCTAATGAAGCTGCTGCTGCTGTTACTTGTAAGGAAGGTGACACCAGTGTTGCTGCTGCAATGGAGTATTTTCACCTTCGTGCTGAAAAAGACCGTGCTGGTGAAAACTACACTACAGTTGACATAGACACAGACACACTCGATTGCTGTAGTGATTATCCGCAATGCTACAAGTTAATGGGCAATGCAGCGTATGGTATACACATAAAAGAAAGATACACTACTGCTAATACTGCTCCTGTAAGTCAACTATAGACACTAGAACTTCCAAAATCTACCCCTATAAACCAGGGGTATTTTGAAAACTGACACTAGCGTCCTCTGTAGTATCTATAGGTTTAATGAACTGAATATATAGTATCAGTACCATGTCTGTGTACATGGTAAATTCTAATTTTGGGTCTAAAAATACACCAGAATGCACCAAATGTGTTGTAGAATTAAATCTTTTCTTGGTACTTACACTAAAGGATGCTCCATCAGGTAGTTTTTCAATATTGTCCACAAACTCAATAAGATTTCCTTGAGTTTTTTCACCAGCATTAAAACTCGTTGTAACTAATTACAGTCGGTCTTTGCTGTGTGCTCACGTGACATGTGCGTGTTAATACATCATGTGACCGTTGATACCCCAAAAGTTTGTCCTAAAAATCCACTCCACTGGTAAAAGCGCCTTTATTAGGTCTAGTTTTCAGCTGTTTAACTTTTTTTACGGCAGGATTCTCTAAATAGGGCCGTGGACAGGAGGGGTCCCATGTCCATTGTTGTGTCTAAGAAATGGTCTTTGTCTCTTGTCTCTCAACCCCATGTCCCTTGTCAAATTTAATAAGTGCCTCTTGTCCCTTGTCTCCAGGCCTGTGCCCTTTGTCGATTTTAAAAACTCCCATTTGTCACTTGTCTCTTAACCTTATGTCCCTTCTTGATTTTAAGAAGTGGCCTTGTCCCCTTGTCGATTTTACCCGTCATGGTCCCTCTAAATCTAAACCACCTCCATCAAAGCGCCACCCACTCATTACTGTTACTACGCCGTTTTACAAAAGGTGGCGCCACCCACTCCTTACGTTATTCCGACGTTCAACGCATGTCGCCTTACACACCTTTTATATGACTACTCCCTCACACATGACTATATAAAGAGACTAGCATCAAGGTAAAAGCAGGGTGATCGTGGTAGACGAAGCTCTCTCTCGTTGTTGAATGTGATGTCGCAGTTCTCACAGAGATAAACTGCAGAAACTCCCACCTCCTGCGGCTTCTTCTCCTCCGACCTTCATCAACTTTATGGGCATCATCTCCATCATCATCCTTTTAATATAAATTTCACACCCAACAAGGTATACTTAATAAAAAAAAAACACTTTTACCCTTTTTAAGGGGGGCAAGCTTTCAGCTTGCCCTAATAAATAAAATTGGTTTTATATTTCAGTGAATTCTTTAAAGCGCCGTTGTTAAAACAAAATTTTCATAAAGACCTCAATTCATTAAAAGACTATTTACAGATGTTTTCTAAAGAGAAACCAATAGGAGTATTAATTTCAACTTGTCCTCTAAAAAAAACACAATCTATTATACAAATGAGGTCAATGTCACCTGTGACGTCATAGGTCAAGGGGATGTGGCCTATTATGCAAATGAGATCAACGGTCAAGGTCACCTGTGACGTCATAGGTCAAGGGGGTGTGGCCTATTATGCAAATGAGATCAACGGTCAAGGTCACCTGTGATGTCATAGGTCCAAGGGGACGTGGCCTATTATGCATATTAGGCCACACCCCCTTGTGACATCACAGGTCAAGTGACCAAATGGAGGTCTCTGATTGGCTGCAGGTCGAGTGAGTAATAAACAGTACTTAACTATAGTCCCGTTCCGATACATACTATACTACTTCCAGGCATTTAGTAATATTTAGTACTGCACACAGGCTCCCTCTAGATGCAAACTGCAATACCTTATTTATAGTGGTGGCATAGAAATTTATGCAGACCATGGATTTAGGCCAATACCTTCTTTTTATGCAATCACTGGATGTGTTCACACTTGGTTGAAAATGTTTAGATGATCATCAATGAGAAAACTAAAATTTGATTTTGTTCTAAAGTGGAGCAAATAGATGCAGATTCTTATTTTTCCAGCACAATCTATACACCAAACATCTGTATAAAAGAGGCAGGTAGACAATATCAGTGGTTAGTATGCCCTCTTGTGTGTGAGGGTGAAAACAGGGGATAATTGACAGGTCATGTTAAATATCATGTCCCCAACATACAGGCAGTTAACCAGCTGAATCATAATGTATGTTTCAGCACCCCTCTTAAATATTCACCAATCAGGAACCATCACATAATCAAGAGGTCAACCTATTTGCATAATAAATACTCTGGTTACCAAACACCATATCATGATAGGTAAAAGCAACCAATACTAGTCAACACATATACCACCATGTACACAAACTATTGTACGACAAACTATTGTACGACAATCATGCAGTATAAATCCTGACTTCCCTTACAAATCCTGACAATGCCCTTCTAAACCCTCTTAAGATTGAATTTTTGGTTATAAAAACTCGAATTCACTCAGAGGGGTTTCTAGATCAGTGACAGTTACTAGACAACGATTCATCCACCATAACCCATGGAGACTGCTTGGCGAATTCTCCTTCTTGGGAAAAGACTCACAAAGTCAAAAAGTAATTCATGAACCATGACAATAAATGGGCATGATGCATTTATGTATTGGCAGCACTCAAAGCGATAAGGAACATAGAACTCCGCTTACTATGTCTCTATGCCTAGGTCATCTCTTAAAAATTTGCCTTGGAGATGCTTGCTGATGGAAATGATGAAGGCTGTCTGGATAGACTATGTAAATCAGACGGTCAATAGCAATTACACACAGAGTAATTGTGTTCATCAATGATGATGTTGTCGCCACCCAGAGTGATAGAATACAGTTGACAGTCCAGCTAGATTCATGGGACAAATAATATTGAGGCAATACTAAATGGTAGTTCTAGTGCAGATGGCCAATCTGCTAAGGTAAGACATCCAATGAAGATGTTATTAGGAATCTCTAGCATGTTATATCTGTGCATGTAAATTGTCATGATTGTGAGCCCATTCAAAACAAATGCTAAAAGTTTGTCAAATACATTACATATTGTGAAAATGAGAAGAATTTCGTCTTCCATCCAATTAGCTCCCCTCTGTTCAGAAAACGTCCAATTGCCAGATAAGTTCATCTTGAAAAGTCATGCAGCACATTCATCTATAGAATTCTACTGTTCACTTGTATCACTATGCAGGGGAAAAATAGCAAAAAGAACTGACACTTTCTGTTAGAATTACTTGGAGTCTTATGTCCAGTGGTCTTATGCTTGTAGGCCCTACCACAGGCCCCTGTCTGCAATGTTTAGTTTTTAATATGTGAGCCAGCAAGCAGAAATGGGGGTTCCTGCAGGATTTAGTACTTGATTTATCCCCCAGGGGCACCACTATGGGCTAGATAATTGTAACATTTGATGGTTGGTTGATGGCTTTATTTTGGTAGTTTTTACATTGAGAAGTTGTTCTGAAAAACGTGGTGTTGCGCGGTGGTGGCCATCTTGGTTTTCTTGTGTCTCGGTATATATTTCTGATTGGCTTTTCCCGCCTTAACTACAGGATAACGATACTACACTCCTCCCAACCTTAGTTAGAATAATAGTGATAAATGATAAACCTTTTAGCTAGATGATAAACCTTGAAGTATATGTATGATAAGATTTATGATATACTTTGAACTATGACTTAAACCTTAAAGTCTTTGGTAAATGGTTGAAATAAACCTTGGATCATGATTTGAGTCTTTGAGTCTTTTCTGATTATATGACCAACTTATATGCATTAACCTCAGATCAATACTTTGAGTCAAGAGTCACTCTTATACCAGTTTGTATAACCTTATTCTACTTGAATGATAACTTCTGGATAAACACCAAATGACTATATCCATAATCACAGACCTTCACATTAGGTCTATGCCACACTGTTTTTCACACTTTTAGTTAAGCACATGGTTTTCCGCTAAGTATCAAGGGGGATGCCTGTCTCTAACCGGTCGTATCTCCGGTGGTGCATGTGGCACTGGTGCTTGGGCTATTCCGGCTGGCTCTTGGGCTATGTGTTGCTCAGGCTCATCATTGTCATAGTCATAGTCTTTATCTTGCTCCAGGATATCGAGAGGTGTGGTAGCTCTCTTAAAGAAAGATGAATTTCGTGTGATAATTTCATTTCCGCGCTTGGCTTTAACCTGGCTTCCTTTGATCTCAGTGACTACATATGGTCTGGGGTCAAAGGCAGTTTTGAATCCTTTTTTCTTGACAATCACACTGTCACCAATTTTAAGGGTTGATTCCTTCGTGCGCCTCTTAGTGTAGGCGTAGGCTTTCATTTTGTCCTTTGCTTCCGCATCATTTTCGCGGGTAGTGTCATTTAACTCATTAGATGGTATCTCCGGTATTTGGGTGATCTTTGTGCGGATGTTGCGTCCTATCATTGCCTTTGCAGGTGGCACTTTGGTGGATGAATGTGGGGTGGCACGATAATTTCACAGGAACGCATACATCTCACGCTTCCAGTTTTTACCTTCCAATCTAGCAGTGTTGATTGAACCTTTTATGGTCCTCATGAAACACTCGACTTCGCCGTTTGCTTCCGGCCATAGAGGGGTTACGCGGTGGTGCTTAAATCCTTCCTCTGCAGCATATTCTGCAAAATCTTTGCTTTGGAAAGGTGGACCATTGTCAGATTTCAGAGTCTCTGGTGTACTCCATCTCGCAGTGATACAGTCAAGTCGAGGTATGACTGTGGCTGCAGTCAGGCTGGTGATAACTTCTACTTAAGGATAGCGAGTGAAGTCGTCAATTACAACCATTAGGTACTGGTTGTTACCAATATCCGCAAAGTCTATGCTCATCTGTTCACCAGGTCTAGACAGTTTAGTCATTTCCAGAGGTTCTCAGGTGGCTTGGGTATTTTTAACTTGACAGGCAAAACAGTCGGTTATCACAGTTTCAACCTGATGGTCAATGTTCGGGAACCACACTTTTTCTCTAAGTAGACCTTTGGTCTTGGTGATGCCTTGGTGGCCTTGGTGGGCAAGGTTGATGGTATGTCTCTGAAGTGATTCCGGGATGCAAATTCTAGTACCTCTTAGCACGATAGCATCATCCGTCACACTCAGTTCATCCTTGATATTGTTGTAGGTCGTGAAAAGTGGATTCATGTTTGCATCATCCCACTTGTTGGTTTGGATGGCAAGTCTCACTTGTGTAAGTATGATATCATCATGACTCTTGGTAATCAGCTCATCCATTGGTATAGCCACAGGTCTGGCTTCGCGTGCGAGGAAGTGTATGTATTCCTCAGCCACATGGGTTGATCTGGATGAGGTGGTTTCCTCTGGGTGTCGTGACATGTAGTCTGCTGGGTTGGTTTTACCAGAGTGATATATCAGTGTCATGTCATATGGGATGAGTCGGAGAGCCCAGCGCTCTACTCTGGCAGATGGTTTAGATTTGGGCTTCCCATATATCCCAAGTAGTGGTTTGTGGTCGGTGACAACTTGAAGTGGTGCGCCGAACACATACAGATGGAAGTGTTCGCAGGCCCACACTACTGCGAGTGCTTCACGTTCAAGCTGGCTGTAACGCTGTTCTACTGGTGATAGTGCTTTACTGGCATAGGTTATAATCTTGTAGCCATCTTGGTGCTTCTGGGTGAGGATCGCACCAATTCCTACAGGGCTGGCGTCGACAAAGATGGTTGTCTCTTTGGATGGGTCAAAGTATGCCAGTACAGGTGATGACATCAGATATGCTTTGAGTTTCTCAAGTGCTGTAGTGTGTTCGGCAGTCCATATCCACTCAGCATTTTTCTTGGTAAGGCGACGTAATGGTTCGGTTACCGTGGCATAATCAGGTATGAACTTTGAGCAGTAGTTGCTCATGCCTAGCAAACTTCGTACTTCGCCTGGAGTCTTCGGAGGGTCGATTTTCTCGATGGACTCAGCTTTCTTTGGGTCTACTTCCATCCCCTTTTCTGAGAAGTGATAGCCGAAGAACTCGAGAGAAGATTTCCTGAACTCGCATTTCTTCCGGTTGAGCGTCAATCCGCGGTCACGAATGCGCTCTAGCAGTCTTTCCAGGTTCTGATCATGGGTAGCTTGGTCTTTCCCATAGACGATGATGTCATCCGACATGTTGCGGACACCTGGTAGTCCTGCCAGTGCATTTCGGATAGTGTTCTGAAACACTTCAGCTGCTGATGATATGCCGAAGTTCAGGCGCTTATATCTGCGTAAACCAAGGTGGGTGGTGAACGTGGTGATATACCGAGATTCAGGTGCAAGTTCAAGTTGGTGGTAACCCTGGTTTAGATCAAGCTTTGAGAACACAGATGCACCATTGAGGTCATGGATCAGATCGTCAATGGTCGGTGTCAGGTGTCGTTCTCTGAGGATAGCCTGGTTCGCCTCTCTCATATCAACACAATGTCTGACGGCATCTGGATCCTTGGGTTTCGGAGCGGCTACGATTGGTGAAACCCACGGTGTATCTCCTTCTACATGCTCGATAATATCAAGTTCTTCGAGGCGCTGAAGCTCAGCCTCGACTTTCTCCCTGAGGTGCCATGGTATGCGACGGTGTTTCTGTTATGATGGTTGAACATAGTCGTCGATATGTATTTTCACTTGGAAGTCTTTCAGCTTACCAAGACCTGAGAAACAGTCTTTATATTTCTCCAAGACTTGATTCACATTAGATCCAGGTTTTAGGTCAGCAACTACAGCTTCATGACGTGTGGTGATAAGCTGCAGAGCCCGAGATAACAGTGCGCGATCATGTCCATCGGTAACATATACTTTCGTGCTATGCTTAGCATAATCGCTTGATAAGGTGGCTTTAAACATGCCAATGAGTGGTAAGGATTTAGCATTTGGTCCGTATGGGTACAGCTTGGTGTCTGCTTTCAGTAGCGGTACTGGTGGGGATATCTGATTGAACATATTTTCACTGATAATATTCATGGGTGCACCTGTATCTGCAAGCATCTTAACCGGTACATCATTGATATTCACCATGAATATTGGCTGTATGGTGCTGACAGGTGTAGTAAGTGAGAATACATAATGGTCTTCCTCAGCGTTGAGTTCATCTCGCCATGTCAGGTTGCTCACCGGTTCTTGCTGGGTGGAACTGGCAGCTTCCTCTACATTGTGAACCGGTCGACCACGTCCTCGGTGGGAACTGCGACCTCGCTGAGATGGTTGGTCTCTCTTGCGACACTTTTTTGCAAAATGTCCGATGATACCACAGTTATGGCAGGTCGAACTGAAGGCAGGGCAATTTTCACGGCCCCCTTCATGCGGGTATGGACCTCCACAGAGTCCGCACTCGTTGTTCGGTGGCTTGTCAGACGTTGACTTTTTCTGGTTACTTCACTGGTTGCGGTTGTGGTTGCGGTCAACACGCCTACCGCGACGGTTACCATCACCGCGACCTTGACCTTGACCTTGATTTTGCGGTTTAGCAGATGACAGTTTATTGACGATCTCTTTCTCGATGGTTTTGGACTGACGGATCGATCGTTCCATCGCCGTACCATGATCGATAACATCTTTCAAGGTGCGGGTTTGAGCAAGTGACCAGGTTCGAAGTTTTGATGACTTCCCTTTACGGATAATCTGTGATTTGATTTCAGCATCTTTGTCATGAAAATCGCAGGTTAGCGCTAGATGATTCAGTTGGGCAACATAAGCGTCAAGGGTTTCGTCCTTATCCTGAACGGCTTCTACAAAGTTGTACCGTTCAAACTCAATATCTACCTGGGGTGAGAAGTGATCATTGAGCGCCTTGAGTGAACGCGTATAAAGGTCCTGATTATTGGCATTTGGTACTGCCGGGGCAACTGTGATAAGTTCAAATTCATCAGAGACTGCTTCTCCTGCATAGTCTAGTAACAGATTTAATTTAGCCTCAGGGTCATCGATTTGAAGGGATTTGGCTCGGATCTCAAACCTTTTGATGTACTTCTTCCAGCGTGGTGCAATGGAAGCTCTGTCAGTTAGGTCAAACTGGGGGAACAGGGACATGGTATTTGCTAAGGCCATTGCCATGGTGACTTGTGGTGGGTATACGCACTGGGTATATATCAACTGTTCTACCTGGTATAGGTTATGCTGGTATAGCAATAGTGAGTCAATATGTGCACTACAACAAGTTGTTCCACAGTTCAGGGTGACTGACAGATGTCTTGGGTTACTGACAGATGTCTTGGGTGACTAGCAGATGATTTGCTGATAGATTTATGGCCAGATATTTGCAACAGTGACACTATTGGTTTGGGACAGATCTAGGTCATTCAACTTCCCAAGGTGATTTTCACTAGAATGGTGATATTTTCAGGTCTGTGGGGCTGTACCTACAATTGTCAGTGTCATTCCTATTTCCTCGTTGCCAATGTAACATTTGATGGTTGGTTGATGGCTTTATTTTGGTAGTTTTTACATTGAGAAGTTGTTCAGAAAAACGTGGTGTTGCACAGTGGTGGCCATCTTGGTTTTCTTGTGTCTCGGTATATATTTCTGATTTGCTTTTCCCACCTTAACTACCGGATAACGATACTACAATAATGAGAAATATGCACAAAACTTCTACAGGGTACTTTTTGATGGAGAATTCAATGGTTTTTGATAAAACGTTCTATTTTGGGTGGAAAGGTTCCAAATTTGGCATGTAAAAAGAATGTTATTTGGGTCTAAATACACATTTTTGTTGATTTCTGTTGCCATGGAAAATTAGGAAAATTAATGATCCCATTTGAAGGAATGTTTCACTTTTTTTATGTCCTATAAAGTAGGCATTTATTGTAACTGCACATGGCGATTTTCTGTAACAATATGAAGACAGGATATAAGAGATTGGATACATTTGTTTCCTGGAATAGACATATTGGTATGTCGGTAATTCCAGTAAATTACTATATAGCATATCCAATGGTGTTTCTATGGGTTTACAAAGCTTGTGTTTGTGTATGATTTCAAGAAATCTCTAGTACAATATAATTCTAATCACATAATATATAGTCATTTTAATTTACCTGCCTGCCACTTAAAGAACATTTCTATAAACAATATGAACAGGGGGTTCACTATGGTAAAAACCGAATGAAAATACCATTTCTAGATCAAAAGTTATGGGCAAAAGAATAAAAAGTTATGCTAATTTAGATAATTAGCATAAATTATGCTAATCATAGATGTATCCCTTGACCAATTAGACCGAGAGCTTATTGACATCCAGGATATGGTCACAGCCACCCATATTTAGTAAGTCATTCCTCCAAAACAAACAGGAGTATCTTATCATGCAATATAACACTGAAAAGCTAGTGATCTGAATTTTAAAGTTAACTATTAGCACGGAGTACCCTTTCTCCTTGCCTCTACACATATCTTCCATCTAATACCTTCTAAACTATACACAAATGTACTAAATTGTTTAGCATTTATAACGTGTTGAACACTTCATATTATATCTTAGAATAAAGGAGGATGTTGTCTCTACGGTAGGTAAAAAAAACACATTTAATCAGATTTTCTTCCCAATACAAATACTTTGAAATCATAACATGAAAAAAAGTACTGGTCAACGTCTCTACGGGATATAAGGGGGTTACATATCTTGATAAATCAATGATTAAAAGTAAAATGAAATAGAGCTGCAAAATTAAATAACCATGGCATCTAGGGCATTCCGAGATTGGAAAATATCTTCCATCAGGGTATGAAGTGATCGCAAAATCTATACTCTTGGATCACTCACGCAAGTATCATTATCATAATAGGCCCATCCTACAATCCATACCTGGATCCAACTATTTTCAATTAGATGCCAAATGACCAAAAGTACTGCTTCGCACCTGCATTTGCAGGCCCAGAAAAGTTGACTTAGGTATACCTCAGGTACTTCAGGTTCTACGCAGACAGCCTCCTGTTTACTTTCTCTTCTATATTCCAAAGAACAAATAAGAGGATTGACTGCATTGCTAAAGGTATTTTCATATTTTGGATCGCTGGTTATAGAACGTGAACTTTTGAATGCCTCAGCCTACGGTACCTGTGGGGTACCAAATGAAGCAAAATTTTCAGGCTGTGAAGCAGTGAGGAAAGTCTGGGTTAACTCGTTTTTTTTAATCTAAATTTACCCAAATCAATATTTAGAGAAGTAATTAGACATCTACTTCCCCACTGATATGACAGGATTGGAGTTTTAAAGAGTACTTTGAAAATACGTTCTGTAGGACATGTATAGCCTTGTACAGAGTTCCTACCAACAGCAAAAATGTATTTGGAAAATGTCTGCCATTTTTTTCTGCCTCAACATGTCACTTTAACAAGTACTTCGGAAGTAGATTCGGTACAAATACTGCACAATATTGCAGATGTATGTACACACCATCTATCCTGGCAACATGATATGCCAAACATAATGAAAATGCTTGAGATATCTAACCCTAAACTTCGGAAGTGGAGTTCCGAGAGAATCTGCTTGGAGAGTGACGTTGCTATCTCAATTTTTGGCACAATAAGACGTCACTAGGCAACGTCATATCATAGGCAACGTCACGTCACTAGGCAACGTCACTAAGCATTTATGGCACCGGAATAACAGGCCACCGTTTGCAGTGTGCAGCAGCCTTAGTTTGTCTCAAACAGTTGGCCATGAGAAGGCTATGTCTGCCCACCCCACAATCTAGTGGTTTCATTAAAATAGTTCCCAGAAACTGAGTGACAACAGTTCCTATCAACTATACTGCCAAATGGCCTTTTCCTTGCTTTTAACTGTCATAGTGTATGTCTCTGTAAAGAAATTATCAACATTCTTCCAGAGTGCATTTTGGTCTCAAGTTGGTGTCTCTGAAGAGTTTAATGTCTCCTATATAAAAGGTGTGCAGTCTATAAGTGACAGTTTATAGATGACTATAGCAGTTAGGAGAAGTTCTAAGTGGTCTGAGATCAGGTGGGAATTGACCAGGATCCCTGGAGGTAGTAAATGACATGACAGTGGTATGTGTCGCCGAGGCACAGGAGCAGGTGCATTCTCCAATTCTCCAGACCCACCTGCTCCTGCAGTAAATGATCAGATATACAGCTTAAATTGTACATCTACACCAGGTAGTAAATTGTGTTTTTTTCTCCTTTTTATAACTTTGTCTTTCTTGTTGTTTCTTTTTTAAGTAAGTTTCGGGGCATAGGGACCTGGTGTGGAAATTGGTGCATTTGGTACATTTGATCTGCATGTATTATTATACTTGTGCTTTGTCATTTCAAGGAGGGCTGAGGTAAACTCGAATATCTGTACATTTTGTTAATAAGAGTGGGGCAGTTTTAGACTTTTGCAGCACAGCCAAGAGGACCAGACCTAATGACCACCTGCTCCCTGAGTGTAAAATATCCGTCAGCAATATCATTCAGTATGAAACTTTTAGGTTTCCCTGGGGCGAGTTTATGAGGATTGTCTTTTTTTATCAAGATTATTCACTCATATAACTTTGAAAAGTATCAAGAAGTATGTTAGTTAAGGGAGTTATCCATTGGCTGTTTCCCGACAGTCACACATCCATCAGGGTTTAATGTGAATAATTTATAGCAAAAACGGTTTAAATATTAATATACAGTACCACGCAATTTCAGCCTTTTACGTATCTGAGGGTTCAATAATGCTGCCTCACCGGATCTATTTCAGGCAATGCATTAATAATTGTGTAGTTTCTTAGCTGTTGGAAATCAATTCAAGAACTGACTAAAATATTTAGAGCAAATTTACCTTTACAGGTATTGGTCGGGGATACAAAGAAAATTATTGGCCTTCTCCATCTTACAATGCGATGGAACTGTTTGAGGGACGTATAGTTACAAGGAGGCCATTGCCAATTCAACAACTAGATAATTCAATGTTTTCTCCTGTAAACTTGATAGATTAGCAGACAGGCTAATTGTAATACTGCTTTATTTCTTAACCCTTTAACTTGTCAGCAGCGCAAAAATTAGTGTCCTGGCTATAGGGGCGGCCTCTAAAACGTATAGTTCCTCTAGAGAAGAACGGGCCTATTTGTAATTCCTATACACATCCTATATAATGGGTCTTGACTATAGTCAATACGAACCCTACCCTACTTTCGTCGATGCTAGTTTTGAAGGGGATAATAAATAATTATATAACTTTTAGTACCGTTCCATACAAATATATCACCACCTATAAGATGCACCCTGCGTTTAGAAACATTCCATAAGGTGCAGCTAGAGCTTATCCTTGTGTGTGAGCCACGTCTCATGTTATAGGTGTTTTGCCTAACTTTAATTAGACTTTTCTACTCAGACTTTTTTTCTGTGCTTAATTACTCTCATTCAATAAAGGATCTTTCCACTCTATTCTGTTAATCCTCAACATAGCCCTGGACACACATGACTACATATCCACATTAACTGAACACCATTGCTATACCAGCTCTACCAAACCCTGATTTTTGATGATATTCATAAGCTATGGCCATAGATATGTAGATGATCGTGACTTATGATTGCCTACCTCCGTTTTAAACACTGACGGACGAGATTATCGCATCCTCTGCTATGATTCCCAAAACTGTTATTTATACTAATCTACGGTTTTCTTTTCCTAATTTAGAAAAGACTGTGGCATAACAATGTGAAGTGGTCAGGGAGGGAGAGGAGAAGATGATAGATTGAGATAATTATGATGAAAAAGGAAAAGACGAAAAGACGATGTAATGTAAGATCTCACATACTAAACATGATTATGACTGACCATGTCTTACTATGTAAGTAACATTGACTAACCTATTTGGTCAACCTAATAATGACCAGATGGGGGTAAACCTGCCTCCAGGGGGGATATGGCTCAGTCCATTGGTCACTTTATCTAAGGATAATAGCTTTGTCTAAGGGATAGTGATCTTCTTCACACTAGGTTGCAGTGGTTGGCAGCACGGTTTGTATGAGGACATTTCTAGTAGTTGCATGCCTTGGAAAAAGTCTATATAATCAAAATAATGATTTTCAATGACTATTGACATGATAAGACTTTTACAGTCTAACCTGAAATAACCTACAAAATAACAGCTTATGAAGTTACCAATGACACTACGTGTACATCAATTATTACCAATCTATACCATGTATCTTGAACATTTTGAGCCAGGGCCTAACACATTGATTTATCAAGGCACTTAGAGGTACCTTTGTCAACACCAGTAGAGGTAGTTTTGCGTTATTACTTATTCAGTTCTTTAACAGCTAAAGCAACTGCACATATTGTTAATACATTGGCTGAAAGAGATTCATTTTGGTACTATTATTGAACTGACCATCACCCTCTTCTCTTAACACTTGGAGAGTACCCTGCATTTGGATAATATCATTGTCCACAAATATGTGGATGCTGATTACACTATTAGTAGGGCTACCCGGTGCTAATTCATACAAAGGTAAGACCATTTATCTCATATTCATATTTAGAGCAAAGGGATAATTTGACTCAATCCAGGTGATATCCTTCAGTATGTAAATTAGAGTAGTAAGATATAATCTCAGTTTTACAGAAGGGTAAGTACTGCACAGTATTCTAAGACTTAAACTTATTTTGAAATGCACTAATGAAGCTTATAAACCCCGCAATTAGAAACCTTCTACATCATAGCATGTAATGACCTCAAACAGCCCCCAAGTCATCAATTACATAGTATTTGTAGGGCAATGATACAAATGCAGTAGTGAGGATAATTATGTGTGCTTGCCGTGCTACGACAGCCTTCAAAATCTCACAAGGTGACACAGGGTGCTGACATAAGGGCCTTGGGGTTATTTAAAAATAGTGATGAATTAGTAATATTTTGAAATAACCTGATGTAGACAGGGGCTCTCTATGATCACCTGCTACCATTTTGAGTTTTTCAAATCATTGCAATAAGTGAAAAGTGATACAAATCCACTACATGTATTAATACTCTCTTTTACCAGATGCTCTCTTCCTCTATACCTCAACAAACAGCCAATATCCAGATATTGTCATAGACAATGCTACAGACTTTGCGGCCTCCAATCCCCCTGTGCGGTTCCATGCAGCTGCAATGACAGGTGACATTTCTAAAATTGTATACAGTTAAAAATCATTTTATTGCTGGATTCACTTTGTGGTCTTCCACTTGAGCAATTATTGGTGTTGTACAGTACATTATATGAACTGTTTAAGGTATTGGTCCATGAGCCACCCACACCTGTACCCAGTACCTCCAGTGTGACGTGGTTCTACACCTGACATACATCACTTTATATTTTTGTATTTGGATAAAAGTCTTAGTCTGTATTATGTACAGGTGCCCGTACTTGGAAAATAGAGAGAGGAAACGTTGACAATCGTGTTTCATCATTCAGAAAGACTGCTTATGGAAGTGTAACATCAAATAAATTTGTTAAGGAAGGTGGGTCGTCAAAAAGCTAATTAATAGCCTACTGGGCACTTGACATCACATTAGGTTTTATCACACAAGTAAGCATTTGAGTGCACATACCCATGCATAGGGGAAAGCGGAACATCAGTCTTGGGGGATAGGATGTGGGCCGGGTGGAGTGGGATGGGGGCCCAGACCTCTTTATATGATCTTCTAGTGAAGGACACACCTGCCGCACTTGCCGCAATACACTGCTTTTATATTAATAAACATCAAGTGACTTGAACTTTAATGGCTGTAGAGGACTACACAGCATCACTAAACTTCCAGAGTCTAGCGTCTAAGAAAGGTATGATACAGGCAACCAATTACATACAAGGGTCTGGCATAGACTGCTTTGTTGTCACAGAAAGTTGGCTCAAAGATAATATGACTGATGCACATATTGACATACCAGGATATAACATCACACGCCTGGATAGGGATCTAAATGCACCAAATGCAAAGACTGAAGGAGGTGGTCTGATCATATATATGGCTACAAACATTGTGGTGAAGCATTTTATTGAACATAATGTATGTATCAGGGATTTTGAAATGGTTCATATCCAAATCATTAAAGATGAATATAAAACTATCAATATCCTGGCAGTATATCGGCCACCTGATGGTAAATGCAATGAATTTTTACAAGCGCTAAAGGACATCACTCTCAAAATAACACGGAAAGATGACTCAGAAATCTTCATAATTGGAGATTCTAACATTGATTTCTCAAAGAAATCAAATGATCATACAGCATTGGACTACACTATTAGTCAACTTGGTCTAAAGCAATGAATCAAACAGCACACTCACATTAGAAGAAGACACCAGTATAGACCTAATTCTTACTAATTCACTCCCTCTAACATCATCAGGAGTAAGCCATTTTAGTGTCTCAGATCACCACCCTATCTATGTCACTAGAAGCCACATTCATGTCCCAGATACCCCTTTGTCATTTGTTGGACGAACATACAAGAACTATATTCCAGATAATTAAACAACTGGCTTAAAAGATATTAATTGGATACCTTTATGGAATGCCTTTCATCCTATCCATGCTTGGTTTATTTTAACAAGTGCTATAAATTTCCTCTCAGATTTCACATGCCCAATCAAATATTTCCATTTTACTAAAATGAAAAAAACATGGATCACCCCCTAAGCTCTTATTCTTATTTAAAGGAAAGGATCTAGCCATTAAGCAGTATCAGGCCACTAGGACAGATGATGATTATTGTAATAACCAAGAATGACTGCTGACGCCCAAATAAAGTGTGAAGAATGATAACTAGTGTTTATTGCTGTTCTTTCCTTAATTGTAACATGGGATTCTGTTTCTCTTCATTGATTGCTTATTCTGGTCTTAGCTTAGCGATGCCTGCCCTCTTTAACTGCTACTCAATAACTGCCAGAGCTACAGTCACACGTCAGTCCCCACTGAGTCTCTGAATGCATCTGTCCAAAGGCCACCAAACACAGTCTTTTATATTGATGTCATCGGCCCGTGATGTCACTAGACTGTGACGTCACTACTGAGACGCCCCCACTAGCGGCCTGACTGTGTAACTCGCGCCCCGATCCGGTGGCAGCCACCGAGCCGCCTAGAAATAACATAACATTTTCATTACATCCCTCCCTCCTTACTTTATACTTAGTCATAGAACTTATAGATGATCTCCACAGAGATACATAACTTACAGGGAGCAATCCTATAGCGGGCTCCTCTTACTTACATAAACACAGCTTGTTACCCCTATCTTTAATAGTATTGGTGCACCCTATGTTACACATACTTATGTAATAATAAAGGTCAGCCTACATCGGCCCCTGTTTTACTTATTAATCACTCTTGACCCTCTGGTCTGTTGCCCCTCCTGTCTGAACTTGCTTGCTCATGCCTCAGGGTCTTGGTGGGTTTCAAGGAGGGGGTTTCTTGGTAGGTACTCAGTCCCCCACCAATACTCCCCCCAACCCCTACCGCCCCCGCAACCCGTAGGCTCCCGTTCTACTAGAGCTTCCCCTCCCCTGCCGCTCTGCCTGCTTCTTGTATGGTCCCGCCAGAGCCACTACGGTCCATCGTTGCAGGCCACCCGATCTGGGCGCACTAACAGTTATCCCGACTCTGTCTGATCCTCTCCTCCAGATCTGGGTGGATGGAGGGTGCGGTGCCCGACCTGCCCGCGGAGGTTCCTGGCTGTGGCTCACCCCAACCCTGGCTCCCTTGGGAAGCTCTGGAGTGACCGCTCCGCGGGTTGGTGTGTGCTGTTGGCTGCACATAGTGTAGCCCCTGGCAGCTCCCCTGCATGGTGGCATATCTGGGCACCTGCTGCCCTGCGGGAGTAGGTGGCTGCAGCGGGTTTATACCTCGTGGCTCTCCCTTGGGTGGAGGTGTTGTGACGCTGCATGGTGGTATTGCGGGGGTGGTGGTCGTGGTGCGTGCTGGTCGCCAGTGGATGCCTGGTGCTGGGGTGGGGGAGGTAGAGGGGGGGCGCCATTCCCTGTGGTGGAATGTACCGTTGACCAATGGTCGCGTAGTAGTGAGTCTGCACCACTCCACCCACCCGTGGGCCCGGCATCCCAGTGGCGCTTACTCCTCCCTTAGGTCTGGCGATGGGGCGAGCCATAAAGGGGTCTATGTTCTCGGCCCTGGGGGGTTCCTGCATTCCACCTTCTGGTACACGTTCACCCCACTCCTCACTCCACTCATCTCATACCCTTTCATGTCCCCCTCTCCACCTCGCTCTCTCATTGGCATCCCTCCTTCTACAGTACTCCTCATACTCTCTTTTATTCTCTTCCTCACTCCTGTCCCATCTCTCTCTCTCCTCCCTCATCCACTCCTTCCTCTTTCTCTCTTATCCCTGTCGTCTCTCTCTTTCTTCTCTCTGGCGTTTCTCTCCTCCCAATCCTTCTTATCCCTCCTTTCTCTGTCTTCCTTGTCCTTCTTCTCGCGGTCTCTCTTCTCCTTAGACTCTCTATCCCTCTTATCTCTATCCTCCTTGTCTTTCTTCTCTTTGTCTCTCCTTTCTTTGTCCTCTTTTTCTCTCTTTTCTCGGTCTCTCCTCTCCTTATCCTCCTCATCTTTCTTCTCGTTCTCCTCCCTCTCTTTCTTTTCTTTGTCTCTCTTCTCCCTATCATCTTTCTCCTTCTTCTCTTTGTCTTCTCTGTCCTTTCTCTCCCAATCTTTCCTTTCCTTCTTCTCTTTCTTTTCTGTCATCACATCGCTTGCGGACACGCTCCTCATTCTCCTCCTTTTCCCTCTTGTCCCTCTTCTCCTTATCCTCTTTGTCTTTCCTATCCTTCTCCTTCCGCCAATCATGGCCCTCTCTCTCCTCTTTCTCTCGCCCGTTCTTACTCTCCTCTCCCTTTTCGTCTTTACCCTTCTCACTCCGGCCTCTTCTGTTCTATGACTTGCCACCCTTGGTGCTCTCCTTCCCCTTGTCCGTTCTTTTAACTGGAGCGGAGTCACCCCCTTCAGTGTAGTGGGTCTCAGATGGGCCCTACTTATCCCCCTCATCCCTTTCTGTCTGTCCCCCTGTGCATGTTTCAGGCGTAGGCAGGGGGCCCCCTAGGGATGCAGTCTGTGTCTCTTCAACTTCGAGGTCTGTGGTTGGAAGTTCCACATCCTCCCGCCTCAATCCCACCCGGCAGTCTTGGATCAGCTTGGCGGGGCTCCTCCACCCTTCCTCAGACTCGGTGGAAAAGGTCACAGATCGGTATGTTACGGGTCATCCTTCAGTTCATGTCCCTCCCCCTCCTCCCAAACACCTCATCACCCTCCTGCACCCAGGAGGCTATTGTCTGTATGGGGCGTGTTGTTGTCTGACAGGTGAGGTTAAACGACTGGCGGTGAGGAGCTCAATATCATTCTCACCTGCTCTGAGAGTAGCGTACTAAGGTTTGAAGTCTTGCCCTGGGTTTGTCCCTCCTCTTTGGCGGGACCATCGCCGTCCCCACCAGGGACTGCTTGTGGGGATCCTCCCTCAAACAGCAGGAGACCTCCTTGCCCGCCGTTTATGGGCCTCCACCAGGAGCTGCTGGTAACGACGCCTGACCATCATGGCCATCTCATCAGCCATCCTGCTAGTTTGCTTAAGCAAGCTCTGTCTCACCCCGGCGACTAGCAGGGATTGCAGCAGCAGAGGGTCGCCGTCCCCATGCGCTAACGGCGCCGTCCCTACCCACTCCAACACCTCGTCGGCCGTGGGGTCCAGGGTCACTGCTGTTGCCTGCCCAAGCTGGTCGGTTTCCACTATTGACAGGGATCCTGCAATTCCGGCTTCCGTAGTTTTCAGGACTTTAGTGGGTAGGCCGGTCCCTTGTATGTCCTCCACACTCAACAATATATCCGGCGGGTCGGCATCCCAGGCCTCAGTTGCGACCATGGGGGTCACCTTGACCTTTCGCTTCTGTGTCCCCTCGGCCACAGACTGCTCATCATGGCCAGACGATCGAAGAGGGGAGCGGCTTCTGACCACTCAGGGAGCCACCGCCGTCACAACATTCCTGAGCCGAGCTTTCTGTGTCCACCTGGGCAGATGGGGGTGCGGTCAGTCTCCTCCTCAGCCTCCTCCTCGTTTCCCTTTGGTGCCGTCGCCAGCAGATATTCTGTGACCAGGTGTGGATCCCTCCGGCTGCTGCAGTGGGTGCCCGTAGGGTTGCTTGGAGAATCAGAGCAGTCAGAGGAGTCATCACTGTCGCCTTCCCCCAAGTTGTCCACCTTCATCTTCTCCATAGTACCCGGCTCGGTGGTAGTTCCCCTGATGGCGCCTCCCGTGGCAATCTTGGTGGATGCCTCGGTGGCTGTCTCGGTGGCTTCTTCAGCAGTCAATCCGGTGGCAGCCTCAGCAGTGGACCCGGTGGCGGTGGCTCCCACCGACCTATATTATTATTATGGTGACGGTCGGTGGACCGAACTAGGTCACGGTGTAGTTTCTTGGCATCACACCAGGCGGCATCGGTGTCCGGTGGTCTGTCGGCCTCTTCGGCGGCCATATTTTCCCGCCTTTGCAATTCTTCCGCCCACTTCCTGTTCTTGGCTCTGAAGATGGCCTTAACGTTTGCACTCATCTCGGATGTAACCCCACCTCTTCCTTTCGGAATAACTATGTGTTCCTGTGGCAGGCTTCCCGCAGGTCCCTACCAGACTGCCGTTATCTGCGTGCCCCAATCAGTGACAAACCCCTCCCCCTCCTTCCTGTCCCTGTTATGTATAACCGATTTCTTCGCCCCAACGAGTCTCTCTGCACGACTCTTCTGGCCTTCTCTCACAAAGGACTTTCCATGACTGACCGGTGGTCGTTGCTCGGTGTCCCAGTGGAGCTCTCCGGCAACCAGGTAAATGTCCTTAACTGATTCTTGGATTTCCCGCTGGTGTACCACAGTTTCATGCATTGTTTCACTCTTTTTCAGATGCTGCCAATGCAAGAAGGAAGCCTGCAGACGTCGGCCTCTCCTTTCTACAGGTCGCTTCGCAGCCATGGGGTCCTTTCCCTCTCCAGTGGCAACCACCATGGCGGCAGTTGCCATGGATACCGTAGCAAGGCCCGGATGTGGCGCGAAACCCGCCGAAAGCGCCAGATGGCGCTCCGCTGGCCCGACCATCACGGTGGCACCAGGAGGCGCCACCGGTACCCACTCCGGCCCCAATAGTAGGTCTGCTGCAGATGTCGCAAGCTCTTGGCCCTGCCAAAGTGATAACTGAGGGGAGCACCATGGACCTCGGCCAGGGCCTCCTCTACCATGTCATCCGGCACCACCACCTGCCTGAAGGAGCGACAGCCGGGCTCCCACCACAACCATGTCAAGGCATAAGACTCTATCCTGAGCCGGGGCAGTTGCTCCACTAGGGATCTTACCACATGAGGTTCTCCGGACAGCACCATAGCCATCGGGGTCCTGCCCTCCTCGACCCTCGTACTTTATGAAGGGCAGGGTCATCCCGCTGAGCTTGTGTCCAGCGGTCGCCCTCACTGATTACGCTGATGGCGTCATCCTCCGGTACAGTTTCTGCCCCATCACCTGCTTCGGCTTGATTCTCGTGCGCCGCCTCACTCCTTGTGGTGGCTCGACACTCAGACTGGTCATTGAAGAGGGGTGATCCGCTTGGAGGGTCCATCCCTCATTGCAAGCATGGGCGCCTGGATAACCCATCAGCATTTCTGTGAAAGCGCCTGGGTCTGTGCTCTATGACATGGTCAAAAGTCTCAAGCAGTTGTAGCCATCTTGCGACCTGGCCTTCCAGCCCCTTGGAGCTAGCTAGCCACTTCAGTGAAGCGTGATTGGTGCGTATCTTGACGGGGCACCCCACCAGATAATATCAAATCTTTTTCATGGCGAACACCACCGCCAGCAACTGATGGCGAGTGACGCAGTAATTTTGCTCGCAGCGGCTCAGAGTGCAGTTGGTGTAAGCCAGGGGATGCTCCCTACTCTCCTTTAGTTGTGAGAGCACAGCCCCTAAGCTGAAATCACTGACTCTGTAACTCCCGCCCCGATCCAGTGGCAGTGACCGAGCCCCCTAGAAAAAAACATATAACAAATTCATTACAATATGCATTATGTAAATCATATGAAAAACTATACTAATTAGAGGGGCGAAAAGCTAAAAATAAATGGCATAAATCAAATCTGACCCAGCATGTGGACGATCCACAAAGATATTGGAAGATATCAATCAATGATCTCGTCAACCCTAAAACACAATCCCTACATCACTAACTGCTAATTTTATGAACACATGTTTTGCAACAATAGGCCTGAAATTAGCAAAAAGAATTAACCCTTCTATTTAACAATATAGGGAATGCTGTCCATTCACACCTGGAGTTCCAACCTGCCACTATTGAAGAAGTTAAGAAACTTGTGAAAAAGATTGACTTGAACAAATCTTCTGGTATTCCTAACGTCTCTGGCCAGGTTATTAAAGACACATTCACTACTTTGCCCTACCAAAAAAAAAATGATTAATTTAGTAATATCCACAGGTATATTCCCAAATGACTGGAAGAAAACCATAGTACCCCGCTCCCTAAGGGAATCTGATGTAAATAATCTCTGTCCTATATCTATATTGCCATGCCTGAAATTATGGATAAGGTTTTGCACAAACAATTTGTTAGCCTATGACAATAATCTCCTGAGCCCCAATCAAGATGGTTTTCATCCAAATAGATCAATCTAAGAGAGTATCATGAAACTAACAAATTCCATTTACAATGCCTTTAACAATCAAGAATGTACAATAGCTATATTCCTCAATTTTAAAAAGGCTTTTGACACTTTAAACCATACAATACTAACTAAAAGACTAAAACATTTAGGCCTTAAACAAAACTCTGTCAAATTATCTGGCTCACATCAAATAGGATGTGGAGTGCCCCAGGGGTCTGTTCTTGGCCCATTACTCTTTCTTGTTTACCTTAACGACTTGAGTAAAGTTCTTATTAACATGACATGTCAAGATTATGCCGACGATACCGTTTTGTATATCAGTCACAAACCGCAAGCTGATGTACAAGATATATAATCAATAGGGACTTAGAACGAGTAAGTCGATGGTGTGTTAGAAATAAGTTATCATTAAACTGTAAAAAAACAAATGTTTGACATTTACTACTAAAGCCCTTGCCTGACACATAGTTAGGCCTAACCTCAAAATAGGCAATGACATTATAGAATCCACTGCCTCATATAAGTACCTAGGATTGATCGTCGAGTGTAATCTCACAGAAAAAGCTGCTGTAACAATTATGAAAACAATGTTCATCCCAGTCATTGACTACGGTGACATTTTCTATGCAACAGCCTCCAAACAAGCCCTGAAAGCTATCCAAACCCTGGTAAACAATGCCCTAAAGCTAGCCTAGACACACTGGGATAAACTCCAGAACAACACTGCACCGGAAAGCCAAACTCAACAGCTTAAAACATAGAAGAGGAATGCATTTGTTGAATGAAGCCTTTGATAGATCATGTCAAGATCAACTGATTGATAAAAGACAATTACATACAAGGCTACATGATCAACAGCTACTTCTGCAAAATAGAGCTCAAAATACAGCATACAGAAAATGTGTAGCCTACAGAGCAGCCACTGCTTGGAATATGTTAGACAATAACACCAGAAGCATAAAGATCAAGAGCAAGTTCGGCCTATGGAATAAAAATCATCACTTGGATATGAGAGAGAAATATGATGATCAAACCTGGGTCTAATATTAGCCAGGGGTTTTAGAGTGTGTTGTTTTGCCCTCTCTCCCTCCCACCTCCCCCTCCCTTCTGGCCCCTACTATACCCACTTCCCAAGACTTAACGGTTATACAAGTAAGTCAAGATCTATACCCATCTGTTTCAACAAATACCAAATTGGACAATACCAACAGTCCACATAGGCAATACCATCAACCTATATAGGAGAGCATGCTGCCTTTTTAAAAAGAACATCTTGAGTTAAATTTTACACTTCAAGAATGATTTGTGCTTAATGGAACGATTTTCTTTGGTACCTGTTACTAACAGTCTTTAACCTAGGTTAAGTCATGGCCCTGAGCCTGATCTCAGAATATTATGAATATTATTATCATTACTATTATTATATTATGTTATGTACTATCAAGAATTATGGTGTTATTATTGGATCGCTGGTATTTAAACAGACGACTGATTAGGATATATATACAGGCAATTTCTGTTTATGCCTACTCTTTACTCAGTATAAATAAAAGAAATTCAATCAATCAATCAGGTCTACCTAACAATTATGGAGTGAACTTCTCATATCATTACACCTGCACACATTCAATTCACCTCCAAGGAAACTATGCCATTATGAGCTAACCATTGTCTCTGTGATTGAATTGTTTACCAGAGCCCTTGTGTCACAAGAGGGTCATCATGGACTACCTCCCCATGTCGCACCTTGATGCTGAAGCAAGCAGAAAGTCCTGGCACAAGTCGAGGATAAGATATCCTCTTTATTGGATGGGCAAAAAGACAACATCTTGGGTAGAAGTTGAAATAGGTGGGGAAAATATTGTTTTATTAAAGAAACATTGGATTAGCCATTGATTTTCATAATCATTTTTTCCCACCAATTCTATCATTGTACAGCTTGCAGATGCCAGTTGTAGAGTGATCACTTAATACCCAGCAAGGCACACCTCCAATATAAGGTGCACCCTTAACTCAGGCCCATTCTTTTAGGTGCACCTTGTCATATGCATGTACTGAATAGATGCTAGAAACTAGATCCTTGATATAGTCTTACTCCACCTGATTTCAGGAGCATCCTATAAGGTGCACCTGGACTTAGTCTCATGCATACAAGCTGTGCCTCAAATGCAGGGTACTATGGTGTATTAATGGCCAATTACATTTCTGTGCATCACAGGAGAGGCCTTCCGGTTGTATAGTATTGGAACAAGAGGGGGAACACTTCAAGGAGTTCCAAAGTGGGTCGATTACTATTACTTGCTCTACAAGATCCAAGACATGGACTTTCTAACATATAAAGAGGATGGTGTTGACAAGGTAAGATATTTTTGCCACTTGTGCTCCAACCCCTGAAGCAATGTTGTATTACATAAAAAGACATTATTGCATTATTGTAACAAAATAACATGTAGTATTGAATACTTATGGAAATGAATAGAGATTCATTCTAAACCTTTCATACTCACACTCTTTGTACATAGTACATGTATAGTACATAGTCAGTCTTTTATATGTATGTATGTCAGAATGTATTCATTTGATTTTTTTTAAAACACTATCAAAAGTAAGACTTTGGTAATCAGACTGAACCTTTTTATATTCTTTTCATATATGATCTCTTTTTTTATGCTATTAAAATCAAAATCTGTATCTATTTCATGGGATATCTTTGAAATTCAAAATAGCCTTTTTTATGACTTGCTCCACAGCTATTATCTCACATTGATTTTATAGTGATCGGATGGGATAGTTTGATAGGCACAGCAGATGGACTTTAAGTATGTTTTTGCAGGCATTAATATATCTGTTGACTGTATGCTGAGGCCCTTCAGTGCCCATTATTAGATGATTGTGTTTCTTGGAGTTTCCCCTGAATTTGATCTAAAATGTTAATTTCTACTCCCATGATAAGGGTGCAAAACCCGGGGGCTCATTTACACAGGGAAGCTATAGAAAACATAAAGAGGATTATCCCACATATCAGGTGAACCTGTGTATAAAGAACACCTAACTTTGGGAGAATATAATGAGATAGAATGAGGCCCTGCACATTATATACACACCTTGGCTTTGAGAAAATCATCAAGGCATCCCCTTACCAACTTGCAGAGAATAACCCCATGTACTGCCACAGGTTGTCCCTTTTTTGCTTTCCTATGTCAATGTAAATTCATTGTAAATTGAATCAAGGATGGTACAGTATAGGATAGGTTACTCCATACAGTCCTATAGTGAAACTAGGCTATCTTGCGTCTCCACTATTGAGCCCTATGTATGATAAGGGGTTTATGGAGCTATCATGTATCTTCATGGGAGGGATATCAAATGAAGCGAAGGGACCAACTAAACCAAAAATCCTGCTAAATCCAAAAATGATAGTCTTTATTCTCGGACATAGACCAAAAGTACCTGATATTGAGGTTTGACGGAGGAATATTTTATATTGAAAATGATTAGAAATATTTAAAGATACAACATCTCAACCAAAGTTAGTACCTCAACCCACATACACAAATGATGCCTATCTCTCAATCTAACAAGTACTTTGTCTGTGCATTGCTCTGCCTATTCTATATACAGCATATCATATAGTGTACCTATCACTCACCCTGCCTCTCTCTTCAATCTAAAACATCTAGAGTTAAATCTAGAAATCTCTTAAAATGGTTAGCTTCTAATGCTTACCTCTCACCTTACTTTAGATTATCTGTTCCTTCTTACCTTTAGTCTACCTATCCTCAGCCTGCCTATCATTCATTTTACCTATCCCTCATTGTGCCTATCCCCTAACTGTGCACATCCCTCATATTTAACTTGCATATTGGTCCCTAGTACCCATGTTTTCTTTCTTTTACATTTGCTCATCTTACAAGGTAATCTGTGTCTATCCCCCAAATTGCTTATTGCTCACACTACCTAACCCCCTTGCTACCTGGGCATCCTTTTGAATACCTATCCCTCATGTTCTCTATATAGTTGTCTTACCCATCTCATTTCCCTTAACTCTTTCTGGCCGGCTAGTGCCTTAATGCACTACCTGGAAAAATATGGCTAGTACATCAATGAGCAGGGCATCTATATACATTTAATAGCATTACCCTGTGTCCCATCAATAATTGTTTTCATACCAAGTATCATGGTATCATAGGAAAGGAAATTGCATACTGATTTCAAATCAGTCATTTATTTAAATACATTTCACAAACATTGATTCTTTCCCTGTGGTGACTCTAACCCATGTACCATTATACCTAGACCTGAGACCTCAATCTGCCATATTCTAGGGACTTTTAACAATGATGGAGCAGGCGGGAAACCTGCTATGACACAAACATACCGGTACTTCATTATGATGACCATTCCATATAGTTCAGGCAAAATAGCATTCAATCTCAAACAAATTGCAACCAAAGGTTTCTCACCACAATGCATTTCTATAAGGTCCCTAGAATCACATACTAAAAGTCCTCAGTGATCCTCCCTGGCAAACAATGCCTAATTAGCATGTTGCCTAGCATAGCAACCATATTCTTAACCAAAATTGCTTAGTTACAGCCATTTCTATGTAAGAAGTCAAAGATTACCTAGCCCCCCTAAATCAGTACCAGAGATTTCAGTGGTATTAACACATGGTTGCTAGGCTGGTTGGTTGCCAGTGGCATTGATGTCGTGTTGCCAAGGCATATGGTTGCTAGGCAACCACCTTATATCAATTAAAATGCTTAGCAACAGGCATTTTGGTCCAAGATAGATGGCTTTAAGGTTCACCTACCCGAACTGAATTAACAGTAGCAGTGGCAATGGTGTTTTGTTGGCTTTAAGGTTCACCTACCTAACTAAAATGCTTAGTAACAGGCATTTTGGTCTAAGATAGAAGGCTCTAAAGCTTCAACTACCCCCCACTAAATTAGCAGTAGGGGTTTCAGTGGCAATGATGTTCTGTTGCTAAGGTGTATGGCTGCCTAGCAACCACCTTATTTATGATATTTTTAGATGGGTTATAGTATGAGCTGAGGACTTTCAGTATGTGATTCTAGGGACCTTATAGAAATGCATTGTGATGAGAAACCTTTGGTTGCAATTTGTTTGAAGTTACCCCTTATAATTGGCCACATTTTGGTCCATGATAGATGAGTTTAAAGTTCACCTACCCCCACTAAATTGACAGTGGGGATTTCAGTGGCATTGATATTCTATTGCTAAGGTTTATGGTTGCCCAGTAACCACCTTATTTCAACTAAAATGCTTAGCAACAGGCATTTTGGTCCATGATAGATGGCTTTACATTTAGCCTACCCCCACTAAACTGACAGTGGGGATTTCAGTTGCATTGATTTCCAATTGATTAGGTATTTGGTTGCCTAGCAACCACTTTCTTTCAACTAAAGTGCTTGGCAACAGGCATTTTGGTCCATGAAAGATTCACCTACCCTCACTAAATTGACAGCAGGGATTTCAGTGACAGTATATCTTTGCTGAAAACAACTAACCAAGTCCAGCTAAAATGCCTAGCCAACTCACATCACCAAGTTTAGTGATCTTCTTTGCTGGTTGCTTAGGCGAGTAATTGCCAAGTAACCAATAATAATTATTTTGTGTAAAGTGCTTAGCAGCACCCATTTCAAGTGCAGATAACTTCAAATCATCAGTTCTCCCAGATTAATGAATGGGCAATGTGATATTTAGCACAATTGGCTCAGCCCTATGATCCCCCTGCCCAATAATTACCATGCCCATAGATCCCCATGGCATGCCCATGATCCCCATGTCCCATGATCCCCATGTTCCATGATCCCCATGTCTCATGATCACCATGTCTCATGATCCCCATGTTCCATGATACCCATGTTACATGATCCCCATATCACATGATCCCCATGTCCCATGATCCATGTCATACCCATCCATTGCCAAGTGGTCCTGAGACAACTGCCATAGGTAACAGAGCCATTCCTGTACGGAGGTGGCCATCTTGAAAACAGTTATGTAACTGCCCCCCGACGGCCATCTTGGATCTGCCAGATGATTGTGGGTAATCTCTTATCTTCCCCTCCATCCACAGAAAAAAATGCGAATTGATAAAACTGCTATGCTTCCCCTGCCTCTATCTCAATTACCTTAAGTACCTGCCCATTGTTTTAGGTGTGAATGGAGGGGATTAGCCTGATAGGGAGACAATTGCTTGGTTTTACTCAGCCTGGATTATATGTTTTTTCTGGTGTTTTTTACTGAAGTATTTATTAACCACTCCACTACGCAAATAGGTGATAATAATGTTTTTTGGGAATTTTAATTTGGGAACAGGTTTCATTGGTGCATAATAGATTGATATGGGTTATATAAGATGAGAACGAAGACATATTTATGAGTATTTACAGATGAAAGGTCAACACTAGGTAATCAAGATGGATGTTTCACTCTATGGTAGCAGTGATCGAGAGTAACTCTGGCTGGGTCAACATAATTGCAGTCCCTTTACCGCTAAATAAACAAGAATATTAAGTACAACATAAACACATACAAACAAATAAATAAAAATTATTACTAATTATAAGATTTGTAATCTGGCTTGTTCAAAATAGGTGACAAATTGTCCCTATCAACTTGGCATCAAAAAGTATTGCAGATTTTAAAATTCAAAATACACGTAGTTAAAGAATTAGCCATATAATGTTACGAGATGTAGTAGAGATAAGTTAGAACTTGAACAGAGGCTTAGTACACAAATCTGATCCATCAGCACATTTCAGGTCTCAGGTCAACACGAGATGTATTTAGCAGGAGCACCAATTTAATTCACCTGTCCCAGGAAGGTCCCCAGTTGGGATCTCCCCACAGATTGAATTACTCATTTGATGTCATAGAAATGAATCAGGCTCTTGATCTTCATCAGAAGTCGCGCAGATTAGGACGCTGCCATCTCCTCTGTAGAGGGATGATCTCTTGAAGAAGTCATGCCTTGGCCTTTTTACTGCAAATTTGACCTTGCCTTTGGTTCTGGTGAGCCTGTCATTATCGGTATTTTTGACATACTCACCACTTTGTGCATATTTATACATGTACACCAAGGTTACTTCATCACGTCTTCTTTCAAGTTTGTCATCACTACATTCTTCATGTAACTTATCAACAGATTTACTCATCACATCAGTACAGCAGCAAATTCTTAGACCACGATTTTGTAGTCGTTGTAGTTTTGCCGTTAATGAGTGATTCATTCCAGAATGCAAGAAACTTGCATAATCATATAGACTCATAATTATGGTCTTATAGACAAGGATAGCAGCGCTTTTGGTCAGGTCACATCTGAGTTGGCAAATTTGAAAAGCTGATGGTTGACTTTTCTCATTAGGTCATTTATGGCTGGTTCGAGACTCATGCTCTCATCCATTTTTACACCTAGATATGGATACGATGTGACCCTCTCCAGTGCTACCCCTTTAACAAGTGGTGGGTTGCATACAGCTCTCTTCATCTTCTCTTTACTTCCGCTTAGCATATATTTTTTTTCTTTGTATTGATCGTCAAACGCAGCTCGTTACAGCTATTAACCACTCAATTTAGGTCCTTCTGTAAAGCTTTGACTGCTAATTGCAGATCTTTGTTACTACAGAAGAACACCAAGTCATCAGCGTACAACAAACTTTTGCTATGTACAAGGTAACTGGCCATGCTGTTAATGTAGTAAATGAACAAGAGTGGACAAAGAACTGATCCCTGTGGCACACCATATCTAACAGGTGCCAGTCAAGATTCAAATGTGCCAATACAAATTTTCTGTATCCTGACGCTGAGATAACTAAACACCCAATCGTAACTACTTTTGTGCAATCGCAGAGATTTCATCTTATACAGCAAATAGGAATGGTTAACAGAGTCAAACGCCTTCTTCAGGTCGAGGTAAGAGAGTACTGTAATGAGGCCATCCTCTCTATTTGTATATAGACTGGTGGCCAGACTGAAAATAGCATATCCGGTCCCAAGATTACGACAATACCTGAATTGTCAATCAGAAATTGCCCCTAAATCATCCATTCTAGATAATAGGTGTACATATATTAGCTTTTCAGCCATTTTCTAGGCAACGGACCGGAGAGAAATAGGCTTCCAATTACTCACATCCTGGATATCACCGCCCTTTGGGATCAGAGTGACTCTAGCATGTTTCCACTTCTCTGGAAATTGCCCTAAATGGAATGATGCATTTAGGAGTTCCGTGATTAATTTGATTAATTTTGTCCACCAGGTACCTCACTTCTTCATGTAATACCTTTAGGACTTCATGCAAGTCATCAGTTTCTGGGTCAGGTTCATATGAACAATCTAGGTCAGCCAGTTGCTATCCTTCGTTTGTCAATTGTTTAGATAACTCTTCCCCTATATTTGCAAAGAAATCATTCATGTACTCTACTGATTCCATGTCAGACTTCAACTTGCCATCAGCACCCTTGAGTGTAGGTGGTAAGACCTCTCCCTTGGGCTTGAGAATACCATTCAGGATCCGCCAGAAGGCTTTTGGGTTACCACTGTCTTCTTTTAGGGCATTGATGGAGTTGCTTGACCTTGCCTACTTAGTTTTTCGAGAATGTTGACACCTTACACGTTTAGCTTCAAAAGGTTTGGCCCTGTTTCTACTTTTGAAAAAATTCAGTCATGAGGTTATCACGTTTGTCACTCAATTTCAGGATTTCATTGTTCATCCAGTCTTTACCTTTGTCTTCATAAGATCTTTTTTTCTATTGGACCAAATTGGTCCAAGTACTCAAGCATACAAGATTTTAGACATAACCACATCTCATCAATGTCATTATCCTCCAGTATTGGGTCCCAGTCCCAGAAATCAACCCAATTGGCAAGGTTATCATCTGAGTGATTTCTATAACTCCTGCATTCATGGTCAGAAATCATAGAAAGTGTGCATATGGGGCCTTACATGTCAATCACCCAGACATGTGCCCAGAGAAAGAATTCTTAGTATGCTTCTTTTACAATAGCAAGGACACATCTGACATAAATGATAATGTGATTTTCTTAATCTACAGGTCAAAATAGTCTGGACCTGAGATTTTCATGGAGGTATGAAGATTGTTTCTGTAGGAAATTAAGCCCTCAACATGGCTTGTAACTCAAATGTCATTCTCCCAGACACAATTTCGCCCAGACAATTTTGGTCATTTTGGGCACATTTTACCCCCCTGGAGCACAAAATATGCATATGGGACCATCAAAACCCATATGTAACATGAAGATCACATCCAGCCTGACACTTTGAGCCAAAGAAATAGAAGGGGAAACTAAAATACCTCCAAATTCATCATTTGCAAACCTTCTATGATTTTCGACCTCATATTCCCGGATAATGTCTGGGAATTTTTCTTCCACGGCAAAAACAGGTAAATGGTCACTAACCAGATAATAATTGAGAACACCACTCACCACAGGCTTACTAGTGTTTGTAATAATGTGGTCAATATATGTACCTTTGTTCTCAAATGGTCTTTTATATTGGTTAATCAAATTTCGCAGACCATAGTCTCGACACAGGTCATATAACTTTGCTGCTTCGATAGCAGTCTCATCTAGGGTGTTAATGTTGGTATCACCAAGGACCCATAACTCGTTGTTTGGGTTTTAGAAAGCGATGTGGTGGGCCTCTAGGTTATCTATGAAATCACCTACTGTACATTTTGGTGGTCGATATACTGTTAAAAGAACCAGAGACTTTCGCCCCTATTGTTCAAAGCAGATGGTGATTATTTCCTTTTCCAGACAGATGTATGAGAACTTATCTATCTTCCTAACAGATTTTGCCAAGGCATTCCGCACATAGATAGCCACTCCACCACCTCTCTTGAATTCTGCTCCTGTCTATACAACTGATAGCCATCCCAGAGAATAATATCATCATCGTGTAACTCAGTTAGGCACGATTCCAAGATGCAGAGTAAATCTATATCCTGAAAAGCCCTAAAAAGCTCTGCTCTCTTTAGAAAAAAAAATAAGTGTATTATAATTTACAATTTTCAATCCCTTCAGGTCCCACAGCTCCTTGAACGTAGTGGTCATGACAAACAAGTACAGAGAAAGAAAACAAACAGCACAACTAACCTACAACAGGCAAAGAAAAGCAAATAGATACAATAAACATAAATTTATAAAGATATTATATACAAGTGACATCTAGATGGGGCTACCGAAAGATACTTGAGGTATCGCCATAGGTGGGTTATTGATTACATAACAGGTTTGCCAAACAAAAAGGACTTTTACATCCATGTATAGAACCACTTAGGCTTGAGTGTTCTATATAGCATATTATTGTTGTCATGCAATCAGTGCACTGTAATTACATACATACAGAAAAAGAGCAATGGCCTAGTCCCGTATACCTTGCCCTTCATATAGGAATTAACAGGGAATTGTCTTCTCAACCAAAAGCTTCTTCATTTCCAGATGTCTTGAGACCAAGCTGAGAGCTCTATAAAATTTTAAAGGAATCACCAGAGATAAGGAATTGACTGAGCCATTTATTCCATGGGAAATGCAAAACTTTGAAAATGAGGGTTTTTCAAGGGTCATTTTTCAATGGCAATTCTGGACATGATATTGTACTTTCATTCACACAAACATTTGAACTGTTTTCTTTAATTCTAAGGATATGAGAAAGTATGTGCAGTACATGTAATGTTAATTGATTTAAAAATTCAATTCTTCCTCAGAAAAAAACAGACACCCCAAACCGGTGGCTATGACTCAGGGTGACCTTGAGCCAATAAGAGATTTCAGTGAAAGTGCCAGTCGGTTGGGACAGTGTGTGGTTGCCTAGAACCTAGCTTATTTCTATCAAAATGCCTTGCCTCACTTTAGAGTTTTTACAATATTTTTTTATCAGCCACACATACATCCAAAAGCATTCTCATAATTGCATCCTCAGCTACCATCAGAGACCCTCATATACCTGCCCTCTTTGTGATTTGACAGCCTCACATAAGCATTTATTAACCACCACACAGCCACATAGATACCAACAAACTCAAAGCCCCTAGGTACAAACAAACTCAAAGCACTGACAATAGGGTAAAGAACATTTTTTAATCAAGGTATTTGTCAGATTGAGAGATATGCAGACATTTGGACACCGAGGTACTAACTGTGGATTACATTTATCTATCTATAAATACTTCTAATCATTTCAATATTACTTTTGTGCATTTTTGATATTTTCATCATCACACCTCATTTTTGGGTACTTTTGGTCAATTTTTGAGAATCATAATCGTAAATTTTGGATTCAGCAGGATTTTTTTGGTCTAGGTGGTTTCTTCTTCCCTTTTGGTATCACCCTGAATGCCACAGCTCCATAAACAACCCAATCCTCTATAGAAATCACCACTGAAGACACAAGGTAGCCTAGTTTCATGGGGGGTAGAGGGAGGGGGTGGCCTGTCATACTCTACCCATAGATTATACTCTCAGTGACCCCTCCTATTGTATCTAAGCTTCTTGGTTGAATGTCCGACCTATGAGGAGATATTTTTTGTACTTGTATTAATTAAAAGCTGTGTTGTCTACAATTATTCAAATCTTATATTATCATAATCCATGACTAACTATACTAAAGATTTCTCATAGGTACTAACATGGAATATATATAATCTATTCAAGTACAGGAATATAAGTCCATATACGATCCACTATACTCTCAGAACTGGAGGTAAGCTTTATTTACCTCAACACTGAAGAGTTTCATGGACAATCCCATGCTGATTCATCGATAGCCAACATGACTTGTGTTGCATGCTCTCTAGCTCCACCCACCAACCATGATCATGATAGAATAAACCATCACTACTGCACACCAAAATGGAAGTTTCTATAGTTATCTTATGCATATTCTGATAGTGAATTACCAATTATCAGAAGATGACAAAGCCAAACTCCTAAACAGTCCGACCTTGCTTGATGCTCTGAGATATATTGGATCCACCAGGTCTCGGACAGTCCAATGCATTTTCAGTGCTGTAAACTCCTGCTTACAAACAATGGCTTATATGCAAAGCCAATGCAAGCTGCTAATAGAATGTATCCCAAGTCAGGGTGCTGCTTACATGTGGGTATTTGGAAATATCTATTGATGTAAGAAACCATGAACAGGGGAGAAGCAGAGAACCTGCCATGTGTTCATTGATGCCCCAGCCCCACCAGAAGCTGTGAAAGTGGCAGTGACTCCTCTGTACCCACACCCTATATGTCAGTGATGGTATGTGGGGGGGGGGGGGGGGGAGAGAGGTCAGGCCAGGTTTGGGCAATGGTTCTGGTGTGGCTTATAGCTTACAAGTACAGTCTGGGCAATGGTTCTGGTGTGGCATATAGCTTACAAGTACAGTCTACTGGTATACGAGATCAAACTTCCTGTTACCAGTAAGGGTCAGCGAAAATGTCAGGGACATCAAACCCAGTCTTTCAACTTTGAAGTTAACATGCTATCACTGCACTAAGTCGCTGTGCCTGACATTTCCATTTTCAACCTACAACTGGATCACATAAGGGACAGTGATTACAACATCAATAACCCTGAGCGGTGACTAGTCACCCTGAAGTGTGATTTACTGAACACTGGGTGAAACAGCCATACCATAATCCTGTCCCCTACACGACCCCCAAACCTAATGACAGCCAGCACTAGTCATCTACAGGCTAGTACTGAACAGTTAATGTGTCAACTGTACCAGAGCACCCAGGTTCCAAGTTCCTTAGTCCCTGTAATCTGGTCCCCTACCCCAGTTTTCATCAAAAGTTCACTCAAGATATATCAGTACACAGGAATAAAATAGATGCTAAGACCTGCCTAGCAATATTCCTAGTGGTACAAGGGTAGATATTTTGGGCCCTTCACTGCCCCAGCCAGCAGTCTGGTACATGTACTTTTAGCCAAATTGCCAATTTCAAAGAAAATCTAAACAAATGACCACTTGCCCACAGCCAGAACTACTGGCCATTGGCCACCAGGCCAGAGTTAGTGTCTACCCCTGTGGTATCATGAAATATCGACCCCCCCCCCTCCCCCCTAAGGTGTGACATCATTTTTGGATGACCCCAATGTTATATGAAATGAATATTTTATACATAACTTTATGTCCATGGTTCATAGACACAATTTAACATTAATTTTCCTCTCCTAGCGATTTATGAGCCATAACAGTACAATACCAGAGGACATGATTGTCTACAACAATTTGACAACACCTGTGATGGGCCATGTATTTAGGTTGAGTATACATGCTGGAACAGGGAGCATCCCAGGATTCTCAATTATTCTCTATGGATGTGGTAAATATACATTTGTTACCTAATGATAGATCACTGGTAGCTCTATATATAGATAATATATACAGCTAGAATTGAATATGTGAGTATGACAATAGGAGTTGATGAATACTTTTTACGCTGTAATTCAGGTCTTATTCTGTTTGTCTCTTGAGAAGAAAGTAGAGTCATTAAAGTATGTTGTAATATGTTGACAGTTTCACCATCACAGACTTAACCCATATAATTTTTTAATGAATTTATTTGAAATTGTCTGGTTTTGTGTGACAGAACCATTTCCAATTTTTTTAATGGGATTAACAAAATCTCATGTGGAGGGAAAAGAATCTGTTTTTTCTACATATTTTGAGCATTCCTTAAAAGCAAATAACCAATTGAGGTATAGCCCTTTTTACTGCACTATTTACTTAACATTTTATAGTAGTTGAGGAGTCTGCCCTGACGGCCATTGCGGGTGTACAGCTGACCAGGTGGCAAGCACGAATGCCTGAGTCTGTCCCAGCCCTGGAGGATGATAACCTCAGCACATGTGTAACTATACCAGTAGGAGATCCTGCTACCATTACCATACACATAACAGATCCTGTCAGCTCCAACCTGGAGGTCACCACTCACACTGAGGTAGATGGCATATGTACTGGGCTGAACATGCGTGAACTCTATGTCATGGTCAAACTGATGCCTCCACTGGGTCCTGACATTACTGGTAAATTCGGGAAGTGCCAACTGGTCAGTAAGACTGTGGATTCAGGTTATTTGGTACATCTTTTTAACTGTACCTGTGTATACGGTGCCTGTCTGGACATCCACATCAGTGTTAACCCTCCATGTACCATCAGTGTGTGTAATGTGGTCCTGGGCTAAACTCTTGTATCTAAGTAAGTTTGATATTTCAGAACTTCTATCTTGCTGGGGATGTATACATTGGTGGTATCAGCACATGTGGAAAATGTACAAAAACATACTTATGATATGAAGAATATGGAACTTTAAGTTGAGTTGAGTTTTGAATTTGAACATTTTTATTGGCTAAACAATCATGACATGAAGCTTTTCATCATAAGCCAAGAACAAATATACACATTTAGAGAAAAACAAAGTCCAAGATACATCTCAGGTAATGATTCAATGTCCATCCGGCGGGACTAAGATATAAATATTTCATATTCAAAGACAGGACCGATATGATCTAGATCATAGTTACAAATGTTCTTCTAGGGTAATGCATGCACTACCAACACTATCATATATTTAAATTAACCTATATTTTCAGTATGTCTCTGTTTATAAGGAAAAGACCAGCAATGCAGTCACTGCATGGTCATGCTTAAAATAACACGTAATCAATTATCTCTTTACTCAACTAAGCACCAGTGATGAAGTCACCACCGACACTTATAGAATATCATTTTTGGCCTTTGACATGAACTTAGATCTATACAGAGTTAGCTGTGTGTCTGTGCTTAACCTTTTCCAGATCTCATTTCCATGGAATAAGGGGCTTTTCTTATAAATACGGTACTTGGCCTTCTCACTTTGAAGTTTACTCTGGCGGCACTACATTGGTTGCGTACAGGTTCCAAGATCATATCATGATTCTGAGACAAATCATGCTTGAGACCAAGTGTTTGTTTTTTGCGTCTAGCATTCAGGAATTCACAATTACTTAATGTATGTAGATCATCTCTAGACATATCCATGGGATCTACAATACCCCAGCCCAGTCTTAGGCTATGGTTTTGTAGTTGTTTTTTTTACTAAGGTCTCTGGACCACTTTCAAGTAGAATAGACCCATACTCAATAATCGACATTATCATTTGCTTGTGTAGCTTTATACATAGAGGTCTATCTATGAACTTTTTAGCTTTTTCAGGTGATATACTTTATTCCTGACGCTATTGATTTTATTCTCACAGAAGAGTCGGAACGTCCAATTGCTATCAATTTCAACACCCAGGTAATTGAAAGATGGTACCACATCTAATGTTTTCCCTGCGATCAACAATTTGTTGTCAGTGGTGTTAGGCATTTGGTGTTTATCATGACACCATAATACCTTGTTTTTTTTCACCATTGACTGTTAGTTTACAATGACAACACCATGCATATATACTATCTAGGTCTTCTTGTAATAGCTTTACCATTCGGCTCTCATTAGAAATTTGGCATTATTGATTATTCCAGCTATATCATTAAAGTAAATCAGAAACAACAGCGGCCCGAGCATGGAGCCGTGGGGCACACCACAGCTTATGTTTGATATATCGCCATTGACACAGGTTGTTTGCTTCCTATCTTTGAGATAGGAAGCAAACCAAGGCATGGTACTATCTGACATGCCAATGTTATAGAGTTCATCTAGCAGCAGCATATGATTCACTGTATCAAAGGCTTTGCTTTGATCTAAGAAGACTGTACAAGAATACCAACCTTTGTTTGTGGCGCCATACATGTCTTGTACTAAATGATAGACTGCATCCATGGTAGAGCGACCAGGAATAAAACCAAATTGCCTATCCAACAGTTTACCATTTCTTAGTAGATATTCCATTACTTGGGTATGTACAGCCTTTTCTAATACTTTTGATACCACTGTTATTCATATCAATGCATAGCAACACCACTTGGGAGATGAAAGATACATGCAGCTATAGCCAAACAGCAATGGTTTTACATTAGCTACTGTCAGATGTATCACAAAAAGGGAGGGAGTATTTTCTCGAAAGTCATGCATGGGTTAGATTCATGCCTTTCAGATAGTCAAGGCAAGATTGGTGAAAAATCTTTGATGTGCCACATGGCTAGGATTCTCCAGCATTCTCTGACCCAGATTGACAAGAATAAATCTCAAACGTTAGATCATAAATTACTTGCTCTTGGAGCCCTGACTATTTTGAGTGTTTAAGTCTTACTATAAACATATTTAATGTGATGTGGGACCCGAGCCTAGTTTTGAGTATATCTGTGAGCTATGTGATCATAATCATTTTGGTTTAAGGTCTTTCATCCTTTATTGATCCTGAATTTAACTATACAACTTCTCAGCTTTACTAACACACACAAACACACACAGACTTGTATAACCATTGTGCCAGAGACAGAGAGCGAAAACAACCTTCCTGGATGGGGACAGGGAAGCTGCCGTAACCCCTACATCCAAATCCTGAGGCCGACATACAAAAAGTCAAGGTGGTCTCCTCCGATGCTGGCATGCAGTCTATCATGCAAGCATCAGCGGAATGTATTTATGTTGAGTCTAAGCGGGACTGCATCTGGTTTGTGGCAGTAGGATTATACTGATAAGATGGAACCGGCGTGCACCTGGAAGTGGTTGTTATCCTGGGGCACTCATCGTAATTATATCTTACCAGTGTGGTCAGTGTGTTTGGCCACTTTTAAACGAACTAGCAAAATTCAAAATGGTGGACCCACTGGATATGGGTCCAGACTCCTATAACGTGATGGGCAGTCTGGTATGGATTCTGCTCTTGCACCTCATTTTCTAAAGAACATCAGCGACAAGGATAAACAACTGCAGCAGAGAAAGCCAAGCAATAAAACAAGTGACCTGGAGGTGCCCATGGTAATATACTTCTATAAGAACACTTAGGCATAAAAAGGTTGTGTTTAGGTATCCCAACCGACCTTAGCTTTTCGGCCCGACCCTGATTGTTTGCAATTTTCTTTTAGTAAGAACGTCCCAAAATAATGACAATTAGAGTGGGACGGTTGTGCTACCTTCCCCTCTGAAGCGCTACCACAAAGTGTCAAGATATGACTTTGCATCCAACTGATGCTTACCATGACAACACTGGCTGTCAACCAATAGAATTGCAGCTTAAAGTTCTGGCCTTCCCATAGAGATTCAAGATTCAAGAAGGCTTTATTGACTAATATACGGATACACTTATGTCAGCACCAGATTAACAATTCATGGCAATGTAAACAGCTTTGATATAAGACAAGATACAATCTATGGCCCCGGGCCTACTTGATGTTTTACAATAAGGAGCTACAGCAATGGCAATGAAAATGCTGATACAATTCCAGAGGGTTATAAAGTGGTATACCATAACATTTACCACAGCAGAGATTATTTAACCTATGCAATGTCTTAGTTGACTAGTAACCACATTTAGCACCAAGATTTTAAAAGTTTGTCATCTGGATCTCATAGTCATACCATTTTGATTTAATCTTTTCATACATCTTAAAACAGACAATGTCTCCTTTTCTGTGACTATTTCAGTGTCCTATTTCACATGGAATCTGAACATGACTAATATGTGCGAGACTCATTCAAGATACGGTGAGCCCACTCTATGTCCCGTTCCCGCTGAGAGCCCCATTGCTGGGCTTGGAAGGGTTTTCGGTTGTAGGGGCGCAGTCTGTGATGTTGCCCCCATGTAAATGAATGTGGCAGCCTCACTTGCCCGTTGGCCTGGCTCGTCTGTTGAGGCCAGGTCATACGTCATCTTACGTTTGCTGCGTAGACCCTTGTCCCCCCCCCTCTGTTATGTGAAACTCATCCACATAGAGGTGGTCGGTGGACATGAGGCTCTTAGAGACTTGAGGGCATGCTCTAATGTGGAGCATATATATGATCTGGACTCTGCCCGTCTCTGAAGTCATTGATGCCCACATTCACCAAGATATGTTTAACTTTAGGGTGGATCTTGCCATTGACCAGTTCGACTGCAAAGGATTTCAGGTCATAAGCTGTAGAGCACTTGATTTTTGCCACCTTAATCTTGCAATAAAATGAGGTCTTCGTCAATGTGTTTTCATTGGGAGCCTGATAGAACCAGGCCCTCTGTGCTGGACTCAATAACAGCCTTAAAATCCTCCCCTTTGGGTACCTGGGCTTCTGAGCAAGCAGTGTCACTCTGGCTAATCCGTGTTCTTATTCTTGTGAGGGTCCTCCCATATTTGTTACGTCCCTTTTTGAATATTCCCCAGAACATTATCTTCTACGGGGTGCTTGATGGTTGCAGACCCCGTAGCAATCAACACCTCACTGAAGGTGCTGTCCTGCTCGGCTAGCGAACTACAAATATCTTCCATAACAGACTCTTTCTTCACTTGCCATGATCTTGAGTGTGGCACATTGCTCTTCAATACGCTTTAGATTCTAGTCCCGACCTCATCATGACTTCCTTTATTTTTGGTGAGTCCTCCCCTAGGATTTGCACAATTTTCTCTGTCTGGTAGGCAACCTCCGCGTACTTATACTGATGCCCCCCATAAGTGAAGGGTGCCCGTTCCTCCATGGTGCTTAATACATGTGGGCTACAAACATAAATTGTCTTAGGGAACTTGTCCGAGGGTGACGGAGCTGGTGTCTCTGGCTTGGTCCTGTGACTCTGTGCGTCCTTTTCATTTACTGGAGTTGGCCATGAAGCCTTCACTTTGTTGTCTGCTTCTCAGAGCTTGCTCTCCAGTTTCTTGACCTTATTCTGTAACTTGAGATTTGCCTCCTTCTGATCTTCTTGTGACAGTTATTGTAATTCTGGGATCAGCCCAACATTCGTCTCCATGCCATCCAGCTGTTTCTGTCGGACGTCAACTTTCTCGTGCAGACCCTGATATGAAGTTCTCTGTCGCGACCCAGTTATTGTAGGTGTTGATGTTTTTGTCGATGTCTTGATTGGTTCCCTCAGTATACGGGTGCTGTTGTCAAGATTCCTATCTATAGAGTTCAAGAGATCTTGTGTGTTTGGAGGCTCCGTAGAGGATACATCCAGGTTTCTGTCGATCATATCAACCAGATCCTGCGTCTTCTGAGGTTCTGAGTACTCATGGCCAGATGTGTTGGGTTGAGAGGCAATAATGTTTGATGTTGATGGTGTCAATGTCTGATCGGCATCCGAGACAACCATCAGACTGCTATCCTCTGACAGTGTTCTTTGGTCATCGACACCTGTCGTATCTGAATGGACACCTGATGATGACTGTGTGGTAGAAGAGACAATTAATTTCTCCTCTGTTTGTGAGTCCCCTCTTAGTGAATGGTCTTCCGCCTGTCTGCCTGTATCAACAGGAACGTCTACAAAGCCTTGTAGGCATGACAGATTTTTTTTGGGTTGTTGGCTTGTCCTTAATTGTTGCAACATGGAAAATCGCAGGAGTGTTTGTTTTTAAATATCCGCGCTAGCCGCGTTCTGGTTCTCATACAGGACGTTCTCACAGTGAATAGGGCTCTGTATTCTGGTGTCCAGAATGAACAAGTACTCATGCTTTTCTTAAATCCAAAGTTGCCAATGGATGCTTGGGTGTCTTACAGTGCTGTATGTTTAGTCTGTCTAGAGCTGACTGTGGTAAATCCTGTGTACTTTGGTACACACTTGTAGCCTACTGCTGTACACCGTGCTGCAGTTTCACTTCTATACATTATCCCTCTCCATACAGATATTTAGGTTGACTGTTGAAGTAGTAATTTGCTGGTACCACTGCGGGATCAATGCGATATGCCGGCAAGTGGCTACTAACTGACCTTATAACGTCATGAGTTCTAGTAGAGCTAACACATTACCAGAATATCATTATCATAAATTATGATTTGCATATCACTCTTCAAGCATTGGCAAAGTAAAAAGCCTTGGTATAGGCGAGTGAAGCACACGCATGTGCATGCCCATGCACGCGCTTCACTCGCATATACCGATCTTTAGAAAATGCCAATGCTTGGAGTTGCTCGCTACCTGCCCTATACCGAGTGAGGGAGGTGGGGCCGGGGACCAGCCAAAAGTAGTAACTCAGCAAGCAGAGTTTAGGTGTGTGAACTGGGAAGGTTTTGTCAACTGGGAAAGGCTGAGGGCCCTTTAGCTGGGTTGATGTGTGTGGTTTCAAACTAAATGAGAACAGATTTATTTACAATACAAGAAATGTATTTTGTAAATATTCAATAAGTTATTAGTTAGTGCAACTTGAAAAAATAGATATATTTTTCTTTCAAGAGTGCTAGTATCTGTCAAGTTGAAATAATAAAATTTAGATTGATGTCATGGTGGTAGTCACGTGCGGTAAGTGGTTGGTGGTAAGAGGTGAAAATATTATTTTATTTTCTAAAAAAATATAAAAAAAAAGATTAAAAAAAAAGACAATTATGGCCTAAAAAGTAAAAATAGGCATATTTGGTATCAAAGTGCTGCTCGTATTCTAATCCAGTTATGTCAGTTCACTGACAAGTGTCACACATATGTTCTTCTCTGATATTTGGTAGTTATGATTTTCCATTGAACAGCTGCAAACACCACAATGTCTCTCCAATGAGTTGTGTATTTCACATTGTTAAAATTGGTATAGGGGCCACTGCTGGTATCGAATTCGCATATTTTTATGAGCTTCTAACATCAGATGGCACATGGGCAGAACTGACATGCAGCCTGGTAACTGCAGGTACACCATATCACTCCTCCACTAAATCTACCAAAGAAGTTTTCAATTCTTAACATTTATTGTTTGAATAATAACATTTACACATGGAGGTAACATTGCTCAACGTCAACCATTGGGGGCCACTCATGGTCAATAGAAAAGAGATGATCTTCTGTATCTAGTATAATGATTTCTGAAAGAAAACAATTCAGTAGAGAATTACCAAAGAGAATGTAAGGATTCCTACAAAAGCAGAAGGGGCAACATATCTGAGTTCTCTATCTTGTGATATTAAAATCGTTTTAAATGTTTTAAAGTTGGCATGTCCGCTATCACAGTATCAAATTTGGGATTTCTTATCAGTCACTATCTAGACAACATTCTAGACCATGTATAAAAATATATAATGATGTATGAAATATCACTATCATATAAATCAGGTATGTCTGATTTCCTGTAGAGGGAGCCTGTGTGCTATTGAATGACCAGTCCTAATTTTCAAGGTGCACTAAACACAACTGAAAGTCTGTCAGACTAGCCAACAGGTGGTACTGAGGTGAGCAGATTTGTCAAGGGCTATCTGATGAAGTGCATTGTGTTGTGTGTGATTAGACCCTTTGTGAGGCACTTTGGGCAAGCAGTGATTTGAAAGTAAGCATGGCACAAGAGATGAGCATTTACATACTACTTAGATATGTTTCCACAAATTTTCAAATGTCTTTTTAGCAGATATGCCAACTTTAAAGGGCTATTTTCTGCCAAGTGGGAGTTCAATTATTGTTAATCTTATTCGATGGTTATTTATCAGGGAAGCATAAAACAATAGCAGACAACAAAGATATACATTAACAGTAAGATCTTTATTTTCATATAATACAATTTACAAGATGTGTCTCCACCTCTGCATCTCAGCCTGTGAACTGATGATAGAAATATAGACATGTAGGTGGCTGGCTACAACCACACCATCTGCTGACATTTGCTGTTTATGCATTGGCTACACACTCCTCACAAGCATTCCTTTTCCCCAATTTGTATCTCTCCATCAATGCATATGACTTCAGTAAAGCATTCGACACTGTCCAACCTGTCTAACACTAGGCTGGACATACTAAGCACTGGACCGCTTAACAAAGCTATTAACAACCAACGTTTTACTTGTCTTAGTCAGTGCCTTGGCTCAACAATATTTACAACTATTTACTTACAGTTCATGAGAGGGAAATAAACACTGATAAAGTGTGGCCTCTAATTTTTGTGTCGGACATTTCATATTGTAAAAGGAGTGAATCAGGTAAAAACACGGTCACAAAATCTGCTACCTACTATTACTTTGTAATTAGAAGGCTCTCAGAGCATATGAGCAGGGGCCCAGAACATCAAAGGGTATAAGGGTTTTCTTAAATTCCAAAAGTTTTCAATCTGCCACTTTTTACTTTGGACAGAATGGCTGGTTGTACACCAGCAGTAATTGAGCTTAGTGCCTAGTATTTTAGCTTGACTCACAGAAAGTATGTAACTAAAACAAAACTATTATCACAAGTAGTGAAGCAGGACTGTGTCCAGTGGAAGTTCACCATATTGAATGTATCCATCTTGGGCTGGATTGATTACAGTACTAAGTAAATGAAAATATTCCATCTACAATGTTTTAGATTTGATAAATTTCAACCATCAATGACATGAGGTGTAAGTATGATATGAATTCAAATACCACATATGACTGTGTACACAATATGTATAAAGGTGTATTTGATTCTATTCAGTTTGTGATCCCTGCCACCAAAACTGGCATCTTTGAATTATTACCCATCTTAAGAGTTAGTCAGTCCTCAATTCTAATGTTCAGATGCCAACATAAAAACATACTCAGAGGCTCAAAAACCATTCCTTATGTGGGTTTCCACTTAACCTACATTGAATAAACCACTCATAATCCACTCAAATAAAGGGTGCTTCTCTACAATAATCCTTACATTTATCCTCAATGTCTCTGTATTAATAAATACCACAGTTCTTTACAATTAACACTGCCTCTGGGATATGTTTGTGACCTTGACCTTAATTGGGGGTTTCAGAGAGACCAGGAACATGGTCTTCTTTTTGTGCTAATCAGCTTGGGTTTATGTAGAAAACTTATCTCTACCACTATAACAACAAAAACAATGACATATGCAACATTGCATAGTCACTGCTTCGCTCGACACAACCTCGCTTATTGTTACATAAAGAAATCAGTTCTGATCACATCTAATCTTTTTCTCTCTCTACAAAGTGACATAGGTTTTCATACCTAACCCGGCAGACATTGGCGATGGACGATGGTCATTTTGATATAATAGAGTATTTCTTATTTCCTTACACCCAGTTTTATTTGGCAAACCTGGATGTTTCTGAGACTATGGATGGAATCTTTACTTACATGTATATCAATATAAACAAGGAGACATTCTCATGATGGGATATGACTGTATACAGTTACCATGTTGAATATGAGACAACTGGAGCAGTAGCAGCAGCATTAGAATGGGCTAAAATGGACAGTCACTGCACAACTAGGGTGGTTTGTCTGGCAGTGGAGGCTGGTCTCCATGCTAGCAGTGGCAAACTGCACTATGATTATACATATGGTATATCATGGGGTGACATGACCTTGGAAAAATATTGCTCAGATATGACATGAAAGGTGCCTAAGTGATGCGCAGCTCATGAGCCTACAAACAGTATTTCTGCTGAACAGCCAGGATAACTTGAGCAAAAATAGATTCCATTCCCCTCTCAATGTGTTATGTTAATGCCAAGATTATCTCACCCTTTATCTTACAGTCAAGGGGAGTCTTACAACCTTATTTTTTCCCCCACAGTGTCCAATGACTTCATATGGTTATATGCATGAATGTACCTTTTTTACAAATTGATTGACATGTAGAAATGATAATTTACTAAGGAGCGGAGTATATGACTATCATCATCAAGCCATCAATACCTATCTAAGTAGTGGAAATGAAACCAGTTTGAATCATTTGTATCAAAGAAACCTACTATTTCACATGGCCCTTGACAATGCTATACAGGTTATGATTTGTTTGTAGACACCACATTCACCTTCATCTGACATGCTATAATTATATTGTTTTATACAGTTGTTAAATATGTCTTTATACAGGTCTGTATTACATCCGTTTACGACTACCTGGTTATGGCTTGTATAGCTCGTCTTTGTACACTTCTGTTTAATTCATAACCATAATCGATACTCGCTAGATTAAAGCAGCGGTCCGGTCTTAATTAAATAATGAAGAAGGGCTAATAATAATAATGATAATAATAATTCTAGCTCACTTATACATTACCAATCATAAAATTCTTATGAACGCTAATATGTACCAATGATTAAATGCAATGTAGATTTTTAAGTAAAAATCATCAAAAAATTACAAATGCGAACAATAGTGTTTCCAGTGCCTCCTATCCAGCACACACCTTTTTTTTAAAGGTATGGACCTTTTTTTTTAAGGTATGGTGAGTCCTTATTAGGGCCTCATGGGGTACCAAGTATGACTAAAAACCTTCAGCTCAACAATAAAACATCCATAACAGGCATTGTCTGCTGATATGTCAGGGTCAATCCCTATTCTGGGAATGCAGACTGTCAAACATCCCCCAGCCTCTTCCACCTTGTCAAAAAGGCTCCACACCATATCTGAGTAACAACTAGTCTGCATTCATGGCGGGGAAATATTACAACAAACATATGTACCTGTAATCACACAAGACAATATTTAGTGCCCAGATTCTGTTCTCCATTCTCTACTGTTTGATTGCACTGTTTATCAAAAGTGATGAACTTTTTTTTACACGAAAATTCACACCATATCATTAGAAAGCTATTTTTTCTTTTTGATCACTCTATTCTTACATTGTTCTTTAAGAAATACACAAAACCACTGCCACTTCTGACCTGAAACCATACATCTATAAATAACAAATACACCTTGAGCACTAACTAAAAACCTGTCCTTGGCAAGATTCCATTCTATGGCATTATTGAGAAAATGCCTTCGTCACATGGGTACTTTACAATAAAACTGTGTTTTAACAATGCTTTACAGCATGGAAGCCTTGATGAATATCAATATGGCGAGGGAGTGAAATTAGAGACATCACATTTTTTCAGTTTTATACAAAACCTGGCAACAACATGAGAGTGTGCTGCACTATTATAACAGAGATAAGAAGAACAATATGAAATAACCAATCTACTTTTGAAGCAGGATGAATTCAGGGCAAAATAAAAAGGAGCTGAAATTTTTATGACTGCCCTGACTGTTCTTGAGAAAAATATTATTTTCTTATCATTATCATTTTCTATTTCACTCAGAAAACCTTCTGGATATGATCAATGTTGGGATAATATGAATGTTATACATAGGTGATTAAATTTTATTTCTGATTTAGAGTGCAACCAACATGATTTTCACAACAGACTAACAAGAGATCACAAATAGGTTTAAGCTTTTTTCCCCAAAAGACTAGTAGCATGCCAGTATCCATGTATGTAGCAGTGTGATAGGTCTAACATGAGGCAGAGGTACTGCAGGAGCTGCTCAAACCTTAGAGGTGAGTAACTCAAACTGAATATACAATCTACTGCTCTTAGCATAGTCTGTTTCTTAACTTAAGGGAACCTATTCAGTTCCCTTTCACAACTGGCCATGAAAAATGTCCTTCCAGTGCCAAAAATGGGAACTTGGAGGCAACCTTTTCTACCGATGACCAATGCAATTTTCACTCTCAGAGAATTCCAGTCCATCGGAAGTGTACAATTTTGTAAGTAAAGTTCAGTCTGTGATAGGTGTCAATGAATGCATTCCATTGTAGTCATGATTAACATAATCAATGATATTATTTTTTTAACAATAATACTTGGTAGTCTAGGGGACACAACAGGAGAATTGCATTACAATTTGTTTTACATTATGATAAAAACAACCCCCAAAAATAAACAAAAAACAGAACGTCACGGACACATCTCATGAATCACAATCTATATCTTTCTCATTGTTTGTCATTCAATAATTGTCTATAGCCAATCACAATGGTAGTGGGGTAGAGACGGGACGTTCGACTCCTGGAGCTCTATCACTTGCTCACTTGCAGTTCCTCGCGAGGGTGTGAACACACACTCACACCCTCTGACGTTGACAGGTCATGACGTGTCATCAACATGTCATGTCATCATCCACTTCCTGTTGCTGCTGCTGCTGGTGCCATGAGCATCCAGCAGAAGGGGAACCAGTGAAGTGTTGTCTCCATGCTGCTTCAGCCATGAGGTCACCGTCTTTCAGGTCAACTATACACATACAAGTTTACACTGCTCTCCCCTCCTTGGCACCATATTCACAACCATGGCAGCCAGCCTCAGCCCACCCTGGCCAGCCACATGGTAGCAGGGTGTTAGGTGGTCTGCTGGAAAGCCGATGGGAAACAGTCTGTGCACTGAACGTTCTAGGCTTCTGTCTCATCTGCTGCCGAGTTATGTCATCTCTGGTAGTCGGCCAGGGGCTGCACGATTCGTTCTGGAAGATAGGTAATAAGTGAGAAATTATATTCATGGTCCTAATAATCTACTGACTACAGCGGATATATTGAGTAGAAAAATAATCATCAGAAAAATCAAGCTATAGGTGCCATTATAAAGATTTATTGCTTTTCAATATGAACTCCAATACGTGTGGCTGTGTGCATGCATGTATAGATATTACGATATGACATGCCTTTTTCACTTTAATTAGTTTCCCCATCAAATCAATATGTTATCTGATAACATGGGTAATTTTGTGAAAGTATCTTCAAGAATCAAAAGCCCTCAATTAAGGTTTCAAGTTTTCAATACTCACCATGGTAAACACGAAGTATTGCTTCACAGACAAATTTGTATTGATTCTGTAAAAAATGAAAGAGTAAAAAACATTGTTACATTCAAGTTGTATAAGATGATATACCCAGTATATTGCGTCCAGTTATTCAGGGGGTATTCCATAAGCCTTAATTCTGCCCAGCACACTTATCTAACGTTATCTGATATAAAAATTGAAAAATATGCCATCTGATATAGTAAACGGATAGAGGAAAATCATAGTATACCCCTTTTAAGGTATTCTATAAAAAGAATCACACTGCACTGTGAATGTTTTAGCAGTGTTGACTATTTGAATCAGTGTAATTTTATAATTGTAGCACTTAAGTGCATGACGGTATGAGAGTATGTCTACTGACCGTGGTCTGTATGAGCATAGCCCGTTGGTCCCGCATCTGTCGGACTATGTCCAGTGGGTAGATGGGCTGGTTGGCCTCTATTAGACACATAGCTGTCTCCATGGTGACCAACACACCTGTCCGCCCAATGCCCGCACTGAAACACATAGGGGGAACATTATAAGTCAATATAGAGCAATAACCTGTCAGATTACCAGGAAGTTTTCTGCCCAGTCCATGGTGTAACAAAGATTAAGAAGTTAAAAAAACAAATGAAAAAAAAAGGATGCACTTGTGTTGGGTCAATGCATAACAGCATGGCAGCCAAGAAATGGTAATCCTTGAATAAGGTTCAATTATAAATGCTTTTCAAATCATTTGAAAAAAAAAGAAGAAATGAATACCTCTATTTTCTCCAAATACAAAGTGCCCCTCAACCTACCTGCAATGGACCACGGTGGGTTCCACCATACCGACACGGTTTAGCCGCACCCTCACCACAAAGTCTAAGAAGTCCTTGCTGTCATCAGGGACCCCGTGGTCAGGCCAGGCCAGGTACTGCATTTGTTGTATGTGCCGCTCTTCGCTACTCTGTTTACACAGAAACAATACACAATTGATATTACCTGTAGTCAGTGCTTTAACTCGGACATTGGCTCTCAGATTTGATTTCTTACAAATTTATTAGAACTTTATTGTGTCTGCAAAACTTCCGTAATCATTCTTTTCACCCTTGGCATCAGCATTCATATAAACATAAATTTTCATATTTCCCCCATATCTCTTATCCTTTTATTCTATTTTTTTCCAGTCATTTATCTTTCCATTGAAAGAGAAAAAAAAAGGCTGACTGTTATCTTATTGGGCCCAATAGGGTTAACCCTTTAACTTACTGCATATGCAATATTGTAGTACTATATATGTGACCCATCCTAACAAAGTGGTACTGAAGTCGCACATTTAGAGGTCTAGATATGGCCTTTTCAAGTTGTATAGTGTCAAAAATCTAAAAATTTTCAAAATTGATATTTTAGCATTTTTCTAACCTCCAGGTAGATGCCTTTTAAAATCCTTGCTTCCTAAACTGAATTTAAGCCCCACATGCATAAAAAGCATAGCTATAGTAATTGTGGTTATATAGAATTACATAGGAATTATATAGGATTTATAAATTATTATGTCTAATATGTTAATTATCTCAGTTTAATCTATTATTAATTGTTCCGGCTACATTTACTGCTAGAAGATCCACAGAGGGCAGCCTAATTCAAATATGCAAGTGTTATATACCAAATTAAAGCTCTTGATGAGCTGTAAATGAATATGGCAATATCTAGATACTTTCTATGTGCGACTTCCGAACCAATTTGTAAGGATGGATCACATATGGGAAACACAGGGATGGAAAGGGTTAATATCTAAAAACTGACATGCAAACAGTCTATACTACTTACCCCACTGTGGACCAAAGTGAATTCCCTGAAGGCGAAGGACTGTGTGTGTTCCTCCTTGACACATGTCACCTGCATGCTTCCATAGTCCATGGTTTCGTACAGATCGGGCCAGTATTGATGGCACTTAACTCTCCCCCGCTCTACCTTAGTGGTTAACATGATAACAAGCCGGGACTGCTGCTCCCACATCATGGCCCAGAAGTCACCGCACGTGTTGGGTAGCGGTCCCTGTGCTGCTACATAGCGATTTACAATGCCGCTACCAGGGATCTCCATCTGGAAGAGGTAATGTAAGATTATTTAATATTAGGGTAGATTTTAGCACTTCTATAGGAGGTGTGACCTTCAATTCTTTTTGCTACAAGACAGAGAGATAAAGTATCTATTGTATAAGTCCCAGAACACTAAATATAGCGTCTAGGCCACCTGTAGAACTCCTATTTTAGCTGAAAATAAGTATCAATTTCTCATATCATTCTTTAACAACCTAGCTTCATTCTTTCTATATTGTATTATGACAATATTGTTTTATTTTACTTTTTTGTTTAACCTATAGCCTATTGATACTTACATTTACATAGTTGGCGTTGATATAGTCCACATTGCCATCATCGACCTTAATAAATACCCGTGTTTGGTCGTCTAAAACAGGAAAAGGGGTTTATAATTATTTGTTGTAAATAATGGAAAATAATGCACGATATCAAACTCTAAGTAAGGTGTTATCAAGGCTTTGTATGACTTCCTGTATATTGCAGTACACAATACAATGTCTTCATTCAGAAATGTAGGACGTGGAAACATGAAACTTACATGGTGAAATGTCTCTGTATCTGTTCTTGGGAATGTTTTCTGATAGTCGTGCAGCATTCATAGTCATGCCTGGCTTCTTCCGGTATAATTGCTACAAACATAAAACCATTCATTAATTATTACACTTTCACTTTTCACTATATACACTTGAAAATGTTCCCATTTCCTGATTATTATTATTTCCAACTAAGCAGATTAAATCTAAAGTGATATGAGAGCCGGGCGGGTCACATAAATCAGTACCAATTTGCTTGATATTTTCAAAGTTATAGACTTCAACCAAGGGAGATTTATTGTCTATAAATACAAAGTTCATAGCGAAAATCAGTGAAAATGTTACCTCAAATTGTGTGATGGCGGCACCATTGTCGAGACTTTCTCTGAGCATGAGGAGGGATCCAGCGAGTGGGTCCTGTCCCTGCGGTAGGGTGGTGGTGATTTGGTGTGTGTCGGGGATGTACTGGAAGTCTGGCTCCTCTGCCGTGTCCTCCCCGATGTAGACTGCAAGGTGATTGACAATGGTGAAATCACACATTAAGGTGGCCAAGAATAGGATTTGAATATTCTAAGTTTTACTTATTCCCTGTGTACTCAGCAATCAATGTATTGCCATAGGCATAGCCCTTGTAATCCGAGTAATGGTTTTTCCCTAGCCTGGTTATGTGTGAGCAATGAGTCCATATTTTAGCAATGAGTTCCCATAATCCCATGTGCTGCTCTACGAGTGTCCTTCAAGTGCCCATTAATGAGTTCCCTGACACTTGCACTGCACTTACCCTTCACATGCTCAGCAATGAGTTCTCCTACCCTTCACATGCTCAGCAATGAGTTCCACTACCCTTCACATGTTAAGCAATGAGTTCTCCTACCCTTCACATGCTCAGCAATGAGTTCCACTACCCTTCACATGCTCAGCAATGAGTTCCACTACCCTTCACATGTTAAGCAATGAGTTCTCCTACCCTTCAAATGCTCAGCAATGAGTTCCACTACCCTTCACATGTTAAGCAATGAGTTCTCCTACCCTTCACATGCTCAGCAATGAGTTCCACTACCCTTCACATGTTAAGCAATGAGTTCTCCTACCCTTCACATGCTCAGCAATGAGTTCCACTACCCTTCACATGCTCAGCAATGAGTTCTCCTACCCTTCACATGCTCAGCAATGAGTTCCACTACCCTTCACATGTTAAGCAATGAGTTCTCCTACCCTTCACATGCTCAGCAATGAGTTCCACTACCCTTCACATGTTAAGCAATGAGTTCTCCTACCCTTCACATGCTCAGCAATGAGTTCCACTACCCTTCACATGTTAAGCAATGAGTTCTCCTACCCTTCACATGCTCAGCAATGAGTTCCACTACCCTTCACATGTTAAGCAATGAGGTCTGCTATCCTTCACATGCTCAACAATAAATATCTCTTAAAGCTTATAAGTTATATACTCACCATTGGGTCTAACGACGAGGACGAGCTCCCCTGAGTGGGTTTCCCTGGAGGCCCTGATGAACATAACGACCTGTTCGTGGGTGTGTTGGGATACATCCCTACCATTGATATAGAGGACCTGGTCTCCCTCGTTAAGGCGCGGGATACACAGGTCAGCTGGGGTACTAGGCGCCACCCGCGACACAATGATGGGCATACCTTGGTCAGCACCACCCTGAAACGATACAAAATATGAAAAGGTTAATCATATGGTGACAAGTAAAAGGTGTGTTATTCAAAGCAGTATTGCAAAGTAGTTCATTTGCTGAAGAGTATCAACCTTGGTTTCAATTCTTGAAATGGAAATTCTTCTGTACAGCTATACTGACTGCTCACTCTATTGTGTACGTTCCACTTGTGGAACTCTTGATAAATTCACGTTTGCAAAAGGATTACAGAAAAAGTAATTGGGAACTTGATAGGCGTCCGTCTGTGAGGAGCAAACTATATATGGGCAAATGCAGAGATTCACTATATGAATATTCCATGGCACTCCTAAGAAACCCAAAAAACTTGCCGATATTGTAAAACTTCATTTTCTCTGGTATTCCTGATGCAGAATTTGCTACAGTGTAAATTTCCTATAATCAATGACTTAAATGTAGTATTATTTTCCCCTCAACTCATTTACCATGAATCTATTGTCTGGGAGTATGGCAAAACAATAAAGACCATAATAGCCCCTTTGTTAACAAATAATACAAATTCCAGCACCCTTACAAGGTGAGAATCCAAAACGTGTAGGGAAAGAAAATAGTAGGCCGAGAGAGGGTTAGGACACAATGGTTTGAGTTAGGAAAGAACAAAGTGGAGATGAAAACTGAAGTTGTATTGTAGAGTCAACCCAGCCTTTGATAGTTTACACAAATTGAACATGAAGTACATTGATTAAGAACATACATTCAAAATTAACGGATATATACAGTACAAAATGAATCTAAAACAAAGAAGAATATGCAGAACATTTGACACACACGAAATGATAGAATTGGACATATAAAAGAAACTTATGAATGTCCTTTCACTATCTATAAATCAAATGTGTGATAATGAAGCCTAGATTACTGTTTTAGTTTAACCCATCATCATTTTGGTATCTTTCTTTAAATAAACAGGAGCTCTTGATATAGATAATGTCTCATTGGATAACCATTCAATTGGTCAGTCCGTCCATCCAGCCATGCTATAAGTATCTAGTTTCTTCATCTCTGTCACTGAGATATACAGCTAGTCTGCCAGAAGCTTGGTTAGAAATGGTGATAGTGTTCTATTCATAGGGCTGGTATGTGCAAGACATCAGTAGTTGCTATACATGCTCTATCATAAGCTTTTTTCCCATCTGTCTACACGTTCCTAGCATCATATATCAGCATATTAGGACAGGATGAAGAGACAGCAGTGAGTGTAGGGCAGGTAAACGAAGCAGGCATGATATCATCAAGGTAGATAGAAATACTGATATTAAAGGGAGATACAGAGATAATAGCTGTATTAAGAGGGAAGAGTTTTATCTTTTAGAAACTAAGTACACTAGTCCTGACTGCAATGGCATGTGCTCGCCTTCAATACAAGTATCAGGTTTAATAACAAGAGCAATCTTTTATACAGTGTTTCCTCCACCCAATAACAAAGCATCTGTCAGTCTTTGATAGAATACTTGTTGCCTAATATATAAAGGTGTGTAACCAGGAGTTTTGTACTAATTCCTAGGTCCTTCCTCTCTGAAGAACCCAACTTACAGAGAGAGGAGGAGTACAGCTGTACACAGAATAAAATAGAGATGATGAGAAAACAGTTTCCTAGACTAGTTACTCCACACCCTGTTTTGTTCTTAATCTAGGAGGTGTTTATGATGTTGTAGCTGGGTGAAGGTAAACTGGTACTAACCTTATTAAGCATCAGGGACTAAGGGTAGAAGAAAGTAAGTTGTTACAGCACAAACTACCAGATTGGGGCTGAGTGGTATTAACCCTCTCTGGACGACACAATGTGGTGGTTCAATATCTACCAAACACACGGTATCTTTTCTAGTGTGTTAATATGTGTAAAAAGAAATAGAATTTAAATCGATGTTGGAAATGGCAATGCCAATTTTCTTTTTCGTGGTAAGGTCAATTGACAATTAATCATTTTCTTAAAACTAAGGGAACATTATATGACGTGTCAACTGATATTAGAACTAATATCATCATATTACACAGTGTCGTCTTTAAAGGGTTAGCATCATTCAGTACAAACACATACACATAAGCATACAGAATAGACACAGTAAACATGGCAGACATCATCAAATCAAATTTAGCCTTAGAAATCATAATAAGGCCACTGTAAGAACATCAAGCACATATAGGAAAGGGTGAGAGGTGGAAGGGTGGTATTGTGTGTTTTGTCAAGCTGCTGCTGCTGCTGCTGCTGCTGCTGCTGCTGGTGAAGGGCTTAAGGTGCAAATGGTGATGAGCAGTCAATGTCATGTTGTAAACATCAAGTGAATATAGAAGCAATGTTTGAACCGGTTTGGATGTACTGGGCTGTGTTGGACGGTAGTATCTGCCAACCGTTTCCACATAAAATTCCATAAGAAAATATCGGGGATAAATTTTGAGTTTTCTCAAAGACAAACCACCTTGGAATACGTAAGAGACCACTGAACGATGCTCTCCTTACTATGTTGATACAGTTTCTTTTGTGACATAGAGAGCCCCGTGAATTCCAGCAAGGGACCTATAGACTTGGAGATGTTTCTTAAAGTGACTTGAATACAACTTATAGTAATTTTTAATTACAAAAATATGTATTTCTTATTTCTATTCTCACCTGCTCGATAGAAACTGCCAGGGATGTCACTTACTAATCACCAAAGACTTGGAAGTCCTCCTAATTATCTCAATGTTCAATATGAAATATGAATGAAAGCTAAAGATTCGGAATTCTTAAAAAGTTAGGAAAGGTGGCATCTCTAAATTCTTTGCAGAGGGACACTGCGATAGTGAAATGGGATTCTGCTCCACCCTTCAGTGAGGCCATAGAAGTGCAATGATATCAAGATGGCAATGTAGAGAAACCATACAAAATGACAACCTGTCAAGAAGCCCACATTGTCTAACACTGTTTTAAGTGATCCTCCTGTCCTCCCACTCACTCTCATCCCACTTCCGGCCAAGTGGTTGCTATGGTGACAAATAAATACGTCAGGGAGATGTTGCCACCCACTTCTGCCTACGCTTAAGGCGGGGAGGGGGCGGGGCAATGGGCGGGGAAAGAGCAATGATGGACTATACATCTATAATAGGGTAATACTATAATAAATTGTCGGGGAAGGCCCTGTGCTAATCGTATTTAGTAAATAAAATCTGACTTATCATCAGCTTCATTAAATGATGAATTGCCAAAGTGGCCAACTAGTTTGCTTGTTCGTTTAAAAACAATGAGATAACTTCACCCTGAGAAAAATTGTCAATGTTGCTTAATCTAATCTAATATCACATTTATGGTTAGTAAGAATCATAACCAATTATTAAATATGTATACTACATGCCATGATAAAATAGATCCCCAGACATAATGTTAAACGAATGGTATTCATATTTCCTATATTGTTCAATCAACATACAAATATAAATGTAGAAACTAGAGGCATGAACAATATGAATTGTTCAAAAAAGTACATTGTTATCAGTGTTCAATTCATCTGACGAAAGCTTTCTAAGGAACTGCGTGGTGCCTCATACATATATGTTGATTAGACGCCAATTCATATAACCGTCTTAACATGATATGGTACATTTTTTACCACTTAGGTGCCCTGAGCACATTATATAAACCTGGTTGTCAAAAGTACAATATATAGGCATGGGTGGACATACGATATTATGTCAGAAAATATACAATACCTACAATCACCTAACACTTAGGTATCACATAGGTATCATTGTGAAACTCCCCATCAGGATCCTGCGGACTAACTATCAAAGTAGCGGTAGGCTACTTAAGAGTCCATATACTTTGTAGCTAATATAAAGCTTCTTTTATCAATGATGAACTATAAATATCACTCAATTTTGATTCCACATACTCTGGATTCTTGGGTTAATTCACAACCTGTCATGGCGCCTAAACACTACCCCGTCTTATCCTCAGAATGTGAACGTCACATGAAGGAACATAGCTGACAGGTTATGGCAAATACCAAGACTACCTACTTAAATAGAAGTATGTTCTATATAGTCTGTCTTTGTACAAATATGATTAGTTCTAACCTTATCTGCCTTGGCGGGGAGGCGGTGGCTGAGTGGTTTGGGCGGCCTGGGCGGCCTCGGTGGCTTAACGCCCGGTGGTTTACGTCGTACGGCCGCTGAGATATCTCCCATGGAGAGTGAGTAGGTGAGTAGCTCACGGGCAAGCTCAGTGTAAACTCTCAGACCACAGAGCAGTTCATTGAACAGGAGAAGCTCGTGACAAGGACTGACCACGGCAGTGTCCCACAGCCTGCCTATATAGACCCCGCCCCCTCCATTCACTACTCCTACTCCTACTCCACCTTGCCCACAACCACCATCTGGGTCAACCTGAGCAGGTGGGAACTACTCATAATGAGCTGCTCGTGCCACCGCTGCTGCTATTGCTCCTCTCCCACGTAAGAGATCCACCACTAGACGTGCTCATTGTCATTTAATGGATTCATCCCAATCAAATACCAATCTAGTGCTGTTATAAATGACAGTATTTTGGGAAATGATCTCTCTGCAGATCGATTGTTGACAAAAAGTCGGCATGATAGAAAGAGCGTTTTGACTCATTTTAGATGCTGTGTAATGGTTATACTACTTTATTTAAGTATGAGTAAGCATAATTGGTTCGAGGCTAGAGGTTAACATTATTGTATCATCATTAAATCAAGCATGCCAGCTCAGATGTTGACAGCTTCTCACGATATAGGATCACAGCCAAAAGCAGAAATCAGGGGAAAACAGCCAAAAGTGTATGACATATATGGAGTTGTTACTACTTGGCATACAGGGAATATAATGCAGAAATCTCTATGCAGAGAGGCGAAACAACTCTCCAAGCCTCCATAAACTGTGACCTTGTGGATAGTCTGGTATGTGGTAGGCTTTTATGGAATTAATGGCTTTCTGACCCGATAGATAAAACAGGCGCGAGGTTTTGCACTATACTGAATGGAGGCAGAGGCAAAAGCAAGAAGATTGAATACGCCTATTCAGTTTCCTTGATGCCCACAACACAAGTGTGGGACCTTGTAAGTGGCTAGCTTCTCTGTCAACTATCTACTTTGATGTCACCCCTCCCTCCTCCAGGCCATCACCCACACACCTCCTCTATACTGCAATTGGTATCATTTACACAAGGCTGCTGCCCTTGATACAAAGGCCTGCGGTCAGGATAAGGTAGATAAGGTTTCTTAAGCCAACTCCTGGAAACCTGCACCAAGTGGATCCTGGAAACAGTATCTTTTCTGATAAAAAGACAGGGCTTGTCGACACAATTACCTTATTACCATTTCCTGGTAATCTCCAACGTCCCCAGACAAAACTTGGGACCATTAGTATAGAAACTTTACGGTAAGGAATTTAGCTGAGTTGCCCTAATGTTATGCAGCTGCTAAAATGATGTTCATCTGTATACTGAATGACAATGAATCGAAGGAGAATATTTTGCACCTTTTCCTGTATTGATTTGAGTTTACACCAGTAGCTTGACTAAGTAATCAATTTCTCAGAGGCAAACAAATACCAAAGGATTTACAGTCATTAAACTCCCACATTGCTAATAGATGTACTAGTGTGGAGGTGGACGAAGCAGGTGGCACAAAAACTATCATGTGAGGTGCGGGATCCACCTAATACAGCACGTGCACAGGCGGCTTCTACGAATCTTCTCAATACAAACATTGGCATTAGGGCTGTTTGTCCTCATACTGCTAAAATTCAGATAATCCACTCCAAAATTGACAAATGGGGCGAATCTGGAGATTTCTGCCATTTTCTTTTTGTAACAGAAGTATAATCAATTAAACTTTTATCGAGGAGATAAGGAATATGTGTAAAAGTAGTACACGTGTTAGCCTATCTCTCAGCACTACTCGTGCAGTGTATGTTTGAGATAGGTACTGAGCTGATGCCTACTGATATCTACAAAGCAGTGCATCATTGTGAATGGTGATGTTCCAGAGTTATCCCCCACATGGAAATTGGGAGGAAACCAATTTCTATCCAGTCACTGAAAACATTCTGCTGTTCACGATTGTTCCACGCTCCTTCTATGTGTCCTCCTATGTCTTAAGACTGAGCTATTTATCATACTATTATCACTTTGTTTAGTATAGGCTTTGCATTGCCTAAGTACCAGTACAAGAGACCAGTGTTCCTTTGTAAGCTCAATGAGAAGATCAATCACTCAATCAGGCTAAACATGCTTTGTGTGAGCCCATCACAGGCACACACATACTTATCTGTGCCAAACACATGTTGACATCTCAGAATCTGCACAATGTGACGCACGACTGACTCATGATAATATTTACACTCCAATGCTACACACCACAACATCTAACCAGTAGACAAGACCCACCACCACAAAAACCACCATCAGCAATAAGGCCTCTGTGATTCACACAAAACAAATGTCAAGTGCGAGCAGCTCAGTAGCCTGTGCTCAAAAGTGCCCAACCCAAACAAAGAGAAGAAATGCCCACATTCCAGCACAGGACGAAGGTTTGTGGCACATCTAGTGTTTGGCCTTCAGAGTTACAAACTTCCTAAACAGGTGGGCGAGCTATGGTGGTTCCTCGTGCAATCTGCTCACATCTGCTCCTCACCTACAGGCCACAGGTGGGCGAGCTGCTCCTCCACCTGCTCACAGTCTCCAGGCACAACAACATAATCCCATACTATAGAACATGGCCTAGACTCAGCTTGGAGTTTAGATCTGCTCACTGGCTCTAACATGAGTGACTCAGACTTGAGGAAGTATGTGATCATGAGTAACTCATCTATTTAGATTGTGTGTTTAATAGGTTATCGACGCAGGTTATTTGGCCACATACCGATAGAACAAAGACGACGATGAGCTATTTTCATTTATGTTATGAATGATGGGTATACAAAACATTATAGTGAGCTGCTCGTACAAGTCACACATACAAATGCCATTCCCTGGTAAAGGCAGGGAAATCACAGGTATCTGGTCAACTCTCATTAAGGAATCCGCGTAATTGAAAACAGAAATTCTAGCAAAGGGGTAGTATGAAGGCAAAGTTACATCTGTGTGTGACATCTTTGTTCTTACAGTAACAGTTCAAAGATATTGTCTATAGGTGCACGCCTCAAGGTATGTGGGCGTCTTTAGGTTAATCTACCCTAATCCTTATTGTAGCGCACTCCCAAGAATGCTAAGAACCACTTGCATCTTCGCGCTAAGAAAATATCAGAACTCGGAATATCGCAGTTTCGTCTTCCACATTGACTTTAAGAGATATAGGGTGGAAGTAGCCAAGTTACAGGTGAAACATTTACGGAGGGGATTTCCCTCGAGGGTACCGCCAAGATGATAGTCAGCTAACCTGACACTGCCGGGTAATAGTCTTACATTACAAGCACTTTCACTTTCACATCTAGCAGGAGACTGTCATAGGTTTTTGACACAGGTAAGCAGCAACAAATAAGTTGCCCAAGGTGAATTATTCTATAGATCAATACAGCAAGAAAGGGCGACTCTTCAGAGAAGTTGTTGATACAGTATTTGGACTTTTCTTTGTTGACCTATTGAGAATACAAATTTCCTTTGATAGGCCTATCATGTAATACACACCACTCGAAAGTTTATAAGCTTTCCACAAAAAGTAACATAAACACAACTTTATCCATGGAAAAGTCGCCCTTTTTTGCTGAATGGGTCTATAGACAATTCTAGATTCCAGCAGAAAGAAAATTGGTCGCCAACTTTTCCAGAGAAGCTTCTCACAATTGGTTTGATTTGTGGTCAAAAGCTACTGTAACAGGTCTTAAATTGGCCCGAGCAGCCTGGGTCACGTCCAAATTGGGTTGACATATTAACAGGCAAACTGAGACATATAATGGCCGACAAATGACCTTTTATCTAACCTTTTACCACGGCACGGACCCACGTTGTCAACTTCTGACCCAATGGCAAATACCAGCCAACAATTGGCTAACCGCTGACTTTTTCAACTACCTTTTTAGAGTAGTTCTGACTGCTGGTGAGATAAGAACAAGCTTCTATATTTTTTCAAAATTCATATTTTATCTAAACCCGGATCAAACGGAACTGAATGAAACCAAACCACATTATAAGGGTCACCATGAGGTGCCCGTTAAAGGGTTAACTATTATTTCAAATTATAATTCGGCGCACCCATAGAATTATCTCTCCCTAACAAGTTGCTGCTAGCATTAGATTCATTATACACAATGTAGTTCCGTCCTCTGCTGCCACATCCCTACAAGAGCTTTTTGCCTTTTAATTAATATTGACGCCAAGTAGATCCCTATCTGACATCAGAACCCCCCTAACCTCCCTCGCCAACCCACTCATTTTACCCGCTCACCCAAATCAATAATAACCTTTCCATTATGTTCCACATGTCCCTATTATATTACCTCAGTCCGCATAAAAAACCTACGACCTAGGTAAGTAACTTAAGGAGATGTAGCGAGATATATACATCATGTATTTCTGGCAGGGCGTGGGCAAATCGATCAGTGCTCATATGACTTATTTCTCTACATTGTGGATATCCTAAGGAAATCCTAGAATTCTATTTACAACTGTACGTGGGGGAGTCAAAGTCTATTGTTATCCCACGCTGTCCTAAATCAAGTATTCGTATCAAAACGATATGGCCATGTTCTGGGAAGAAGCGAATAAAACTAGAGATAAGGAAAATTGCATATTTCCATGGGTCCAACTATGGAAGCCGAAAGCATGGGGCATCCTTTGCTCACGAAATTCACGAAATTTCCCAAACGTCATCCCATTTATTGTGTTTCCTCTTACTAGCAAAAGAAAAAGAAAAGAAACAACCCAGATAGCCGCTTATAAATACCATATGATAGAGGGACAAGCAGGGAGGGTGAGTGAATTGATTTAGGCCTAGATTAGAATTCTCAGAACATCCAGTGTATTCACATTATCCTGAAGCTTTAACCAGTATGTAAACATCCACACTTGTCCAAACTATATCACTCACAAATGACAGCTTCAAGTGAAAACAAATAATATGGAGCAAGCCTTAACTGTGTATGGATGTTCCAAGTACTGCTTATCATGTTATACATTTTTTTTGTAATGCAATGCGATATAAGGAGCTCATCGCCAGAGAAAGTCACACCTTATCTCCTAGACCCTATGATGATGTCAATTGTACCACGAATAGCCAAGCCTGAAACGCAATATTATGCAAGAAAACAACTGGGTATTTTAGTTCTGCTTTTACCCAGCAGGTGGCCTGACTGTCTTCATCCAAACGCTTTGTGCCTAAGACCCAATGGGGTCTACTGGTGAATAACCCAACAAATCCTTCACGAATGGTATATTTAAATCTAATGGATAGAAGCCCCTTGCGCCGCATTTATTGCAACAGATATAATGTTCAGGTACCACTTAGACATTAATATTACCAACATGTATACGCTGTGCGTCTCTGCGTCCGTATAATAAGTACATGTAGCGGGAGCCAAGTTTATGGCCTCTGGTAATGTTGGATATTCATAAGAGAAGAGCGGAGCGCCTGCGATTTGAAAATGGGCCTCAGCGAGGATGTGTAAATACCTCTTTATAAGTAAAGACAACACCTGTTACTCCTCAAACTCTTAAGCCAAACTTTACTGTTGTAGTTTGCATCAGTATAGCAGGTTGGATATTGGGTCCATGGGTAGTTCCACTTACACTCACTAGGTGGCAGCAGTTGCTCGCTGAACAACTCACAAACCCAGTGGATTGCTCACATTTACAGATAGTCAAGTTACCACGTTCAGATCCACACCGTTGTATTTGTCTGCAAATTGACCACTCAGCATTGACCCCAAACATCTTACTCACCTGGCATACCAAAGAATGACCACAACAAGTGATACTGGGGAGCCTAATAGTAGCACTCATTCTCTATTCAACAAAGACTATTATTGAAACCCATACTCTCTATTCACACGCCTCCAGCTACTTCCCCTTAAATTTTCAAAGCCAAATGCCATACAATGACATTGAATAAACTGCGTATAATGTGTCCCCTTGTTTAATTTGATTTCAACTGCTCAGACTCCAGTTCAGTTTCAATAAAGAGCCTTTCAGAATCTAACAATTGTGAGTTTCAATGCAATGGGTTTAGTTAGCAATGCAAAATTTGAATTGAAATACTGGCGATATCTCATGTCCGGGATTTGCATTGCATGGACCTGGAAGTCAAATTTGAGGGAATGCAATTTGTATTTGAAACTAAGGCTTTCACTTGGATGACATTTGAACCAATCAACACCATTCTAGGGGGGAAATGCTAATGATCCTGCATACCTTTGAATATGTATATAGCAGCAGGTCATCCAGTACCCATAAAGAAACACATTCTATAGAAAGTATGGTAACCAAGTGATACAGATTTAATTAGATATACACATTTCTGACATGAGCAGGTTAATGCGTGCTTTCAACCTTCATTATCAGCTTATCTACCTCTACCATTCTAGTGTGGAGACCCTGGCTTATATCATGCATAGTCTCCTTGATTCTAGGTAGTAATATACCAGGTACCTGTAGCAGGTGTCATATACACCACCCTCTGTAGTCAATAACATGCTCTACTAATCAATACCAGCGGTATATATGTACTCATTATATAGGTAGGTGAATCATATTGGAACTTCCAAGAACTCATTTACTTTGTCATCCACTGGCCTGCCAAAGGCAAAATATTAATTACATCTTACATGGAATGAATTCAATTTCCCAAATCTATGAATTGCCAAGTCCCTAGATTTTCATGTGATATTTGTAATAGTGGCTACTATTTGTACAAGGATTCCATTGATTGGTCAACAAACCGTATACAATTTGAATGCTTCAGATTCTGACCAGTCTTCTGTAGGAAATTGATAAAATCTAACAGAAATTCTTAGTGGAAATAGCAGAAAATCCTAGAAGGGGCAGGAGTGATTTCTACTCAGTGAACCTGGCATTGTTATTTCCGTATTACCTTATTGTATGTGTCACAGAGGCGGAGCATGCTCCCTAGTTAGTGTAGTGATGCCTTTTAGGGAGTGACACCTGAGCTCTTAGACCGTATTCACCTGGGGCACTCCTCTCTATCTGTCTACCTGCTTAATGTAACCCCTTTGAGGACTACCTGATATGCCTCACAGCATCATTCTCATCACCTTTACCTGTCCATCTCCCTGGTCTCTTTCTCTCTGTCTATATCACTGTCTCTGTCTCTCCCTCACGTCTATTTCTCTCCTCTCTCAATCCCCCAATGCTGACAAGTAAATCGCATCACGTTAGGACCAAATGATGAAAGGACTGCATTGTCCTTTAGAGGTTAATGACGAGTAGAGTGAGCTGCTATCACCGTCTCTGTCGAGGCAGCAGTCACTAAAACTAAGGTGACATTTTGTCTTTAAGTGCTAGCAGTTAGGCCTGTGGACCCCCCCCCCCCTCCATCCGAAGCGGCCACAAAGACGGCTCAGTCAGCTCCAAATGTCAATGTCCTCCACTAGGGGGTTATGACTTTGTTGTGACGTCAGATGTAACGTCATGGCGGGCATATATAGGGATATTTTCGTTTTGTAAATTTATGTAGGGAGCCATCATGGGGACAAGGAGGTATGATGGGACGGAATCTTTAGTGATACATGTTTAAAGGGTCTATTCTTTCGTTTTGTGGCTATCAAGGCACAAGTGAAAATTCTACAGATAAATGCCAAGAAGGTGTCCATTCCTGACGTTACTTCTTCCATCCAAAGTTTCAGAAAAAAATACTGATAATAATATTAATGAGACATAACCTACATCAGAGAAATATGACAGTTTTTAGTTCTGGCCATGTTTAATTCTGGGAATGTATTTTCATAATTGTCTCAGTGATTCGCGGATTGACCGACATGATTCCATACAAGAGATGAAGAAATGTTTGAAAAGAGGTTATTCTAATGCCGACTAGTTATTTCCGTCGAACGACAGTAGCTATCACCAACTGTTCACTTTTCTATGTAGTCCAATTAGCAAAGCACTCACAGAAGAGTGATCTAAATTATTCCTAACCCTTAATGGGCCAAATGATGCCCCCCATGTTCATGATGCCTCTAGGTTCATTCTTCTTTGTTGTCATGATGCACACACAAATGTAGTGCTGGAGTCTACTTGCCAGCTCTGTAGTGATGGATCATCCGGGAGTGAACCAGCCCTGTACGGTTGGTATCATGTGTCTATGCCGTACTGGCGAATCACTCGCCAGGGCTGCATCATGAAAACAAATGGCCATAATGCATTAAATCACTATGTGAACCTTAAAAGGTTAAGTCTGAATGAGGTTCCATGAAAGGTTATAGAGAAGTAATGAGGCAGTGACAGTGGTCTTCTGAGAAAGGCACGTGTTAGAAAGTGTGACCACTGCCCACCTGTGTCTATGTCACCCTGCACACCTGCTATCTCTCACCTGTATAATAGTCTACCTGTACACTATCACTGATTACCTGGAACAGAAAGCTGATCCTACATATACATATGCCTATTATCTATCCTGGGACTTAAAAACTTCTCCAACTTTTTTTTTGTATTTTTATTTCTGAGGCAAGTAAAATGAACTGATACTTTAGTAATTCAAACCTTCATCATTTCTTCTATGACAATTACATACATGTACCTGTCTGTCTAACTGTGTGTTACCATGACAATAAAAGCTTGATACCAAGACTGCAATTTGACACCATCCCTCCCAGTCCCAGCGCCGTTAGTCAATTTTTGATGATATCCACCTGGCCGACTGCAATTAAAAGAAATAGTGAAGCGGAGTAGATTGCATTTCTTGGAATCGACATCAGACAGCAGGCCCTACTCACATATTAAAGACGCTTTACATAGAATTACATTGCTTTTCCTGGAAATGTGTCGATCCCACTTAAGCTGCACTGCATTGCAAGTGGTGTGTGACTTGCGTGAGAAAATGGAATCGGTTGTCAATATGTAATGTCACCTTGATAATTCAAGCCGCTGGCCAATTGCAATTTTAGGCTTATCGATAATCGAAGTCTCCAAAGTACATTCATTATTAAGCTCATGAAACGGTTTCAACACATCTCCTCCTAAACCTTTCCGTCCTTGGTAACACTCGGGATATTGGTAAGTAAAGTGCCTCTCAGCATAGAGTGTAAAAGTCTCCATGCTCTCAGTGATTGGGGAAGTACGGTTAGTACTTTACATCTCTGTACTTTACAAATTAAGAGGCTGGGACGATTGAAGTCTCTTTACATAAATGTCCATGGTCAGAGGTTACCTTTGGGCGTGGCCTAAGTTGTTGCAGGTTGGTTCGAGGCGCTCTACAGGCCTGACATACCATACTGAGGCCATCCCTGTGGGTATTAACAATAGACTTACATGGTATACCTAAATTACTGACTTGTATTACTGACTCCAGTGGAGTCAGAAATATGTGTGGGGCATTGTGACACACAGGTAAGAGCCTACTATTATACGCTGCGTTATAAAAGCTTTAAAAATACTGTAGAAACACTGGATTTAATGCCTCGATGCACTTATAACCAGGCGTATTTGGAACATTTGATATTTCTTCTGAAGTTATCAAGGTCTAGCTCATGGCTATTTCACGCTCAATCTCCTGCTTCCATTTAATTGATAAGAAAAAAATCTACGATAAATGCAAAAATAGTGACAAATGCTAGTAAAATTCATTAACAGAAATGATCGGTCTAATCGTGATCCAACTCTTACTATCATTGTATTTACATATAATCTTGTCTATGTATATTTTAGGCCCATTTTAAGGTTCGGGTTAAGACGAGAGGAGTGTAGAGGCAACATATTATAAGTAATCCTCCCGGATCCTGCTACTACCACACAGTAGTCCTATATAGATCTGTATTACACAAATTATACACCCCACCACCTCATAGACACATACCTAGATATAGAGCACCATCTCTATCCATCCTTCTATACTCAGGACGCAGGACCAGGATGCTGACATCCAGGTCTCCACAACCCCTATCCAGCACACTTGGCTGACCAAACACCAATTACTATACACCACACTAAATACAGTCTTAAACTCTTTAACCATTGCACATTGGATTAATGCCTTATGTGTGTTTCTCGATCTGATACATGAAACTGAAACTGGCATTAAAATACAGCTTTGGTAAACGTCAGGACAATGTATATCGACAGTCATCATTCCTGCCGACCCGTCAGGGTTGAAACATCCATGTTGGACCTGCTGACATGATGCCTTTATCCAATTTCGGTCCATAGGGGATTAAACGGAAGTCTATTGCGGTTATAGACATACACTAAGGAAAATGTGGAGTGGAAAGACAATGATATGACTGTAAGGGTAAACAAAGGCCAGCAATGCTGCCTTCAGCTTACCCATGGACAATGTATTTATGGTGAAAGACCCCACATACCTTACATCGAATCATAATCATCACTGACCATCTGTTAAACGACCTGTAACCTTTTCATAGACAAGGTGAAGATGTACAGAAAGGTCTAATGCGATTAAATAGGCCAAACTGCACATGGTAGACTGAGTATAACGGTGATAGTTCTGATGTCATTTTATGAAGTCATGAGCTAAACTTCCCACGGTGGGCGCGTGCTATTTACATACTGCTATTCTAGTGGTGGGAAACACATTTCGGTTTGTAAAACCATGGAGAATATCCATACCAAATGTTTAACTTCATTGCTTAGGGAGAACAAGTAATAAAGAATGGAAGAACCAAGTGCAAAAGATAACCATTACTTCAGCACAATGTTCTAGGAATTAGGTAAGATGCAGCCAGCCTGATGTGGCAATACCGGTATTTTGTTTTCTGATGCAATCCGTATACCTGGAATCACGTTGGCTATAATAAATGCATTCTGTCTCTGCACTTTCAAACTTATAGATAAATTGCACAGAGCATATATTTTTTTAATCTTAAAGACAAAATGCACAGAGCAACGACTAGTTTCACTGTGATATCTCACCACACCCACCTCCTCTAAACGTAGTTGACTCAAAACCGATGTATTGTATCAATATGAACACAGATAGATTCCAACCCTAGATATTTCCCTTTAGTAAGTAGACCTCACCTTGACTTTGGGGGGTGGTGGGCTGAGGTCGTCCAGATCCACCTCCTTCTCTATAGGCACAAAGACACTAGCCCTCTTCATACTGACACGGTCCGTGTGGGCCCGGCGCCTGCTGATACTACCAGTACACGACAATGAGCAACTCACTGGCCGCTGAGCTACTCGTCTGGTACCACTACTACCAGCTCCACCAATCCTACCGGAACCACCGCTATTACTACTAGCACCACCAGAACCACTGGTACAGGGGGCACCACCTGCAGACGCCATCTGAACCTACCAGCGTCCCTGTCACCTTGGTAACGGCTCCTTGGGTAGGGTGGAGTCTCAGAGATCGGTTGTGTGGTTTTGGATGTTGCTTGATCGAATCTATGACGTGAATGAAGTCAGAAATCCTCTTTCTGTAACTTGACCTTGGTAATGCTTCTTACACGGTAAAATCGTGCAGAATGGAAGTGAATCCAAGAATTGTATCTTTGATATTAAAATGTGCGTTAATCAATATCCAGCTTCTGCACCTGGGTACTATCAGCACTACAAAGTCTCCAGCAGATCACAACACCTAGTGTCCAATTGTAAGTGAAACCTAGTCTACATGTGGTATAATTTATCTACATTTGCCCACTTGGAGATAGCACATACAGCTGTCATACGCTTTCACTTTTAAAATCTTTCCACTCCAGGCGGCCTGGGTTAGATTTTAGTAATCAATCTCGGCCGCTTCTGACAGCAAAATCATCCTTGTTGCCTCCAGAGAGCTGTGTGAATCGTGTATCCTTAAGTAATACAAGTTCGCCAATAATGCTGGCAATATGGGAACACTTTTGTCTACCAATAATGCTGGCTGGCAATATGGAAGCTTTTCTCAATATCACTCAGTGGACATCAACTCCAAGTAGTACTCTATCCAACACGAGTGCTTACTCCTGGTGTGGACCTGTCCCATTGTATCTCAGTGTAAGTCAATAGTCCCTCTGCCGCCACACCCACTGGAGGGGTGGGTGAGTCAGCCTGTCACTCTGACTACTGTTGTAACCACCACCAGGACGTCATACGTCATATCATAACGTCAAGACGTCAGCACTTCCGGTGTGTTCAGCCAATCAGAACAGCTGACACATACATGGAGTGCCAGTGGTGACGGGATAATGTATATTAGGGGAAGAATGGGATAAGAGGAATGGCTGTGTGTGCTGTCTTAGGAGTGGTGATATAGGATGTCCTACTTGTCTATTTAAAAACTATTAATGAGGGACAATTGCAGGAGTAATATTTTAACACTATAAACACGGGGAAGGGATTGTTAGAGACCCGTGTGGTCCAGGAAGACGTGTGATACCACAGGAAATCCTTAAAGTGCTAAGGATATCAAATAGACATACTACTTATATGTTTATCAGTAAGTGACATACACGAATCTCTGTGAGGTTAGATAAGAGATCTGACGCATATACCATATATGATATGACAGATTAATATCTGATTTAACAGCAGCAGTAGGGCTGCCAAATAAAAAGGATCATATTCTAAACAGAGATATTAGTCACATTTCCTATCATAACGCTGGGTGGTTATTTAATCTGAACATTGGTGGGTGGGGTGGGAGGCATACCTACATACCTACTGAAGGATTCACTTGGACATGTGAGAATGTCAATTTACAGGGAAAGATAGAGGCACACCTGACAATTAGACTATTTACCTAGTGGTGGTGGTGGTGGTGCCGCTGGGGGTGTATGAATCCACATTATTTGAGATTGGAAGTAAAGCTTGAGTTATGATTTACCAGAATTTTACGCAGCCAATTCCCCAAACCTTTTAGCTGCTCCACCACTGATATCAGCATTTGGAAATGCTGTTGACAATATTTTGTCCCCAGTTCTGAACCGTTAACCTCTTCCTAATATCCCTGCCCATGCTGACATTTGCCGAGTCTAGTACTGTCATGTCTTCCCTGCCGTACTGACTACAGGACCATCGTACACTTCCTGAAATCGCCTTTTGGCAGCTCATAAATCAAAGCCGACTACGTAGAACGACATGCTGTACCTTGTAAGTGGACGCTCATATTGGTCTCTACACACGAACACGTTTATCACTACAATGGGACTGTGCCGCTGGGTACTTTGTCTTGCTATGTTACATTGACTATTTCTCTTCTCAGAAGGTCTCACTATGTGACCTGTGACCTATGATGTGTGACCTTGAGCTGCAGGTCAAGTGAGGACCTGCCACGGAGAGCAAGGCGGCACGACAAGCATTTGTAAATAGAGAATACATAATTTAGTACAGTAATCAGGAATGCTGCCAACTAAGGTAACCTCTAGTGGCCCTTTGAGGGCCGCACACTCCATTGATGCAGCACGCCCATTGGTCGTCATGATGCTCAAACGCAGCCCTGATGAGTGTTTGCTATGTGGTTGTTAAACTTGTGAACCTCAATAAATGTTCAAAAGATTTCTAAGTGTATCTCGAAAAATCCCAAGGGTTAGCCTTTTATACCAAAAATAGTAGAAATTCCTACACATGCTGGAGAAATCACAGCCCTGACTGACGGGCACTGCGTTGGTGAACCATGCCTATCAAGGGACATGTACATCGAGGGTTGTTTAAGTTTAACGTCCAAATCTATGATCCCCCACTAGGGGGATAGCCTCATTCATTAGTTCATGGACATGCATGCAGAGGCACCATACTACCCTTAAAGGCCTAGTGCAGCTTTCTGGGATCCCACTGAGGACTACAATGGCGCCCTGGGGCTTGCCATGTCCCTGGCGGCTTTTCGCCATAACTGGACCAATCCTAATGCAGACACGTGCATTGCAAGGTAACTGTGTTTTACCTTGAAATACTTGGTTAAAGTTGGTATATCCACTAATTAAGGCTTCTTGTATTCAATCCTGGAAGTTCATTAAGATCATTCTTAAAACTCTACCACTTATATTCATTGTTATTTCCCAGATTCAAGTTTTTTTGTTGTTTTTTTTTTGAGTAATATTACATCGACTTATTATCCACTCTTAAAGAATTCTCAGCAGGAATCATTGCACAACTGATTGTTTGAATACTTCTGATTTTTATCATGAAAAATCAGCCAATATACCACTCTCTGCTGGAATAAGTGTTAAGGAAAATGATCCGCTGAACATTGCTTATTTTACATAAGTCAGATACCCAAACTTTTCCTTTATGAATCTTTAAGCTGCAGTGAGACAGAACCATACACTGAGAATCACTCGAAAACAGTCAAGTATTGATATCAGGTATTTTCCATTTCTCGAGAGGAAGGAAGCACATCTCAGTCCACACATCTTTTTAGCATAATGCTCTTTCCAGAATGGAACAAGATAAAAGGCTGGAAGAACGTGGAGGTTCATCAGAGGCTTTAAAGAAAGCCTAGATGATAACCCTACATTGAGACACCTATATTTCTAAATCCTCTGTATTTCCCCCCTCAAGTTACACCGAATACAATATCTTGATGGGAACCTTGCCTATTGATACAGAACCCTATTCATCGACGTAAGGCAACAAAATACGACGATGTGCTTTGGTACGCACAAAGGGCTCAGGGCTGGTGCTGCCACCTATCATATTAAAATGTAATGAAGAAGATATCAAGCAGCGCATGCGCAGTGTTACCAAACAGGTCTACTCTAGGTACACTCCTATTACTAGTCTTAGTATATGATGTCGGCCAATGAAAGTTGTTCTTTATGTACTTAGAGTATTCCTAGGGGGTAGGCAAAGATGCTACCTGATAATGAACATTGTGGAGCTAATGACTTTTCGCGCGTTTTTTGAAAGGTGTCCAAAACATCTCACTTTTAGACACTGTTTTTGAAACAAATAGAAACAAAGAGAGAAAAGTCCAGCCCGGAGGTAAACCTATAGAAGACTCGATTGGAGAAAATATATTTATGAAATGACTTTTTTCTTTGTTTAATTTTGTAGGAACTCATGCATGGATTTTTGAATTTTTTTTCTTTATTGTAACTAAAGACTGATATATGAACTACTCATGTATGGTGATTGTATTTGTTTACATGCTTTGTTTCTTGTAGAAAATTGAGATTGAAAATTGTATAACTGACTTTTTGCCAATGCCACCACCTACCCGGCGGTACAGACTCAGGGTGGTCCCTGAGCCAATTATATGGGCAGCTCATATAGAGAGTAGGGTGACTTTCACAGTAGCTAAAACATCCACATTCAATGCACTGGTGCCACCAAGACTTGTTCATCTTCTCCGACATCAACAGTGTATTCCCTGCTCTTATGCTTCACAGAACTCCTATAATTACATACAAGAAATCTACAGCCAGCCAAAGGCTGCTCCAGCTCTTTGCATCAGGCCATATCTCACACAAAGGACAAAGCTTAAGAAGTCCTATAATAAACATGTCCTCACTCCACTCATTTAATTAGTCTGCAAAGTCTGAGCTGGCCTTGCTTTAAGATCATAGCTAACATGTTAAAAACATAGCTTTGCCGATTTTGCCCTATCCCATTTGCAGTGATTTGCTACCTTGAATACTGAAAATGCCAAATACTGGCCAGACACTGGTTGAGATTATCGTTCTGACCTATCTTTTCCTATATACGTCACATGTCCCAATGCGAAGGTATACCTATATGTTGATTTTGCTCTTGTATGTAGAAGCTTAGTCATATCATCCAATAAAGCCTATTTCTTATAAAAGAAACTTTCTGAAATGAATCAATTACTGGTAATAACAGCTTAACCCTAAAACTTAAATCTATATCAAGCCAACTGGATATTTAGACCTGGAACACAATAAAATATCATAACATGGAGCATCAAACGAGCAGCTCATATACTGCTCAACCTGTAACAGAGTGTACAACGGTGTATGCAGGATCAGGCAGGGTTCAGTGGTGCCACCTAGTGAGACAAACAGCAACTCACCTTGACATTGAAGCCGAATCGACCTTGTGCGTCTGGCTTCATCCGTATAGAGACCAGTCCATGGCCATCCTGGTAGGGCGTTCCTCCATTAGGCTGCAAAGAAGATGGAAAAAGGTTAATATTGGGGTTAAGCAAGATGAAAAAAACCACCTATACATCTGATACATGTAGTTACTAAGGAAAGCATATCTAATATATCTTTTTTTATTTCTTTCTTTGAACTTTCATTGTCTGCATGACTGGTTAGAATCAAGAGCACTTTTGCTATATTCATTTCCAATACCGGTACTACTATTATTGTTATAATTATTGAAAACAAAGTATCCAAATTCAGAATAAATATAACCATGAAATTGAAATTACAAGTAAGATATAAAACCAACAAATCTCATACTGATAATATGACTTACGACTGGATGAAAACCAGATTTTAAAGGAGGAACTGTTTTAATGTAAGAGCGTCCTTTAGTCCTAATTTTCAAAGCTGTTGGATTTATTACAATATAGCGAAATTGATTATGACAGACTAAAAGAGGGAAACGAAGACACTTAAATGGACGACAGAGTGTTTCAAGAAGTATTAGTAATCCAATTTCATTCATTTTGATTTAAAACGAGTTTACCAGTTAGCATTTGACCTTTAACTGGGTATTTCCTAATTAACTAGTCTAGATTTCGCAATTGCATTATAACTTGATGACTAGAATTGATATTCAATATGATAATTTATTTTGATTTGTTCTTAATAGTGTATTATTTGTATTATGGTTTTTATTGGTGTTAAAATTTACCTTGATTAACCTTGCAGTATGGGAGTGGGCGTGTTCATGTTTTGGGACTAATATTGACCTATCTACTGTAGGTTGAACTACTCTTGTTTTGGCTGCTTCTCCAGTACCCTGGGTGTCTGTGTAGGTGTGTACACCTGTGTTTACACCTGTTCTTTTGACACCTGAGTTTACCCCTTCACCTGGAGGGGGAACCTGTTCTCTTAGAGTCTACAACCGAGAGTGGGAAATTATAGGCCACATGTGAGCAGACTCCTGTTTATTTCCGATTTCATGTATTTATCTTTTTTTCCCCTTCAAATAAACATTATCTGAGAGCTTAGATCTTAGATTTTAATTTTGGATGAAAGGTAGACGAATGGCAAAAGGCTATCCTTGGTACTTCTTGCAAGTATGTGCTTTCACCACACTGTACTTTCCCCCTTTTCTAGTCCCTACCCCCTTTAATATGAATTGTCTATCTCTCCCCCTTAAAAGTTATATATAGCCAGCCCTGTTATGGCAAACAAACCTGAGTGGATTGCATGAAACAAGACACTTTTCTGTTTGGTCTTGTAGAAGGTGTGTGGGAGGCTAGACGTTTAACCTTGTACTACAATTACCAGACCCTGTAAGAATACCTGTCTATATTTGTAAACCACTTAAGCCTGTCTGTATATGTGATATCATTACCATAAACTTGTATAATATCATAGTGGTATATGGCCATAAGGTCTATTGTATGAGATGTAAACCCTTAAATTTAAACACTTAACTCACAGGTTAATGTCCATACATATTCATGATTACATGTATGGATACCGGTAGTTAGATAAATCCTATTTTCACAATATTTTTTAGCTCCTGTGTCAATCTGGACAAACAATGTTGTGCTAATCCATTATCTGCACCACTCGTGTAATGGTGCCATGTCAAACTACATTATGGCGGAGCATTAGTAATCACGGATAATCATCTATGACATTTTTAAGTACGCAGAATATATCAAATGTGGCCTAATCAAAGGGATGATTGATGCGTGAAATATGGTATGAGAATAAGCATTTTGCTGATTTATGAACTATACCTGAGATGAGATTGGATAAATATAATTTCATGAGTAGCCATAGTTAACCATTTAAAGGTATCACATTAGGTGATTTGCCGATTTGTCATCATAAATAGACTTGCCAGGGTTGAATGTATACCTCATGCTGACTCTATATGGGGCTGTACACTCCTGAAGGATCGGCATGATGCACCAATGCAGTGATGTTGAGTTATCTCACAGGCACTGTACTGGTGCATCATCCCAACATAGGAACACATGAAGAGCAGTGGGCCCTTAGAGGTTAAGACATCATCCAGTTATCGTGACTAGTGCATGATTATTGTGGCTACGTCATGTGTGACGTGCTCCACCCAGGTACTACTGATCACGTCACGTCACGACACCTTAACTCGTCAACTAATAACCATATCTACTCACAACCTGCGCACAGTGTAACCTATACCACTATTATAGAACAAATAAGCTGTAGGAATTACACATTTTTAGACATGTAGATGAATTGAAACAAGGTGCAAATGGTAAGTGAATTAGTGTAAAGCGATATAAGCGGTATTAATACCAAATATAGATAAATAAGACTGATAAACTCCAGGTTAATTGGCATTATGTCCTCATAAACTATCAATTTAGTTGTCATGTTAATTCATCATTTTGAATTCTCACAAAAACTAGAGTCGGTTAAATTGAGGTGCAGATGGTTAATGGTTTGAGTCGAGATCAGCTCGTGTTTCATAATCACACGGGGGTTAAGTGTTTTGAATTAAATTTTAAAGGGAAATGAGAGCCACATGCGGTCTGGGGCCCATTCAACGATTTTGAAGCTTTACCTAGGAACATACCCCAATGTCTTCAGTACCTTGCTTTACAATACTGATACGCCTCGAGATGTATTTACACTATTTTGGAAATGAAATCTTCCTGCTTTGTATTTTCTACTCCTTCCACACAACTCATCAGTCTGAGATCTGGATCTCTCCTAGAAGTCATGTGACCCTGGGCTACATCCGGGTTTTTGTCATTATGAGAGGTGCATGTCGGGAAGGTCAGAGGGAGATATGAGGTTGTCAGGTTATGGGTTATACTAATGGCGGATATAGATAACAACTACTGCATACATTGCTATCTCTAATGCATTATTCTGGTACTTCTACGAAGGGATGGACATAGGGGATGGGTTAGACCTCCCTGTGCTCCTTTAGGAGTTACAGGTCGCATTTCCATTACATATTTAGTGTTATGACTCATGACACTTAACTTAGTACCACAGGATTACAGCTGGGAGGGAAGGAAAAGCCACAGATCAGATTGATAGTCATTTTTATACATATTTTTGCACTCCATTCTTTTATATCATATCATTCCAGGATTTAGTAAATTTGAATTTAGTTCCAGCTGCATCCGACAGACGGTCTGACCGTCGATGTGGCCCTTCTTCGACCTACTGACCTCGACATTTGTAGTGCCAGATTCCGGTTCCGGTGACGACTGGAGAGAGCTAACGTCATCGTCGTCGTAGGTGACGATGGTGTAGACGCGGGAGCGCGCCGAGCTCAGCCTCGTGGGCGGCTTGGCGGAAGGCTTCCGGTCTGGGGGGTCGGGGTCCGGGTCGGCGCTAGGCCGCGGCAGCGCGGCTGTACCCATAATGCCTCTCCTCTGATAAAGAGTGTTGGAGATCCCACTAGCCCTTTATATTAATCCTCAATCGTATAGTGGTCAGCTTGTGTGACTTGTAACCGTGACGTTCTCTGGATGTTCTATATGATTTCTTTCTCTTTTTTTTTCTTTTTTCTTTTTATTTGGAGATGAACATTCAGCCTCTAATGTGTTTCACTCCAATTATATATGGATGGGTCTTGCCAAACAAGTTGGTCCCCATTATATATGCTAGTCTCTCGCTATAGTATTCATTCCCAGTGTCACATAAAACACATCAGTGTTTAGTAGACGTTTTGGCAACAGAAAGCACAGAAGCTCTAATGCAGTATTAATACGACCAGTGAACCATCTAGCGTTAGGATACAGCTTGTTGGATGGAAGCCATAGGACAAGTACTAACACTTACTCTGTTACAGTGCTGATGCAGTACTGCCATCTGACGATATATACACGCACTCTACTACCTCCTGATCTACCTACGGCCTTGCCATAACGTCACGTCATATCCGCTTTGTGACGTCAGAACCGACCACAGCCTCCGATCTCCAAGGTCTAGAGGATCTAAGCTATTTGTACAAGCGCCATGCTAGAGTGCACACGGGACTGTTTATATATCAATGGCACTCCCTTCCTCTCCCCTCCATCTTGTAGTCTATATGTTGTATTTGGTACACTTCCTCCTGTGCATATACGTCCTGTAGTGTAGTAACCACTTAAAGTTTGTTCCTAACAGTCAATAGAATGAACCATAGCAGGTGTTTTCTTGCATGTACCATACCATATCCAGAATTGTCCTATCTCCTCGCACAACTGTGTGTATATGCTCCTAGGATAGGAGTGGTGTTGTTGCTGTTTGGCTTGAGCTACTTTCAGTCCAGTGTCATTTTCTTGGCCGCTCCCAAATGTTTGCTATCCACCCTTGCATCGGCCTATCACACCAGCTACTACGTCGTTCTCCTAAACAGGGTAAAACCCATATATAACATATACATGAGGCAAGTTATTCCAGGCAGACAGTCCAGGAGGTTGTCATGAAAATAGTGCCTTGGTTCCCATTTCTGTGTTGCCCAGCCTTGTAGATATCTACACACATATTAGTATCCATCTACCTGTTTAAAACATAGCCTAATTAGAATGTACCAGTTATGCCTACTATGTGGACTCCACTCCCGAATGACGTCACTAGATGACAACCTCCCTGAGGCCGCACCTTATTGTGAAGAGCTATAAGCCTCCATAGTTAAGGGTATAAGACACCCTATACGAGTAGTATGACACATGGTAACCTCTAGAACATCCACTTGTCAGTGTTCTATATTACTGTGTGTATCTGGTGCATGGCAGGTTTAGTTTATATCCCTGTGTAGATGTCATCCTACCTGTGTGAATGTATGTGTATCTGTGTGTAGAGTGCATAGTAGGAGGACCACCTCCTATGTATACTCAATGTGTCCAACCCTATCTATCACCCCCCCCCCACAGTGAACTAACAAAATTGAAACCAATCCTTGCACCCACTTCCTTTTAAGATATTTCAAAGTCCTCCTACTGCAGTTATCTTTGTAAAGGTGTAAATGTCCCAGCACTGGAGACAGTCCATTCTTTCCTATATGTATCCATTAACCATAAGGGTGTCCTTTTCAGCTCCCTCCTTCACAAGCATATATCATGGTACAACACTGAATGCCACATCATCTACAAAGTCTGCTACACCAGGTCATGTCACATGTCTTGCATGTCATCCTACAGATACCCCTACTATATACCTGGGTAGAAGCTTAACGCTTGGTCTGTACTCTCTAACATTTGACACAGGAGGACAGGGACTATGCACCCTTTGTGGCACCTTGTTGCGTGCCTATCCAACATTTCTACTAAACCTGTTACTTTCCACTCACACCACAGGGGGATACAGTGCTCTGGTCCTCTCGAAGTTATCTACAAAGACGCTGGCAACTGCAAATTCGGAAACACAAAGCCTAGTGGATAATGTCATTGGAAAGGTTCATTTCCAAGTTTACACTTTGTCTATCTCTGGTAGCCACACTTCGAACTGATAGGCCTACTGCCCTGATCACCAGTATGACTGTCACCAGTGGTAATGCATCCAAGACTTGGGAACCCAGTGTATGTGGACATGAAGTGCAGGGATGCCACTCACTGGTCAATGAAAATTCGGAAATCATCCTAAATTCTAGGATTCCCAATATGAAATACCTACAGGAAATGAATTCCAAAATTCGGAATTCCTAAAAAGTTAGGAAAAGTGACATCTCTGGAACTGCCACTGGCTATGTATCAGATAAAATGTTATAGCACTTATTAATACTGGTTGTGGTGGTAGTAGTACTAGCTGTAGTGATACTAGTTGTATAGCAGTACTAGTGATAACACATGTACTACTAGTAGTATATGGTACCATCAGTTGGCTCCAGGGTTGGGTATTATCAGTCTGTAGTGCTGTAAGACTTGGTGAGCTGGCGGCGGCCGGCGTAGAAGAACTGCTCCACTGGGTACTGTATGGGTGACACCTTGACCACCTACAGAATGTACAATGTACAAGGGTATAGGGACCTGGTGGGTGGTACATAGGGTGGGTACTAAGAGAGGAGGCAGGGTAACTAGCTATGGGAGATAGGGATTTGGTATAGACGGTTAGGGACATAACATACAGAGCTGGAGGAACTAGACAGCATCAATGAACTTTTCATTTGAGTTAATATTCCCTATATATTATTTGCATCTAAACGATTTATTTTCAATTCATCATCCTAATGCATGCAGCTGAATTTAACATAGGTTGATTTTATCTTTAATAATATGGACACCTCTTTTGGAAACACATATATCAGAGTAGAGGTTATGGAATGCGATATGAATGGACTGACCGACATCTTAAGATGCAAAGGAGGGCAGTTTTATCCCATGAGATGCACGTAGAAACCTTTATACTGAATCAACCTGAAATCTGTTGACACCCTATATACACAAATCAGCTTGTATACAAGTGTCTAAAGACTGGCGTTGGAATTATCTCACATACTCGTTGCTTAAAATGGTTTAAAATTAATTAATCATAATCAACTAATTACTTAGAGTAAGAGTATTTATAGTCCTGATGATCTAGATACGAGTATTTATACTCATGGGAAAGGAATTTCACGTTGTAGTTAAATGAGTAATATCATGCTTTTTTGAGTTAATAATTTAACAGGATAGGTTCCTTATATCTCCTTAAAACTTGAACTCATCGGATCAGCCCATTACAATTTTCACTTTTCATGGCAATATAGTGAAACGGCAAACCTTTTTCTGACCAACAATGGCAAAGTTTCACGGTCTTGCCCACTAAACATTACATTGCCCTTACAATATATATTCAAGGGACATTATAGTTTAATGAAGTTGTAGGGAGGAAGATAATGTCGTCGGAAATGTATTCTATGCTTAGTGGGATAATAGACGAATCATCTAAGTTGTCTGCAAGTAGTAGGCCCAATCGGCAGTATCAAAGCTATAGCGTGAGATAATGCCCTCTGAGTATTGACCTCTAAGGTATTTGAGGGTAGTGAATAATGACCCTCTGATGTCTTTGAGATGACCAGCAATGTCCTCTGAGGCCTTTGAGACAACGAAGAATGTCCTCTAAGCTCTGAGACAACGAGTGATGTCCTCTAATGAACTATAAGCTCATTGAGTTGACCAACTGTCCTCTAAGCTCATTGAGTTGACCAACTGTTCTCTAAGCTAATTGAGTTGACCAACTGTTCTCTAAGCTAATTGAGTTGACCAACTGTCCTCTAAGCTAATTGAGTTGACTAACTGTCCTCTAAGCTAATTGAGTTGACCAACTGTTCTCTAAGCTAATTGAGTTGACCAACTGTCCTCTAAGCTCATTGAGTTGACTAACTGTCCTCTAAGCTAATTGAGTTGACCAGCCATTCTCTAAGCTCAATGGATTGACCAGCCGTTCTCTAAGCTCATTGGGTTGACCAGCTGTTCTCTAAGCTCAATGGATTGACCAGCTGTTCTCTAAGCGCATTGGGTTGATCAGCTGTTCTCTAAGCTCATTGGGTTGACCAACTGTTCTCTAAGCTCTTTTAGGTAATGAGCCAATTTGACAATGTCTTCTCTCTTGACCAAAAAGTTCCATGGTACATTGAGCAATGTCTTCAAAGCTGCCTATAATTGTTCATGAACACGTGTTTAAGTCCTAAATCTACCTATACACTGACATAGATCCAACACCACTGATTCTGTAAAAGATGTGTGTTTGTGATAACTGAACACGAACACTTCAACTATACACCTACCAGGACAAGTCTTCGTCACGACTTCTGTCAGGACGTTGTTTAATGAAATGAATGTAGCCCACAGATTAATTATTCATCCAAAGTTTGAGGTAGACCTTCCCTATTGCTAAGATATTGCTATCCCAGTTCTCACATAGACAGAGCATATAAAGCTAAAGAGAAGCTGGTTATAGGTGAGCAGAGGTACAAACAGAGGTACACGATCATCGTCCCAGAGCAAAGCATGTAATATATTTTTTTTTCAATACTACTGTTATCGATTCAAATTGTCTGCCTTTCTGACTGGCAACCGGATTTTGTATTCTGCACATGCATCTATTATAAACGAACATGCTATTTAAGACGAGAGTGGATATCTAAAGGTCACGGGTGCTATCAAATTAACATACTGTTTCTTAAAGACTGTAGACATTCTACTTGAGATGCTATTGAGCTGACTACCCGGTCCCTGCACTCAGCACCAAAAGGGTACGTCACCTGCGTTCTCCATTTGCAAAAACACCCCCTTATCCACTGATTTTGAGGTGAAAATACACCCCTTATTTTAGAAAAACACTGATTTTTTTATGCCTAAAATCACCCCTTATTCTAGGAAACACTGATTCCTGGGGCCGAAAACACCCATGTTTTAGGAAACAAAAGTGTTGCACGGTTCGACTATGGATGATTTACCCACTTACATCTGCAATACATGCACTTCTCTGAAAATAGCCCCCTTATCTGGAAATCCATAGTTTCCTTGAAATAAAATGACCCCTTATTTTAAAATCCTCTGATTTTTGGCCGGAAAAAGACCCCTTATTGTGGAATCCAGGGACATTGGAAGTCTGTGAAAAAAAGACCCTTATTTCACGTTTTTTTAGAACGTAGGTGACATACCCTAATCGCAGGGACCGGGGCCGACTACAACATACAGCAGTATTTAAATGCAAGTCTGAGGGGTTTCAGTAGCTTTTGGTTAAAAAGGGATTGGAGCTGACAGCTAAGGATATCCCCGCTGTTCCACTGGCTGGGCATGAACCACCTTTGCACTGATACAATCTATACTCTGCCAGTCTTTTTTCTACCCTGGGCCATACTGCATAATACAACAACCCTAGATCAATAACATAAACGCATACAAAGGAAAAGTAAAAAAAAAAAAAATGTTCACTTTGCTGAGAGAACTACACTTGTGACTTGAGTAGGAACTGCTGTGGTGTATATATATTATATTCTCTGCACTGACACAAACCGTTTTTCTCCTCTCATTTTACTGTTCTTTTACATATTTTGCCAGGTTTTCCCCCTTTAGATGCCTTTTCACCAGCATGCCACTGTGAAGTGAAGCATACCATGTGGCCGCCCCCTTCTCTTGCCGCTGGTCGTTGGCACACCGTGCTGGCAGTGGCCATGTGGAGCCTACAGGCCATAACCAGCAAAACGTGGTCTTCCCTATAGTTATTGGTCTTCTCTCTAGTTATATCTCAAACCATAGATGAGAACAAACCATGCACTCCCTTCTGTATTGGCCTGTGTGTCACGCTAAATTATGTTCACCCAGAGTGTGTACACATTGTTGTAGTTACTTCAGTCCGTGAAGGATCTATTTCAAGATCAGACTCTACTTCCTCTAGAATTTCATTTAATCAGGAAGCCTAGATTCACATTACAACATGATTACAAAGAACAAGGTAGAGCTAGGATCGCATTTAAGTAATACCAATACATGACAAAATAGATGTTATCTGCTTGTTCATATAGGAGTGGTGTATTTATACTGTGATATCATTATTACCTCCTAGTATTGCCTGGATGATGCTGAAAATTAGACATCATGCTTATATCATGGGGGGGGGGGTTCTAGGGTGTATAATGTATATTGCAGGGGCGGATCCAGGGGGGGGGTCCTGGGGGTCACCCATAACATGTCCAAATAGGGGTCCCCGGAGGTGGACCCCCCCCTTTGGGCCCACCCAAGATGTCCACTTTGTATGCCCCCTTTCATGACCCCTATTTCTATCTGATATACTTTTTATTGTTTGCAAATTGTGACATTTATGACTCTACAGCATCTAAAATATATAAAAATTTCTCAAAATTTTCTAACACGAGGCAATCCAGAAAAAAATCACCGTCATATCATAGGCCTATATGTAAGGCATAGCTTATACCTTAAACCCATCCTCGACTGGTATAGGCTATGTTATAGCAATGGGTCAGATATGTAGGGTATAATTACATTAGATGATGACTAAAGAAACATCCCCAATGTGTACCAGTGACCACATAAGCATCTGGGCATTCGGTGTGCCTTATGAGTTGTATACTATGTGGGGTTCCCCAGGTAATCTTCTATCAGATTTATAAGTTAGGGTGTATAAAAGATACTTTAAACAATGAGTTGACATCTTTGATTGACACCAATATTTCAAGAATTTCCTTGGGGATCAAGCTGTCCAAACCCTATCAAAGAACAATCGTTACAATGTTTGGTATCAGGACATAAAATTTGCATCCATTGCTGAAATTGCTTGCCTACACCAAAATGCTTTAAATATAAGTTTGATGAGTATGTTATAAGGTTTTCTTTGGGCATGAACCAAAACTCTCTTAATCACCAGTGAATAAACACACTCCTGAAGGTACACCAAAATACTTTAAACTTCAAAACTTGACATCAATTCTTCAAAGATTTTCCCAGGGGTGGCGGCAGGCCCCCACACCCCCTTAAACAACAATATCTTAAAATACAAGATTCACATCTGCGACTAGTTGAATCCCTTAAACTTGAAAGTTTGACATCTATATTTCAAAATCTTTCTTGAGGGACCAGCCCCCAAAACCTCACAAAGGACAAAGCATTACCACATAACATTTGCATCCCCTTTATGGAAACCCTGCCCACCCCAGGTTCACACCAAAGTGTTTAAAAATTTGCTGTTTGATATTCATAAATCTAAATTTTTCTAGGGGACATGCCCCCCAAGCTGCCCTCAACAGCATTGTCCAATTATGATTTAATAAGATTTCCATTCCCTTTTCTCATAATCATTGATTTACTGCTGATGGTACACCAAAATGCTTTACTGGATTGGGGTCTAGAAATGCATCAGAATGTACCATTTGATGTCTAGATTTCAAAATTTTCTTGGGGGGCATGCCCCCAAACCCCCCTAGATATGTTGTGGCACTATGTTTACGACATTGCCATGATAGCTCCCATGGTAACTGAGGGTTGGACCCCCCCCCCCCTTTCCAAAATCCTGGATCCGCCCCTGTGTTGGTCCACTCCCCTCTCTTTACCCCCCCCCTTCCCCCATTCCTACCCAGCAGGCAAACCACATACCAGTACGCCTTCATACCAATATAACACAGTGGTCATAAAAGCATTAGGGTAGGGCCATAATCTACCTGCCCAGGTAAATTGAGTTGGGCTTACCAGAATAACCAATCTCATAAAGCACCCACTCTATTCCAAGTTATATGATAAAGCAATTATATTCTAGGCAATGTAGTGAGTCTTATGGGGAAAACGAACAAGGGTCAAAGGTGAATCTCCAATTAAGAAGTTAGATTTCTCACTAGAAACGCATAATACAATGTAATATAAATGCTACGCACTACCTACAAAAAGGTGATTCCCAGCGAACTACCCAGCAGATACATATTGATTTATGTCCTATATAGCAGTGTACGATGAGGCATATCACTTAGATATAAATAAAGCCAGGTGCAAGTGAGAGTATCTGGTTGTCACATGTTTCTGAGGTACATTAAAATGTTATATAAATGTATATACCGGTAATATGAACAAGAGAAACAGAGTGTATATTTACTATTGCCGGTTAGAGATCATATCAGGAAAATGTTATACATGTGAGTGAATATAACCTAATGTTAACATCATCATAATGGATGGAGGTGGAGATGTCAGTAGCCATGTAGACGACCTGTTTGAAGCTCGTGTGTATACATATCAGTTGAGACAAACAGGTATATATGTAATAAGGCAGATAGAGAATAGTACAGGTGTGTTGTCGTACAGGTAGGAGTAGTAGTAGCACCCTTTACCTGCCCACCACCTGACATCCATCAACTCACCTTCTTAAGGCACACAGAACATAGTATGGATCCCAGCAGGAAGGGGTAGTCAGTGCACGCCTCCAGTACCCAGTTCATCCTCTCCATACCTTAGCACATTGGATCCTTAATGATCCAACTCACTAATCAGTATTATACTCCAGTAGCTCTCAGCCCTGCTGGCAGCCTCCTCATCACCTCCAGTACCACAAAAAAGCCTAGACCCCTTCCCTCTCTCCTGCTCCAGTAAGTCACGCCACTCCAGTAGTACAGTGTATACCGACACAGCTACGAGCTGGGTTTGGTATAGGATCAGAGCTGGATCCCAATAGTGCTTAGAGGTAAGGAGGAGAGCTGGGTGAGGCAGTTGTAGCTGTAGTACAGGTAAAGAGGGTGGTTTGTGGGGGGGGGGGGGTAAGGTAGGAAGGGCTGGCAGACTGCTACTTGGTTCTACTCCCTTCATATATGGGATACTAGGGAACAGGAGGAAACCATCCAAGCCATTCCCCGTCAGCGTTTGTCTTCACTCGGGCGGGTTACTTGAAGAACGTAATTAAGCTTCCCTGTAGGCTATAAGGAGTGGGATCTATTAGAGGCTACCACTCCACAGGGTATGGAGTGTCAGCAGGCTCCTTCCTTCCTCCAGGGTGGTAACCACTCACCTGGAGGCTGTACTGTACCTATGTGGTGACTCCCCACAGACACAGGTGACGCATAGGTTCTGGCACCTTTCCACTACACACGGTGCAAATTAACACGGCTGTGTGCACCCACTGGAGTAGGAACTAAGACACACTCAGTCTACATATACACTGTATAAGTCCCAAGGTTGTGCCACCCAGGAAGTCCACAGGGGCAATTCCTTCCTGTAGTAGACATATATGGGTGTATAAAGACCCGATAAGGCCACTGTAGTGGTGATGACTTAGGGTCCTTAAGTTTACTTGGTACGATGACAATAGATCCTTAAATATCACCTTGTCCCTTTTGCAATCCTCTCTTCTAGAAGTCCCAATAGGATCTACCTGCTAGGACAGGCGTCTTCCTGGCACTGACATGCCTATACTGTATGGTGCCACCCGTGGTGGGGTGGGTGTAAGGACTGGAGATGGACAACGGTTGGAGGGAGGGGGTGGGGGTGCTGAACATGGGGGTGGCCCCTCATTACGACTGTAGGAGATGAAAGGGGTGACCAAACCTCCATTATCTTAGATCACAGATGACCCACATTATTCCATTGCCTTAGATGCATAAATATACCCGTGATATAGAAATGAAAAGCAGTCTGCTAATATATATTTCAAACCTACTAGACCATGGGTATTATAGGGAATTGTGTATTGAACATTTGCACGGTGAGTGGACAAGTAGGACAAAGCCAGTAGTATCACATATATATGGTGTACATACATATGGTTGTGGGATTGGTGATGGTATGGGGGGCGGGGGAGGGGGGTGTGGTAAGCTGTCCTCTGCCAATTCTGACAAAGGATCCAGCGTCTTCCGTCAGCTTTCGCCAGGTCACATGATCAAGCTGACACCTAGCGGTATGATCACCTAGCTATTATATCTTTTTGCCTCCCAAAGTTATCTCGCTCTACTCCAAGTTTCAAATCAAAATGACAACTCCCAAAAACAAGTCGATGTGTGACTATATCATATTCTCTATATGAAAGAATGAACAAATAGAAAAAAAATATCTTGGCTGACTAACGAGGAGCAATGACTGGCAGCGGCCGATCGCCATGCAATACAAGTAGTTGATATCGCCTTTTCATCTCTTTACTTAAACTCCTATCAATAAATGAAATTCCCCATGAAATATACTCATTGCAGAGCCGAACACCTCCATATTCTAAGACGAAGCCCTTTGCTGACTTCAACGTTCATGTCATGGAAACGCCTCTACATATCTCATTGTGGAATGTTTCTGTATAGGATTGTTGTCTTTACACGGGATAGAAGTCATTCATCTCACCATTCCTTCTTTTATTTGACAAAATATCCCCTGGATCTACTAGAATATGGATGAATCAAAGCCGGCAATAACACATCAGTATCTCTGCAAGGGCTCCTAGAATAGCCATACAAGACCGCTAGGGTGCAGAGAATTTGGGTAATTTATGATCATAGAGGAACTATGCAGCGTTATAACTTAATCTAGAGCCTCTAATAGCAGTCAGTGACAGACATTACCCTTGCCAGCTTGAAAGAAGAAAAAAAAGGCAGCTTAATGTTCCTCTACTGCATTCTTTACCTGCAACAATAGATTGCTGATATATTTTTTTTTTCGAATTCAGACTGAGGGTTATTATGAAAATATCTGAATGCCATTTTCCACAACAGACAGTTGTGCCGATGTATCTAGAATGAGTGCCATTGCAGGAATTTTGTATAGTGACAATGAGGGGAATGTTTCAGGATTGTCATTTTAGAGGAAGCTAGTACCATTTGTACTTTGCCTCACTAGCTTCCTCAGTTATCTCCACCTACCGTCATATATCAGGTTCATATGATACTACACAAAAAAGTAAACTAATACATTTGTCCCAGGCATATATTCAAGGACGTGTCTTTGCAATGTAATACCAGGTATCATTTATTTTTTGCTTTAGAGAGGTGAAAACTGTATTATCATTAGGGCCAGAATCACACCAACATTCCCCAAGGGTCTATGATCTCTACACCAGTAGGTCCCCTGTGCTGCCACACTATGGGTGATCCTTCAACAGACTTTATCTCCCCTCCCAAGTCATCACTTCCCCCACAAAGTCCCCTCCCTTGCCTTATAATGCCCTGTTCTAGTTACGGGATAGGACAGGGTTGGGCGCCTCTAGGTGTCTGGGAATGGATAAATCATATCTAACTGAGACTGAACAATCGATTTGTCTGACCCTCAATTTTAGAAGGGGTGAGGTGAGTGCTGGCCCCGTGCATCCATCTTATAGTATAGTCGAAATGGCCATCTAGAAGGGAAAGGGATGCAGGAATGATTTGAAGCTGAGAGGGATCTGGTCCATTTTTTCGTCGTGAATATAGACATGAGTTTCGCTATTTCTTTTATATCTTCCGAAAGTAGATTTATGGTCAGTGAGACCTGATGATAGGTTTACAAACTGTCACCACGTATTTGATGCTATTTCAGTGTTCCCACTATTTTTGTATCATGGTTTTAACTGACTTTTAACTGACTTTTACCTGACATTTATCGGATTTTAACTGACCAAATAGTGGATAATTTATGGGGCTCAGGAAAGAATTTATCCACTCTCGAGCGAGAGAATTCTAGAAATTTTGTGAATTCACATGGAATCTTGACAATTACCCCCCTAAATTAGTCAAATTTCATTTTTAACTGACTTTTAACTGACATATTCCAAAAATATTGTTTTAACTGACCTTTAAAGAAAAATATGTTTAACTGACTTTTAACTGACCAGTGGGAACCCTGCTATTTATAGCATCTAGTCTGACTATAGGCTGATTTAATACAGGTATATTGGAACATCGCCAGGCTAGTCTGTTCTAGTACGGTGTACATTCCCGTGCTTTGTTAGTGCATCACTGTACCACATAACCTAATGGGTGGAATGTCTTAACTCCATTTCTACGCCATGAAATGTCGGTACCATCATGACTCGTTATTTGTCATTCAACAAAAATCACATTTCTTTTTAATCAATACATAGACACTAAGCAGTAGATGCATTATGATTAATTACATATGTATACATATAGCTTCATGAAATATCAAGGCAGTGCAAGCCAATTCTAGGAAGCTTGATTTTGAAAGTTTCTCAAAACTGGAAAACTAAATTGAGATTTATGGTTCAAGTGCTGTGTAATTTGAGTTTATGCACAGTACATACAACTTTATAGTGTACAGGTAGGGCTTGGTTTTACTCACAGGTCTATAGTTGCACATATTACAATACAGTGGCGTGTTTATGGCATGGTGGCGTGTGGAAAGTGCAAACTTGTGGCGTGTCCCATTAGGTTAGAGGCTATGTGTGCTTTCACCTTGTAGTCGTTGTACACTGGGGCATATAACAGAATTATCCCATATATATATATGTACCTAATCCACTGTACAACAACAGGGAAACTATAACAACGCTGTGTACTTAAAGGATTACACTATCTAGGAATTGAATATTCTTTGCGGTATACTTGAAACAAATCATAATAAGTAAATTGATCAACAGGCAGAATTCATCTTGAAAACCCTAGACTATACACCTGGGATGGATGTAATCGAAAGAATTAATGGTTCAAATGAAGGCAACAAAACTAAAGTTTTGTATAGACATTATACACCCTTTTTCAACATTGAAAGCCAGAGGAAATAGCATCAAGAAGGATTTTCGCCCCTGAAACATATTGACCAAATGCTATCTAGATCATTATGCATGTAGTGGTGTAGAGAGCCTTCTGGACTGTTCGCTTTGAGTTCCTCTCGAGATACTATGACATCCCGTTATCTTACCCACTGTCCATGTACAACCCACATGTGGATAAGGAGTAGATAAGCCATGAACTAAACACCGTGAACATGACAGAGTGCTGTGATCCAATCTTCATTAAGCAGAGCTTAGCTCCACCCCAAGATGTTGCCCATAACTCCAGGCCCTGACAGCATCTACAATGGCCGGTGTCGTCTTTAACCAATATAGGGACGCAAGATGCTTTAGGCATTGTGTCTTGGTCATGATAGGTCTCGCCAGGACTGCATTAGTGCATCACATCGACCCTTAAAGAGTGTATAAACCATGTATGGCTGTCATCATGCATGAACACAGCCATGGCGGGTAGATTTCACAAGGCTGCATCCATGCACTATGACGATCAATGGTGATATGATTAAAGCAATATTCTGTCCTGGAAGTACAGACTGGGGTGCTATGGGGTAACGCGACCGGTGGGAGTAATGCATACGGTGCAGATTCATATCAATGGTAATCTCAGTGCTAATCAATTCACCACAACCTGAAGGGACCTGAAGGCAGGAGCTGCTCTCTGTGTCTACTCCCCGTGTGGGGGTTAGATGTGAGCAACTCAGAATTGCTCATCTCTACTGGCAGCCATCCTCAATGACAACTGATACAAAGTAGTAACTACCCTTGATCAATCTATTGAGGAGCACTCAAATACCCCTAATTTGTACACATCAAATCTTTTCAGCACACTGTTCTTCAGGCAGTTTGTCCGTGGGGATGGCATTGGTACACCAGGTTCATATGCATGATGTAAAAATCCAAATGATACATGTACATCTCCTAACTTGCCATGAGTTACAACCTCTCTGGGCATTATTCTTTTGGTGAAAGATACTTTAACTTCAAACTGCCTAGTCTATGGATCTCTGAGACACAAACATATTGTCGCCTTAGTGCACGAAGGTTGTAACTGACATTTTGGCAAAAAATGAGTTTTTTAAACATGCAGATACAACCTTCTTGCACTAAGGCGACGATATATCTTTCTCGATTCTTCTCTTTAATACAGGATTCCACGACCTGCTACCATGAAAACACCAATAAATCCTGCTAGCTGCAATTGCAGGACACCCACAATGTCCATCTATACAGACCCATAGAGATGCCAGCACACATGACCTTTTTGGCTGCAGCCACTGCTTATCAAGCCTGTATTTGGCACAAGGAGACCAGCACACAGGGATTTATTGTACTTTTGGCTACCAGGTGTTTTCTGAATGGATCCCAGCAAGCTTCCACTGTGCAGTTAAGGGCTGACCAGTGTGTGCCTATCAGCTGAGTGGGAGGCTAACATGGGACCTTCATTTCCATGGCATTACCATAGTGGTCAGCAACACCATGCTATTACCACTGACTGCCCCTATTAGCATATACACTGCTGTTTGATAGGTCTACAGGTTGACAGACTAGTGGACATCTAGCCCTCGCCAACCTCACGTCTTTGGTTGACAGGAAAATCAGGATACACTGTATACTAGAGTTTTACATCTAGAATTATATAATTCAAAGTTGCCACTCCCTGGCCATCAAAAGTAGGGGATTTTTGTGAAATAGTCTGTGGGAAACGAAAATAATTCATTACATAATCTCCTATGAAGAGAGGGAATTCATACAAATACATAGGAAAATGGTGTCTCTGATATTAATATTTAGAACGAAAATATTACTACATAATGCAACCATATGTTTAAGCATGGTGTAATATCTAAGTACCACTGTAACAAATGAGTCCCTCTATATGTTATATGTGTGTAATATTTTGAAATTAATATATGTGTAATATATTGTCTTGCAACACAATACTATCCTCTCTCAATACAAACCAGACATAATTATTTCATTTGCACATCGCTAATTTCAAACGTGTTTGGTACCCTCCTTAGCCATGCAGCTTTTTCACTGATGTGCTACATGTATTTATAGTGGTCCAACCCTTTGTCATAGATCTCCCTTTGAAAGGTTGAGCTGGAGCCATTTTTTTCAACCTGTTTGAAAAACTCCACCTAATGCAGCGCGAATTTAGCTCATTTACTGTTATCCCATTGTAAATTCCTTATGTGTATCCTGTCTATATCCAGAGCTGTTCTTGTTGGTAAGGCAGTCGTGCCCGGAGTGACAGCCAAATTTATAATGCTGAAACCAAGCAGCGGTGGCCTACTCTCCGAGAACAGCGGGACCTAAGTCCTATGTGATCCCAATGTGTCTTAAGTAAGTGGGGATCCATACAGTAGGAGGTGGAAGTCCGTTAACCCTCTAAGGACCGCAAATCATATTTAAGCATCATGCCCATTCCTCTCATGATCGCCGGGGCTGACCTTGTATGGGCCAGACAGGATGGGTACATTCCCAAATGGTTGATATGATGCGTGAATAAATCAGTCTAGAATGCAACTCCCCAGGGCTTTACAAATTTATACATAATGTTAACAAATGGGCTTAATCCTTCAATGAAAGTGTGATCCATAAATGGTTGAATATACACTGACCAGTGGGCAGCCAGGTGGGATAGGCGCCAGGTGTATCGAAACAGGTACTCAACGATATAATACATGGGTCTGTATTATTAACATGTTTATAACTCATTATTGCAGTTTTTAAATCATGTTCTATGTGTTCTATTGGCAACGAAATGAGAGTTGAGCTATTAAAACACGATGCTTCAACTTCATGTCAGACAATAACATTAATGCTATCAATAGAAATATAGCATTCACCCTGACAGAAGAAGACGCCTGCATTAAGATTAATATATCAATGTGAAAAGAGCATGTGAATTACATTATTCCATTCAAGTATCAACGATTATAAGACAAGACAGGACTGTAGGGTAAATCCTAGTAGGTCGCCCCCGCAGGTGTTTGTGTATATATATATATTCATTCAGTATATTGGCTACGGTCCTCATACTAATCGGGTGTTACGCAGAATTATCATCATCATGGGTTACATAATGCACATGTTCATACATAATATTGTGACGTGTCGAGTGTATATACATGAAGTTAATAAATAGAGAACATACCATGTATACAAGTATGTACAGACGATATATAAATTAGAATCAGAAGGGTATATCATGTGTAATTTACATTTCCACGTTACCATCAATGGAGCATGCAAAGAACAATATTGTTGAATTCAATATGATCCATTTGCAATAATCTAAAACCTTTGCAGTTCAGAAAAAAAGACACCTTCGGGTTCCAGACTGATACACAACTACGTATTATTTCTCACAGCTTAACTTATAATAATGTGACACAGGGGTGGGTCCGCAGATCTAAGAAGGCTCTACCGTCTTTCCTATTTAGCAGTCTGACGTAGCTCGACCTTTGACAGGCTTCGTATTAATTTTCTTGAGAAGAAAGGCTGATGGGAGAGGTGAAAGTTCCTCCAGTGGCAGCCTTGAGGAGACAGGGACACCTCACCTGTACCTACATAGCTCCTCCATACACTGTAGGAATTGGAAGAGACGTCTCTGATATACTACAACTTAGGTAGCAGTGGTAAAGGAGACTAACTCTAGGTGGCGCTACCACCTCCAGTCCTACCGTCCTGCCATACACCTCATTCATCTAAGTAATAGACCATCAAGGTATAATGGCTCGTCCCCAGTACCCAGGTGTAGTGTAGAAAGAACGCATGTAACAGGAGGGGATAGGAATCATAAGTATCGATGATACTATACTATAGCCAGGCAGGATGGAAGAAAGTAAGGGTGGTTTCATTATAAAATCACATATGAATGCGCCCATGTATGAAGCGTGATTCTTATTTTGGGAAACCTTGGGAGGAATTTGATAGGGGGAAAAGGTTCTCTGACAATGCAACTGTTGCCTTGTCAAATATATGCTTACGACAATTGTACCGTTTAAACCTTACAGCAAAGGGGCCATCCCCAAATGACGTCATGCTAGAGGGGGGGGGGGGGGGTCTGGCCCGGCATGACGAATTAATTTTCAATATACCTTAATCATTACAAACTTTGCGAAAGAAAACATGATCGGGGGGGGGGGTTAAAAATTGTAACATTTTCCATGACGTCATTTATGGATGGCCCCAAACACGTACTCGTTCATATTGCAACTGTTGAACCCACCATCATCATTAGCATTAACTTCTAAGTTCCAACTTGTTAAATGAAGACTGATTAGTAGGACTTCTAAGTGACCTGTCACACACCACTCAGAAGCCAATCAGTGACGGCAATGAGGTCACGTGGTCGTTTTAAGAACCATGACGTAATGGCTCGAGCGGTGCCTCGCCCTAACCTTTCAAGGCTCGCATGATGCTTCAACATCAATAGTTCCTTTGTTGGCATGATGCACCAATGCAGTGCTGTTGAATGTACACGCCAGCACTGTATTGGTGCATCATGCTAATCGTTTCGGAATGTCATAACCCTGTATTAAAGGCAGCATTAAAGATGGCAACTCGCTATGGTCGATGGTTGCATTTATACAACATCACATCTACAAAATTTAGGGAAAATGCATCAATGTACCATGCGGTCTTTAAATGGCTAAGACACCCCCCACCACACACACACACACAGCCAGGAATCAATAGCTGCCCCAAGTACTTAGAAGGCAATAGCCACAAAGGTCACCTACAGGTCATCCACAGACTACTTCCGGGGATAATGGAGTCACGCCTTAATGCCATAAAGTCACCCAGTGTCTGCTAACTCCAATCTACTTAATCCACGTGGTATTGGGGAATCTACTATAGATACTATCTATCTACATAATAAAGATGATAAGATTAGAGATATAAGGATATTCGTTTTAGGTACTAGACTAGAATTCAGGTTTTGAAAATTAACAAAGGGGGTATACATACACGAATGCATACCAATAATCTGAAACTCAATTCGATAGTTGATAGCACTTAAATCACTTGTACCATGGAGACTAGAGGAACACTCTATGATTGTAGTTAAACTCATGAAGAATGGTTTAATAGTATCACAGTATTGTGAGTGGGGCTATAAAGGTCTGAGAACAAAATGGGAGTAGATTATTACTGCAATGCATCCTATGAAGCCGTATCGCTAATGCTCATCTAAGCATGTAGATGGAATGGATATAACATCATACACTCAGGATATCCGTGTATGGCTATGGTGTTATGGGTGCTAATGGTGGGACACCCAGGAGGTATCGATGTGGATATTTCACTATTGACATTGCAATAACACTCTACCACAGAAAGGCCCCCTACTCCTGATATCACATATTTCTTCCATAAATACCCCCCCCCCCTTACACACATACTGGCCGTCATGGCCAGTGCGCATGTGCGTGGCCTGGGTGGTCACATGACCTGGTCAGTTTCCATGGCAATATTGATCACATGACCTGAGGTCAATGACGGAGGGGGAGGGGGTGGCCACCCAACTGACAACACTGACCATTCTAGAGTTGACCCCTCCTTCTCCTCACCAGCCCCATCACCTCCCTCCCCTCCATCTAACACCCTTGCCTATTTATTGGTGCCATTACCCCTAGCTGAGGTGATAAATATAACTATCATAATGGCGGATTTCCTCCTCAAGGGCTATTTACTAAATTTCCCAGACCCAAAGCCATTTCTTCGTATACTACTCACACTGCCCGGAGTACAATCGATCCCTGAACATTGGCCACTTCTTGAGCATAGTTTAAACTCGGCAAGTGTAGCATATATCATGTGGAACTAGCAGTGCAAGAAGCAGATTGTTAGAATTCGTCAATGAAGTCCTAATAGCCCTCCCCTACTTGTGTCTATCCTCAAGTCTCCAGTAGGCACACATGTCCATATATAGAGGCAGACCTAGCATCTAGACGGTAAAATCAGGGCTATTCTAGGCAGCGTCAATATAGAAGCTTCATCTGACAAAGTGCCCCTACCGTTTGGATATGGGCCGTAATAATGTGCCCTTCAGCATGTTACATGTCAGTACATTAGCCCTTTAAGGGTCGCCAATATGCACTAATGCCGTCATGGTGAGCAACTCGCCAGCGCTGCATCTGTTCAATATGCCGACTCTACGGGACAGAGGCATACCTAAATGGTTGACATGATATGCCAATGCAGTGTTGAGAAGTAGACTCGCCAGTACTGCATTGTTGCATGGTGAAGACGGACGAACATGAAATTGGAGGCATTTTGCGGCCCCTAATGGCTTAGAGGGCCTAAACCAGATTATCTCTCAGAACCTGTCCTCCTGTCTGGGCCCATAGGTGGAACCTAAGGCGTGTCTGACTCTCAAAGGAGACCTTATGTAAAGGCAGTAGGTGAATGGATGTGAAAGGAGAGTGGAAATTCTATTCCGAGGTAGAATGTTGTCCCATGGGCGCCGCCATTACTGGAGCTTGTTATCAGCGATTTCTACTGATAACACCTATCAGATGGGTACCAATTGGCCCCCCGAAGGACCGCAGTGGATAGTTGGTGTCATTTCATTGGCTGATAATCAAACAAGCTAAGTCCGTACAGGGGCGTAGGAAAAGGGGGGGCCAGGGGGGCCTGGGCCCCCCCAATCATGAAGGAGGTGGGGCCTGAGTATGTCTGGGGCCCCCCAATATTTTCCAAGAACTCATAAACACAATGGAAAAGAAGCTAAAACTTTACATCTCAAATTAGATTATTATTGTGATGTCATAGGGAAAATGGGGGTCTGAGCCTAAAGTCAGATCCAAAATTTACCAAAAATTACTTTTCTATATGAATTCTATATACGCATTATATAGACGCCATCAAGCATCAGCCGACAATTCAAGGTGGTCGCGATGGTGCCCTCGCCGGGCCCCCCCCCCCCAATGAAGATTTGCTTCCTACGCCTCTGCCGTATATTTAGCCTCACACTTGGTGAACGTCCTGAGAGGTTCTCAAATGTACTTAATATATTGATGATCTTTCCAATCTAAGGAAGGTTTGCATTTCATTGCTTAAAATTATGTTAAATCTGCAGAATGGACTATTTACAGTTGAGCAATTTATAGCAATTATTTTGTTTTGACGATATCATCTTCGAAACACAGTCAAAAATACATATGGGTAATAATATTTTAAGTTGAATGTCAGACTTGAAGCATAACTTAACCTTTCCCTACCCTCTTGTTTTCCTACATGATCTGTACATAAATACGACAAGGCGTGGGTGTCACAGTTGAAACAGACACACCGAGCTGCAAATTAATCTCACGGCCGTCTAAATTCAACAGTTATATCCATATTTCGCTAACATTAATTTGAGGGCAAAACATGAGCTATAAATGCATTACTGCAGATCATACTTTGTTTATTTTCAGCTGAACTTTCTACTTCGATTTCAACTCCTGTTAGACTGTTAGATGTAGTTTTGGAAGTGGTGTGGGTTAGTGTTGTGCCATGCAGGACTGGTGGAGTCAGACTTACATTTCAATTTGGCAGACAAACAGAGAGGCTTACAGCCTGGGGTAGAGGTTGTTGGGGGAACATAGATGGATCAAACAACTGTACTGCTGGCACGCCGGGCAGGGATAGCAAGTAGGGTGAGGGTACAGTGGTTGCATTAATACTTTAGGGACAGGAAAGTGCTTTAATACACTAAGCCCTATGGAGGAATAGCACATGAGTGCATCGTGTGCCGAGTAGCTAATCAGCGCGTTGTCGATGCATTGTATCAATCTCTGTAAAGTCAGGAGGATGCATGTAAATTAGCATTATAACTTCATCAGCGCATCATGAGGACACCTGGCCATGTAGCACAACACATTCCTTGGAGGGTTAAGTATAGACCCTATCGACGTGCTCTTTTTGATACAAACATATTCTTGATAAATGCATATACATTTCTATGCATATTGTTACGTGGCATCCAACGAGCAATCCACAATTACCAATGGTCATTTACATAGTCATATATCAACTGTCATATTCAGTATCTTAACCATATAGTCTATCCGTATTCCCCTATGTATGATATAACCCCAATGTAGTACAACAACTTGTAATGGTACTGACGGGAACCCCATATTACTCCGCCCATACAGATGCCGCCTCCATAACGCACTTCCCTGTGGGACGCTAACAGAAAGGTGACTCGGTGTAATTGTCCACCCAACCCGTGACTAGACCCTACCACCCACCCACCCACAACAAGATCATAAGTAACCACTTCAGTAATGGAAGAGGTGACGAGGTACATGAGTGGGTGGGAGGTGGACGTGGATGGATGGATGGATGAATGCCAAGTGTGGCTAGATAGAGGATTGAGTAACTGTGAGCAAGTGAGTGAGTGAGCGAGCAAACGAGTGTGAATGAGTTAGTGTATTGGCCAAGTAGTTTTGGTAGTCGATAATGATATGTGTCAGAAGTTAAGTCATCACAGGTTCAGGTGAATTCGCCAGCTCCAAACTGCCGAGCCTACCTACTACTACTCCTCCCCTGCTGGCACTTATCCACCTCCAGTACATGGTGCAAGGCGCCTGGGGCCACAATATAAGGATTTACCATATGCTCACTCTCACCTCCTACCACTACTCCAGTTTCTTTTTAATCATATTCACAATAAGTAGAGGCAAAACGGTGAAGGCATCTGAGAGACTGCAGCTAGTCTAGGTTGCGATTAGAGATGGATAGTGGGTGGATGGGCAGTCCACGTGCTTCCAAACTCCAGTTGTGGGGGTGGGGAGAGTGGGAAGTAATGGGGTGGTTAGGGTACAAGGGCAAGGAATCGTTGCAGCTGTAGCCAAGGGAGTGGGCAGGTCCGAGGAGGTGGGCGTGGGTGGGGTTCTCCAGCCAACCCCACTCTAGCTGAAATCACAGTGATTCACAGGACACTGCATACTCAATCAATCCCACTGCCAAAGTTACAAATAGAAATAGATCCTAGTGGAATCTCATTTTAATGTAACACGCAGAAATACATTTTTCCTGGTACAGATGACTCAAAATGCAATTTGTGGCATTCATTTGGGGATAAGGAATACGTCACTCTGAGACCTGAAGGTCCCCTGGGGTCACGGCAACTTGTACCCTCCATGGGCCTCTGATTGACTGACTAGAAGTAGAACTTCAGAACCACAACTTTGAAAACTTCTACACTGACACCCACTGCAACTGACAGCATTCAGTAAATTGGTTATTTCTGTTTAGCTCTGGGAGACTTGAATTGCTCAGGTTGTCCAAAACTAATGCCCATCTAGGGTATCGCTCTGAACTGACCCTAAAACCTAGAAACCTGCTTCATCGTTACGTGAGGGTTCCTAGGGAGTAGCGGTTATTTGGATAAGGGGGATGGTCAACAATAAGAACCTGACCTTCCCATTAGAGGAGCACCTCTGCCCTTCACCCATTTCCCCTGAGCTGCTCCCCATCCCCTGCTGCTCACATCTTTATTTATGATGGCCGTTCTGCAGGGGTGTGGCACTGATGAATCGGGTAGGGAACAAAAGACAGCTCGGGTAGCAGAACCCTCCCCGTCCCACATACACAGAGCACTATATCGATTTTATAAAGATCATTGCTAACGCCTGTGCACCTCATTCTGAATAGGAATCAATAGCTCGGGGATATAAATAGACAATCTACTCGAGACGTGAGACGGATGTGCAGGGATGTCAGATGTGATGATTTCCCAACCTCATGCCATCGCCATATTGATATAAAACCTGTGATGATAAATTCAGGGATGAAGACTGAAATGTAGTAGGTCTACGCCACAGGCAGCAATTAAGCCCTTCGAGTGCTGCAAGGCCAGTAGAGTATCATCATGCCCATTTGCCTGGCGGATCTACTACATGTGGACACTGTTCTGCATACATGCAGCAGACTAACCCTACTGGATATGTACAGACTGGCCCCTAAAGGGTTAGTATGATACCCTAATGCCATGCTGGTGAATAGGTGAAACAGGAACATGAATTTGTAGGCATCCTGCGGCCTTTAAAGGTTTTGTTAGAGTAAAGGCAGTGTTTAGTGTGCTGTGCTGATAGGCGTGGGGAGGCGACCAGCCCTCCTTCTGCCAGGCCGACCATTAAACAGACAGTTAATAGGAGGTGTGCAATTCAATCAGTGACTCCTTATTTAGTCTCCAATCTGCCTGAGCAGCTCTTGACGTCTCAGGAGCAGCTCACCCCCTCACCACCAGCTCCCGTAGGGTGTGTTGGAGGGTGACAGTATAGTGTTTGAGCAGCGTCCTGATATAACCTATCTTAACATTTACCAACCCCTTCCAGACTCAACTCTGACCATCTTTGGTAAGTAACTGTTAAGACAGCACCGTGTCTCAAATCTTTAAGCCAATTCACCAGTATGAAGCACCATTGCCGTATCTGCAAGTAACACTGCCGTATTAGTGCATTGTGCATTATTTTACAATGAATTGAGCTTGAGCATAAAGCATGCTTGCAACACCAGCATTATTCCTGCATCATGCCAAAGAATGTATAATAAAACACTCTTCCGCCCTTAAAGGATTAAGAGTAATCTAATTTCAGGCTTCTATCCGAGGCATGCTAGAGGTGCAATCCAGACATCAGTATATATTGGATGGCCGAAATTTGTGAATGCCGTCTGGCATAGGACTTTCTTATTGTCTCCTTCGGGGTCTAGAAGCTCTAACCAGATAAGAGGCCCCCCCCCCCCCCAACCAGCATCCCCTTTCTCCAGAATCCAATAGCATTAAGTAGCAGCAGGTGGGCACCCATACACCTACTGCCCAGTGTACCTTACAGGTAGCTGACAGCTTCATCCACACAGCTTCCTCACCCTGCTTCCTCCAGGGCCGGCTGACAACACCTCAGCATCCCCTGCTTGGTATTAAGCTGGCACCTCATCACCTTACACAAGATGTCCCAAGGGGTGAGTCCCAATTACTTCTCCTGACACTACTAAGAAGGCTGTATCACCAAATGGGGATGATCTAGGAGTGTGGACTGTCTGTTGATGTACAGCCAGGTTCTATTTTTTCTTGACAATTTTTAGAGGGGGGGGGGGGATCGAATACCCAGCACTACTAAATCTTTTGGGGCTTACGAAGCAGAATTAGGTTTGGGCACCATGGATGAGGAAATTAACTGCATTTAGTATTGTTGTTAGACGAGGGATCCCCCTATTGCTGCCAGGTAGGAAATGTTCCCCTGGGATAAGACAATGGCTGAGCTATCAGTGCAGGAAGGTAAAAGCCATCCTGTAAATGATAGCATTACATGAAGATGTGACACTCCTGTACAGATAAGGATGGAAGTGGGGGGATGCTAAATGTGAGTGAGTGAGTGAGTAATAGATGTTTAACGCCATTTCGACAACTAAGGTCATATTCATGGCGAGGGATGCTAAATGTCACGAGCACGTACATCGTAATGAAAAAGTTGTCATGTAGTCTTCCCTGTATGCCTTTAAGTTGTTGCCGACTGCACACAAGATTGTTTGCAGTGTTGGCCGTCTTGGGTTAAAAGCCTAGTTACTAAGTAATTTCCAACTTTGCCGCTGCTACTACCATCATAGCACTGACTTTATTTTGTGAGATTCTTATTAGTAATTCCCCCCTTTGCTGCTGCTATTGCCAACAAAGCGCTGCCTGAAACTTGTTATCTCCCTATACTATGAGTGACTTGAAGACAAAGGTAGTATCATGTCTTTCTTTGTTCGTTTGAAAATGATCATATTGCTCTGAGAGCATCTTGAAGCTGATTGGTGTGGAACAAAGGAGAGGGGTGCTTCCGACAGCACCTAATCAGGACAAGACTTTGGTTTGCTGAGTTAGCGTTTGAACTGACAAAGTTTGGTACTCAGAAAATGAGAAACTAATAAGAGCGCTGTTAATATTGTGTGTGCTTGCCAGCTTTGAGTTTAGGACGTGATGAATGGATGTACAACAGATAACTACCTTTGTCTGATGCGGCACACCCACCTAACATCTCCCATATCAATGCATTTATGGAAAATGTCTTTTTATTTTATACAAGTTTAAACCATATGAATAATGTTTAGTCAAGCTGAAAACCACTGGTAAATGTAAGACTACCCTTCACAGTGACATAATGCTGAATCTCAATCATAATGTGTATGCGGTGGTAAAGAAAAACAGAGCCAACAAAAAACAGACCAATTCATTGGTAAAATAAATGAGTACAGATGTCACAGACAGATATTCGCTGTAAGTATAACGTTCACGGCTACATGACGTACACGGAGCATTAATACTACACTCAGCCTCACTTATTGCCTCCATAGTGACGTCATCAGAGGAAGCCGGAAGTAAGGGAAGCTATAAAGGCTGAGCCGGAAGTGGTTAAATGATGTCCGGCAAATAACAAAAGGGGTGGAGAAGGGTTCAGTGCATATGGAGGAGGGCAGAATAGGGTATCGTCGACTAATATGGATCAACCATGTCTTTGACAGTGACAGTTATAATGGTCCCTAATTTCAATGTAGTGATGTTTGCCTCAGGTATAGTCATTTTTCTGGAAGCTGACAACTGTAAGTTATAGACACGTGTATGTTTGCTTGAGGGTAAATCTTGGTCTGTTGCTTATCAGTTCTCCTAGAATTTATGAAGAGATGCCCTTCTGGGATCTTAGACCTTGTCTGAGATTTGTGTCAGGAGCCCCGGGCCAGTTGGAACATCTGACTTGTGTTGATAGAAATATAACTTTCTCTGTGGTCTTAACCTCGACATGGTATTGAGTTCAGCACCAAGGTTGGCACTACAGATTGGGAATAGTTCAATACTGACTTAATATTAGAACCTAAGTAACGCATACTATTGCACACCTGAACATCAGATGATTATAGCTTTATCAACTGATTTACTTTATTAATTTACAGGAACATCCCAGACCTTTTTCATAGATTTTATCCAGTTATATACCAGGAAATGCTATTGACAACAAGAAGTATAGTGATAAATAGACTAAGGGGTTTCTGAAGTAACTTACACAATAGCTGCCAGGGTTAGTTTGGTGAAATACACCTATTGTGACGTTAGGGTGGAGTGACATAGAGTACCTCCAGTACCTATACACAATACACAGGTACATACAGGTAGGCAGTTTGAACTCAGGCTAAGCCATGCCCTTCAGCCAAACACACGCCAACCTCACCCACTTCCACATTAACACAATGAGCTCCACTGTTCTACATTTCACTACCATTCAATTTTAACTGTTATTGCAATAAATAAATCTTCCCTAAATCCATGTAGATACAATAGTGAACACTATCTTATCACACATATATGTGATTTAGTTGTTCTCATTCCATTTAATAATAAGAGTGAATAAGCAACAAAAATTATATTTTCATGAAAATTTGATCAATGTGTATAAGTGTGCATTCGGTCTAGCCTGCACAACCCCGCTGTGGTTGACGCCAGAAGCAGTCATGGGGGAAGTGAAGCCACCTATATCTAAATCTAAGGTGACAAGCTCCATAGGGTATGAGATTTAGGAGTCGGTCCTCCAGGGTAGAGTGGTTACACAGCATTGTTGACACACTGTGGGGCACACACATAACCCTACTCATGATGCAGACCTAGAAACAGATCTAGACCAGAATACAGCCAACCACAGAGTTTACTTTTAAACCTTTAATGGTTGTATAATGCCTCCACATTCATGCCCCTTTACCTGGTCCTTTGTCGGCATGATGCACCAATGACGTGCTGGCGAGTCAACTAACCCACACTACATCATGTTCTCCCTTCGGGAGAGTATCAACCTTGAATTGTCGGCATGATGCATTAGTTCATGCACTAAAGGAATTATGCCATTCCTCATGGTCATGCTTTGCATGTGCATTATCTAGATGTGTGCACGCCTGCAAGGAAAGTCTGAACCCAGCCCTACTGTGATTGATATCATGACATAGGGGTCTACAAGTTGCACAAAAACATAGTGGACATGATTTATCTACCATTACAAACATTCCTTTGTTATACACGGACATGGTTTATCGATGAATGGGGAGCTTATTACTGTTAGTGCATACAGGTAATCTTAATCTATGTTCGCTATGTGGGAGACTGGAACAGCTTATCATCCATGCCATAGACTTGCCTATTTTCTGTGAATTTACTATTAAAAGTTGTAGGACATGTATACGTGGGAACATGAATTGTATACACAGTTACATACGTGCGTTGCACTCAGAGTTTATTGTGGATTTAGTGACAAGAATATGTAATCCCAAATATCTTCCCCTCCCCCATTTCCCAAGAGACCCGACCGACAAGTGATATATTGGGATAGTGACTTAGGTGTGTTTGGTTCAGAGCTAGGTCAGCTTTTGGACTGAGGGGAAATACTAATATTGAAGTTAGATTTGATCTTTCTTGTTGGTTCTCAGGATTGAGATCTACTAGGTCACTGTACACGAAGGCAGGATGTGTGATGCATATACAACACTACTTCATCGCATGCAGACAAGATCAAAGGACAAATAGATAATGTATTAAAGGATAAATGATTTATCTATTATCTGATATGGTATTAACATGGTACAGTATACTCGAACTCTCAACTAAGATAATTTGCTGTATAGCTTTAAACGCTCTAAAGTGACCCCTAAGGCTCTTAACTGACATGTAATAGACTATTTTCTCCTTGCTTCCCTATGATAACTTCCTTTTAGTAGAGCCGTGATGCCTATCGCATTCCAGGCACTTATGTCGATTTACAGTGATTGTAAGTGTGACCTGGGATAAACCCTCCACGCTATGTCTGTTTTATGGAATGGTCTGGCTACATTTCAGACAAATAAAGCAATTCTTGTCATGGTTGAGGGTGGGAGACTTCCTCACAGGTCCAAGGGTTTAGTTCCACTGTCTGTTTACATGTGAAATACATATAATAACCCATACTGTACACAGTGGTAAAAAATCCCTGTCTCACCCCCACCACCTATGTCTACCACATTCACCAACCTCTCCCTACTTTAGTCTACTTAGTCACACTACAACCAGCCTTCCTCTGAATCCCATACCACCAACTACCCCAGGTATTTTGTGGAAATGGAACAGGAAAATGCTAGTATTCTGATTGCCTCACCCCCATAATAGCACACCAGGCCTACCATCTATAATGCCTCCATGCATCATGCCTTGCCATGATGCATGGATGCAGCTCCGGCAAATATACACGCTAGGGCTTCCTCCATGCATCATGCTGGTCCTACATGGTCGATACACTGTTCATGAATACAGCAGTAGACTCACCAGGGCTGCATGCATTCATACAACAGAAGGACAAATAGGGATACTGTATTTAAGCACTAAGCGCCACTTAAAGAGTTAATCAGTTAAATAAGGTGGAGGTAAGCCCGTGTGCATCCAGGTATAACCATTCACTGGCCCCATCACCGTGAAATAGGACATGGATATCATTCCCTTGTGTCTGTGGAGGGAGTGAGTGAGTGAGTAATAGATGTTTAACGCCATTTCAACAACTAAGGTCATATTCATGGCGAGAACTACATTACACAATTTCACAGGGGAATGTGTCGGTGCCCGCGCATATGTGCACCACACACATCCCGAGGGGATAGGAAAGAGGAGAAATAGACCCTTTTAAGTGGGCTAGGGAAGCCCGGTCTTTGGAGGGTGGGGGATGTCTGGTTGTATACATCTATCACTATAAGGCTAAGCCCATTGTTAGATCACTAACCTATCCCTTATAATGCCTTTCACAATCACTGTAATCTTAAGGTAAATGCCTATTTTGAAATCTATAAATCTTACAGGAGTTACTGAAGAGGAGTATTATCGTCAAAATCTCAGAATTCAGACAAATAAAGTTTCCCAGAACTTAAGACATTTATCTGGCTTTTAACCCTGATGTCTGGTGGCTTACCTCACCACTGGGGTATTAGGAAATTCCTTAGTTTATCACTATAGTATTTGCCCCACTTCCTTTTCATAAGTAGAACAACTTAGGCCTACTGTTAACTCTACACCAAGATAAAAGCAATGGATATGTCAATGGAAAAGTATTATATGATGGAGCTCAAGGCTAGCCTGCTACTCCATATTACACTATAGGAGTCTAGACCCAGACCCTGACCTATACCCAATGGGTCCACATTTTGAAATTTGGTTGAATTATTACCCACTGATAAGATATACGATAATGGGTACCTTGTCCCTGGGTAACATCCACATCCAGGGACATGCTGGTCCCATCTTATCAGTTCTTACCGTTTGCATGTTGCAAGAACCAGCTCCAGACCCGCTTGTAGCCAATAGTGTATACTACCCCCTGTAGGGTATTAGGTTGGTGGGAGTGCCCTGGCTGGTGGTAGTCAGGCACCAGTCACCAGGTAAAAACACATCAAAACACCGCCTTTACCTGAGCAAATATCTCGTGGTGCTGCAGACAAGGTCTTTGCCTTCTTTGCGGCTTGTGGGCAAAGGGGTGTTGGGGCGCAAGGTGCAAAAATTCACATGCTTCAAACAAAACTCTAGTCTTTCCAAGAACACACAAGCTATTTCTTTTTAATAGAGGTTGGTGGTACTGAAAAGAATCGTCCAAGTTTAAACATACTTTACGGGCCAGTATTCTATGCAGTCCCCCCCCCCCCAATTTCCTATCAAAGGGCAAGCAATGGAAAATTATGGAATAGTGATCTAAATGTATATAACTGCATATTTGTAGTTATACTTTCAACCACCATGCTCCAAGTAATTTGGGTTTCCATATAACTGGTATGCCTTCATCACTCCATGTAACTCCCTATACGCAAATTTTCTCTGATTTGCCAATGAAGTGTGAACTATGCCAACAACGTCGACACCTCTTTTACTACATACAATAGGTCCCAATGTACACAGTCCACAATGGACCTTCATTGCCTAACACCACATGAATAGAGCCTGGTGAGGGGAATTCTTTACAAGGCGGAAATTAGCCTTCACCATTGCAGAAGGCGCTTTTATTCACTGCCCACGTTATACCGTTTTAGGACTACGTGCAGGAAGGGTCTGTAATTTATGGGCCAATTGATGTCTAAAGGTTATCCCTCCTGTGCCATTATGATGCATCAATGCAGTGCTGGAGGTCTACTAACCCTCACTGCATTGGTGCATTATGCTGACCCTTTTGGGAAGTATCAACCATGTATTGTCAGCATAATTCACTAGTTCCTGCACTAAAGGAATTATTCCACTCTTTCTGGTCAAGCTTTGTATGAGTATCATCTAGATCTGTGCATGCCTGTTGAGTCTACTACCAGCACTGCATTGGTGCATCATACCAACCCTTCAGGGATGAATCAACACCACAGGGTCAGCCAAGTGCCTGAATGCAGCTGCTGGATATGATGCATTAAACCACCATTTAGTCCTTGAAGGGTTAATTGTCCAATGGGTCAGAGATGGTGTTGGAATGTGCCTGAGGGACCCATGGACGCCGACAACTCCCTATAGAGCAGTTGGTTCTTTTTGCTTGGTTATTTTCATTTGTGATCTACAATGCCTCGGGTGGTGGCCATTGCAGTAAGTAGGCTGTGAGGTAATGGGATTTTTATGGCCGCACGATTAAATGGACATAAATGACTACCTTAGGACTCACTCATCCACCAGGAGACATATAAGTCCAGATATTCTAAATCTATAGAAAGAAAACACTTGTGATAAGAGGAAGGGTGGGATTCTTTTTCATAGGCCACGGTGCGCCGGGAACTTTATTTAATGAGACACAAATCCAAATTTATTCAATGAGAAACAAATATTTTCTTTCTATCTGTGAAGCAATTCACATTCTGTTCACCCTTAAATCCTTACAAAGCCAGAATTGAGACATGTCAGGACATAGGTAAATAAATCAAATAGGCCATAACGGTGAAAAGGGACCCGTGGTATGTAACATATGTCAGGCCCCAGAATTGTCAACGCTACGTCATGTTTTACGTTACCATGGTGACCAAACTCTTGTGACCATGGCCGGAGGATAGTGACATACTTTGACAAGACTTTGGTCTCAAACACTCTCTCGTCATTTCTGTCACTCCCACTCAGCATGTACAAAGACCAGTGTGCATGTACATGTGTATCTATTTTATCTCTCACTTCAGCAGGTTATACAGGTTCTGGCATTTCCTTTATGCCAGGATTTCCTAGCACATGACGACACTATAATTATCTATGACATCCAAATATCACAGTTGATACCATACACTATATTTAATACCAAGTATACACTATATTTGATACCAAAAGTTACCATTTTACCTCCTGGCATTCGCACCCACATTTGGTTACGTCTTTACATAGCCTACGACAAGGATGACTATAAGGTAGACATGCCACCCCTATTACCTACACTCCCTAAATTCCAGCTAACACTGACTGGATTTGCCTCCACCTCTGTCACAAAATGGGGATTCCAGTCCCACACTCCATGGTCAGCGCACTGAATAGTTTTTCATATCCATTAAATTTTATGATGCGGTTTTCCAAGAATCTGCTTCATAATCTCAATGTCTATGTACAATGTGAAATTTCCACCGTGTATGTACAACGGATATTTCCTACAAATATCTCACTTCTAAAGAGAGGTGCAAACTAAAGGAATTCCTTTCTCCATGTTAAGAGTGCAACTTGTGGTTGGGTTTATTCAGAGAGAGTGTGTACCCAGATGAAGTATTGGTAGGGTGTGGATATGGGTGACCTGATCCAGTGTCGGCGGTATTTGACAGGGGTCATTATGCGGTCTTACATAGGGGTGACTGAGGTCTTGTTAGAATCCATCTATCACCGTCCTGCCCATTACGCCAATGGGGGGAAAGCCCAACACACCAAAACCAATCCACAAAGACCTACTGGAAAGGTTTGTAAAGCTGTAGAAATGAGTGAACAGACCTTGTCAGCTATAGCAAAAAAAAAGTAAAAATAAAGAGAGATATGAAGAAAAAGAAAAATATAAATGGTAAAACCAAGATGAATAGAGAGCAGGGTAATTGAACAAAACGTAGATGGAGATGTCAAAAACCTAGACAAACATTCATATGTATAGGCTAATGCAGAAGAGGGCAAGGTCTAAAAATGCATGATTACTTGTCAAATCTACTTTCAGAATGCATTGCAGCTCACAATTACTCCCCACATACTATGAAGTCCACACTAAAACCAAAAAGCTTTAATCAAACACAAGAGTATTCAAACCATAGACAGGGATGTAGAGTATCGCCTACCCTGGGGCATCTCAAGCAGTAAAAATATGTTATTGCAATGATATCATAAACTGGAGTAGGCTATTTTTCACAACTGCTTATAAAAAGTTGTGTACTGATGAAAACATGAGTTTGGAATGTGACCTTTGGGTCAGCCTAATCCAGGTCCACATAAAGGTGGGTAGCAGAGCTGGTAAGGGCAGGGAAATCCTGCTCTACCAACCCCGCAACCTCCACACCACTACTATCATCATATCTTCAAGGTCGACATAATGCCTTCAGGGCTCCATGTTCAAGACAAGATGCACCAATGCAGCACTGGCGAGTTGGATACCAGTCCTGCACCATGTGGACAAAGAGGACAGAATGCATTTAAGCAGTATGTTTTCATTGAAGTGTAAGATGTGACCACTCAGCTGAAACAACCACAGGACTCTCAGTACACCTGTAACTGGTCATTCACTATGTGTACAGTGTAGGCGGCCAGCTTGTCCCCTGGGAATACCACTATGGTACATAGAATACCATTACTCCTGATGCTAAAAGACATTGGCTGCAAACCTGGTACAAACTTATCTACATAGTCGCTTCCCCTGATATCACTTATCAGGGATGCCACTCACTCATCCCCAAAAGTTCGGAAATCCTCCTAATTTTCTCTATTTATGATAGGAAATACCTATAGGAATAAAAATAAAAAATTCGGAATTCCTAAAAAGTTAGGAAAAGTGGCATCTCTGCTTATGGTCTTAAAATTGTGCATGGGTCAAACCAATACACACCTATATTATGAAGTGGTTATA